>CM046876.1:575414393-575767948 GCA_025667525.1 Glebionis coronaria
TCCTGGAACAAGTGAAATTCAATTAAGAACCGCACCATCGTTGCTTTCCAGTTGTCACGAGCTTGATTCGTATAGAATCTTGCAAGTTACCTACCAAGTGCTGTTTGAGGTTAACACTAGAAGGATTTCCACTCATCACTGTGAACACTAAGGTATCACTCTGAGTGTTCTGGCAAGATCACAAAGATATTGCGTAGAGGCCTGGAACGTGTTTAAATTCAATTAAGAATTAAACAGCTGTTGCTTTCCAGTTATCACAAGTTTGATTCATAAAGAATCGCACAAGTCACCTACCATGAGCTTTTTGATGTTCGCTCAAGAAGGATTTCCATCTTCATTGTAAATACTTTCGTATTACTCGGATGTTCAGGCAAGATCATGAAGATTTTGCGTAGGACTCTTAAAATCTTTCTTACTTTTCACAGTGTGTGAAGAAGCAAGTAAATATGAAAGTGTGTCCTAATGAGATATTTGATGATCTCAAATGGCTCTAGACTCGATCGTGCATTTTGGATTTTAGTGATCGGAGGCTGGAGAGGAGTGCCACCATTTCAATACCAATTTATTCGGAGTGAATAAATCGATAGATAACGTGTTGTCTCCGTGTGATTAAAACAAATATCTTTTGAGAGATATCTGAGTTAGCTGGGATGGGTTGTGCATTGCATCACTGGGTCCATGATGTCTGTCTTCAATATCAAGAATCATTAACAAAAATGATCTCAATAGCATATGTATTGACCCGGTTTCTGCCTAAGTTGTAAGGAGGGCTTCTTTCTTTACACCCTTTATCTTTACAATTCTTTTTCATTCTTCAACCCCTTCAATGCTTACCAATACGTCATAACTAGCACCTTGTTGTGATTGTTCCAGTGCTAACTTAAGTACTTGGTCGGCATTCAGCTACGTTCACATTCTTTCTCCACCTTTCCTAAGGACTACTATTTCTAGCTATGGAATGTCCTTGGGAAGATTCCTCCGGTTCTGGAAGAATCATAGGACTTAACCTATCCTACCATCCTTATGTCACCACAATCTTCATCGTCGTGAATTAAATGAGGTTTGGGTAAGTATATGTCACCATGAAAATCCATTTTGATATGCAAATCTGTTTTGCTCCCCCTTAACATATGCCACGATATTCGAAAACATTTCGCATATGTCGGGATGAGCCAGCACATTAAGTTAAACCATTTGTGATAATATCCCATATTAAATCACATTTTCTCCCCCATATTAAAAATATTAACCCAATCGATGTTTTTAATATCAATTGATTTAATGAAGTTTTAACAAAGGTTTTGGGAAGAAAAATGCAAGTCCATTTTATCTTCATGATATCAAACGTATGAGATATGATACCGATTTGTAACATGATCACATATTCACCATATTAGAAAAGAATTGACAAGGTTGGACCTGATAGATGAGAACATCATATGATAAGATCAAATGGTTCTTGTCAGCATATGTTGGTCGCCTCGTCACGTCTGAAGTCATCTCTTGACACCACATGTACGATTGGTATTGTTGTCTTGACACCAACTTGTGAACTTGGCACGTTCGGCATCGAAGATTCTGAATGCTTGACACTTGCTCCCCCTCAATTGTTGACCCGTGTTCTATCGAAAGAGCTGTAGTCGTTGGTTGAGTAGTCGCATCGTCGAGTATGTAGGTACCAATTGTAGATAGCATGGTTGTAGAGATGATAGCTTCATAAAAACAAGACTTCTCTTGTTTTAACAAATAAATGCACTGAAACGTACATAGATTTGTGTTAGACCAAGTTATAAAGTAAACTTGATCCCTTACAAGGTTTTAAAGTAAACCTTGCCCGAGAAAATTAATTCCCGTTGTGAGCCAAAGCTTTCATAAGAAATACTTGACTTTAATATGAAAACCGGGTTGCAGTCTGAAATAACTACAAGCCATAAGGGCATGTTTTATGAAATATTTACAACTTTTGTACGAACTCTATTTATGGCGCCGTGTCGATATTAATCAACATTTCTAAGGCCGTAAATATTATCGTACCAAAAGACATGCCTTAGAAAAATAAAGTAAAAATATTTTTGGATTTTTCTAGATTTTTCAATTTTTATGGTTTTTATATGGTTTTATATTTTTGTATTTTGCTTTTGTGGATAAAAATATAAACAATATATACACATGATCACCAAGGATATGAAGAATAGTTTTACCACCACTATTCTTTCGCTTCATCTGCGAGTTCCTTTAGAGTCTCAGGCAAATATTACTGGGTCCCATTTCATGAAGTGCGGGTTCAGAGCTGCTTTGCTCAGAAGCCATTGCTGTCAGCTCATCAAAATCAACATTCATAGTTTCGAGGATCTTGCGAGAGTTACGGTGGTAGATTCGGTATGCCTTCTTTGCGGGTGCGTAACCAATGAAAATACCAATATCAGCCTTTGGTTGAAGTTTTCCCAAATTGTCACCATCATTATTTGGATAGCAAAGAGAACCAAATACATGAAGATATGATAAATCTGGTACTTTTCCATGGAGAAGCTCATAAGGTGTTTTACCATGGCGTTTACGAATTAGTGACCGGTTTTGGGTGTACACTGCTGTAGATACTGCTTCTGCCCATAAAAACAATGGAGCCTTTGCGTAAATTAACATCGTTCGAGCAGCTTCCATAAGTGTGCGATTTCGCCTTTCAACGACACCGTTTTGTTGTGGAGTGCGTGCAACGGATGTTTCATGAGATATGCCAACTTCTTCATAATAATCACGCAAGATTTGATTCACAAATTCGGTTCCATTATCTGTACGAATGCGTCGGACAGTAGTGTTGAGACGCACTTGAATCATCTTGAGAAATCTGATGATGAATTTAGGTGCCTCATTTTTTGCTTTAAGAAATTTCACCCATGTAAACCGAGAGTAATCATCGACAATGACGAGGATGTACTTTTTGCCACTAAGACTTTCAACACGCATTGGCCCACAAAGATCCATATGCAACAGATAAAGTTTCTCTTGGTTAGTGTCTTCCGTCTTGGGTTTGTAAGATTTCTTAGTGCTTTTCCCCATTGTACACGCAGAACACAAATGATCCTTGTGAAATGATAGTTTAGGAAGACCACGAACAAGTTCGTTTTTCGCCAAGTGATTAATAGCATCAAAGTTAAGATGAGATAACCGTCGATGCCATAACCATGACTTAGTCTTCGATGCTTTGGAGAGAAGACATACGGGAGAAGCGGCCATCATGTCTTGTAGAGACAAAGTATACAGATTATTCCCTCGAGTACCTTTCAATAAATCAACCCCTTCCAAATTACGAATGAAGCAGGTATGCTCTCGAAAAGCAACTTCTAGGTTTGCATCACAAAATTGTCCCACAGAAAATAAGTTGTGACCGAGACCTTCCACGTAATACACTCTTGAAATTATAACATTCCCAATATGATATTCACCATAACCCATTATCTTTGCAATATGATCATTTCCAAATCGAACCGTACCAAGAAACTTGCTGACGAAATTTCTGAGCTGAGAGCGATCTCCGGTCATATGCTTGGAGCAACCAGAGTCCAAATACCAGAGAACAATTTGGACCACCTGTTTTCAATAACAACAGTAGACAATGCATTGGAAACTATTGGTTCCGGAGTGTTAGCAGATACATATATAGAATTATCAGAATTGCTAACATTTTTGAGACCCTTAGATTTCCTGCGTTTTCTAATGATAGTTTTAGCACTAACAGGTTTTACTGTTCCAACTTTCTTAGGTTTTGGATTATTCGCGGGCACTACAGTGGGAGTAGACCTATTTAAAGGGCACTTGGTTCCTACAGTAGTGTCGGTGTTCCTAGTTAAAGGACACGCTTGTGTTTTGGTAGCCTTGGTACTCCTAGTTAAAGGGCACGCTTTCTTCACTTCAGTGGGAGTGATCCTAGTTAAAGGGCACGTATTTCCTACTATAGTGAAAGTTCTACCAGTGGGGCGCCACATCCAACCAACTTGGGTTAACACTTTCCCAGTCGGTTTCCATTCTAATCCATTTTTCCGGGCCTGCATCTCATTCACATGGTCAATAAGGCAAGAATCATGATGACTAGAAAACATACATTCATTGCAATTCCAACATTTTAAATTAGAATTCACAGTAGGCTTAGAACGCTGCACAACCGCAGAGCCTTTAGGTTTAGCTACATGATTCTTTTTATTCAAAACAGAAATAACATTCCTAGGATGGGCTTCTACTTTCTTCTTCACTTGACTACTAGATGGGGGCAAGATCCTATCATTCTTCTTGTTTCTTTTAAGCTTAGATCTTTGAGCCTTAGTAGTGGTGCTTACTCCTGTAGAAGGCAACACGGGAATATTAGAAGCTGGTTTTGATTCCGCCTTATCTTTAGTGACCAAAGTTTGAGATGTTTTAGTCTTAGGGCCCTTGTTAAGTGGTGTGACGGCTATAAGGGTTCTTTTGATTGCACTAGAGGACGATGCTGAGATAGTGGCTACGTTATCCACAACATTCTTACCTTTGAGAGTACGAAGTGTTTCCTTTAACTCAGCCAAGACCAGGTTTTTATCACAAATTTGTTCCCTCAAATCAGATATTTCCATCGACTTTCGATTCAATTGTTCAATCAATGATTGATTCTGTGCAGTGTTATCAACACATGCGGGCTTTACTGAATCGAAGAGTCGTGTATTTTTCTGTTTTAAGTTATCAACTTTGGACAAAATCTTGGAAACTCGATTATCTAGATCAAGTTTAAAATTCTCAGCGGCCTCAAGTACGTTCACACAGTTAAGCTCCTTAGATCTCTCTATGTCTATCGGCAAAGATTGAGCAACCTTGTCACTTGGCTGACGCTGTTTTGATTGTAAATTCAATCGAAAATTCTTTTCAAAATTTGCATCATCGATATTAACACCTTCGAATGACGTTTCAAAAATTTCTTGAATAAATTGTTGCTTGCATTCAAGCGAAATACAATGTGTTTGAATCTCATCAAAACGTTTTGAAAGCGAAGAATATGAATCTTGAAGCTTTAAAAATTCAGCGTCAGATTCGTGACAAGTACTATCTACCACAGTATCCACAGATTCAACATTATGCACAATAGAATCATTATCAATACTTGTATTCACACAGACAGAAACTATATCATGAGACATCACTTGATTCAGAAGCAGATCATTATGTCGTGAAACCCGTTCTATTTCAAGTAAACTGTTTTCATAAGCATCTTCCATTTCATTGAAAACACGTCTAACTTCTTCTATTTCCAAAAACAAATCTTGATCAATAGTACGAAGGCAAGTTTTAACATTGTTTACAAACGGAACAATTTCATCTCGAAACGCAGCTCTAGTGTGCTCAAAGTTCCATTCACCTTCCGTTATGGCCGTGGCCGTCGTACGTTCCAAAATGACCTTGTCAAAATTGGCTAAGTGTTGGTGAACCGTATTCAAGTTAACGGACGCCTTACTTACCGGTGGAATTAACTTCGTTAAATCCTTTTTGACGAGTGTAGGAGACGTACTAGGAAGGTTTCCATTTGACAAACTTTGGGGCACAAGAACTGTTAATTCTGCTAATTCCTTTTGTAAGCGAATGCGTGTCTTTTTCGAAAATTGATCTTTGTTATGTTGATCATAATCAATTGTATGGAATTTTGAAAGCATTTTAGAATGAGTTTCATCCCCAAGTGATTGTGTCTCCTCAGTACTACGAACAAAAGGTGCTTCTTTCGATTTTCCAATTATGGTCATGTCATAAAGACCGGGAATATATTCCTGAGCTTGTTTTGCATAACCGGGATTAGGTGGTAAATCTTGAAGACGCTTAAGTTCGAATTCTTTAAATGATTTAGTTAAAAGATGAACCTTTTCTGTGGAAGCGTATTGTTTTAGAAGCTGTTGTTCTTTGAATTTAAGAAGTTTGGTAGCATTAATTTCCGATTCAACCTTTTTAGACTCGAGAGTTTCGAAATCCATTTTAAGTTTCTGAAAATCATTGATAACCGACTCCTTTTCTTTTAATTCATTCGAAAGATTAGCTTTAATTGATTCTATTTCTTTCAAGTGTTCAATCTTTTCAAAACGAAATTGGTCAAATTCAGAACATGTTATTTTCTCTTCTTGAGGGACCATTTCAAAAGTTTTGACCTTTTCTTTATGCAACTCAAGCTCAGCAGTTAGGGTGGAATTCGTTTCTACGGATTGTCTGAGGGCCATATGCATTTGATCAATAATATGTTTAGGCACCATGACCAAATCATGTTGAGCATAAGATTCCATACCCGTCGTAGCATTTGGTTGAGGTTCACTCAAATGTGTTGGGTTGGGTACCACATCATTTGAGTTACTAGTCCCCGAATGCTGTTCGAGGTTGTCATTTTCATGCCCAACTTGATGTTGGTTATCATCAATATTATTAGATGTGGTTGGTACCTCACTGATGACATCAGAACCGTAGTGAGAGAGATTAGCAACGAGAGCAGCTTGGGCAGAGTGAATGTCATCACAATCCGAATCGTATGCATCAAGATCGTCCGCTTGATAAGCTGCATTAGAAGTGGAAACGACTGCAATGCCTTCAGTATCTGCTGCCCCTGGGTCTGCAAGAAATGCTAACTCCTCTGAATCCAAAATCTTCCCCTTAGATTGAGCATCAACCAAATATATCTTCTCACGAAACCATGCATCATCCCTTCTCCTTTTCGGCTGAGTGCATTCCCTAGCCATATGTCCTTGTCCTCGGCAATTGTAGCAAGTCACAACCTTCTTAGTACCAATAGGACTCCCATTTCCACTCGCTTGAGCATTCACAGCTTGAGTGTTCCCAGTCCTTGTAGGAGGTCCATATGAATTTTGCCTTCCCTGAATAGGTTGCACCGTCACTTGACCATCTTGAACAGTGGCTTGTTGTCGAGGATTTGATGAGGTGCGGAGCTGATTGTTTGTTGGTGGAAATCCTCTAGTTGCAACAAGTTTTGACAAGTAAGCGGTGAGATGGTTTAGAACATCAGCTGGCGTATCATTTGGAGTAAAGACCGGTGCTTGGATTGGTGGAAGTTCATTAGAGTAAAAAGCCTGTGCTGATTGTGCTTCTATTGGAAAATATCCTTGTTGAGGAGTATAGCCCAATGGAGAAGTGTTGGCTTGTGATGGTGTTGATTGATATGGTGGTTGCTGTTGAAAAGATTGTTGATGAACACTTTGTTGATATTCTTGCTGTGGCATCATTGGTGGTTGATAAGATGGTTGTTGTGGTTGCTGATAGATGTGTGGTGGTGGCTGCTGCAAGTATGATGGTTGTTGATAAGTAAAAGCCATGTTTTGTTGAGAAGCATACATTACAAGTGGATCATGAACTTGAGGTGTAGACAACCGAGCCTCGATCACATGGCATTCATGTTGTTGAAGAAAAGCTTGAAGTTGATCCACATTGGTGTTATGCAAGTCCTTAGCCAATTTAACATCCGTCACGTATTTTTTCCATTCTTGAGGAAGAGTGTTCAAATACTTGGTGTTCAATTGAAAGGTAGGAATTGCCATGCCATAGATGTTAAGCTCATTCAACAATAGGGTAAATCTCAGATAGTAATCATTGAGAGTCTCCCCTGGCACATAGGCAAACTTATCAAAAGTATCATAAAGCTTACACTCTCGTTCTTGTTTAGTTAACGAGGTGCCTTGCATTAGAACACGAATTCTATCCCATAACTCTTTGGCAACTTTATGTTTGCTGACGAGTTTGTAGACATCTGGAGGAAGAGCTTGGAGAATGATGTTTGTAGCATACTTATCACATTTATCTTGAATCTTCATATCTCCAGTCAACTCACCCGTTGTGCGAGGACGAGTGGTCGTACCTTCCGTCACAGTACCATAATCTAATGGTCCATTGAGCACCGATGCCCAAATTAGATGTCCATTCTCCTTGTTCAACATATAAAGTTCCATTCGGGAAGCCCATTCCTCATACATAGTCTTCACCAACATTGGTGGACGATTATCCGTACCCGAGAGGATGGACTTATCCGTAAGAGATGTATACTCCATTTCAATAAGTTAAGATTTACAAAGTTGATCGAACAATGAAATAAGGTTAAGTATTTTTGTGTTGTTGTGAGTTAAAACCGAGAAACAATGTTAAAATCCCCTAAAATATGTTCTCGATAAACCAAAAATTCCAAGTCAAAATTACACTCGAAATTTTTTATGGAAAAAATTGTGATTATCGGAATGCCAGATCGGAATGTCAGATCGTAATACTTGATCGGAATGTCAGATCGTAATACTTGATCGAAATGTCAGATCGTAAAACCAGATCGGAATGTCAGATCGTAACACCAGATCGGAATGTCAGATCGTAATACCAGATCGGAATGTAGCCCTGTCGAAATGTTGTTGGTATCGGAATGTTCAGATCGCAAAGCCCTATCGGAATGTTCAGATCGCAAAGTGGCTGACAAAATTCGAGCAGAGTAACGACTTAAAATACTACCTTATACCCGTCGAAATCTCAGATCGCAATAGCTATCGGAATGATTCAGATCGGAATAAGTGATAAAAATCCCACGATCGCAATGTAGAAACCAATCCCTTTCCGATGGACGGTTATTGCGATGGAAGCCCAAGTACAATTGTACTTTCCGATGGATGCTTCTGCTGAAATTTCGGAATGAAGAACACCCAACTTTTTTGCACTTTTGATCCAAGAAAGATGATGTTTTAACGAAAACCAAGATACCAAGAACAGTTAACACGAATCCCTATGTTATACTACTTTAAACTCCGATCCAACACCAAAATTTTTTTTGAAGATTCGGCTAAAAACAAACCACAATCTACGAAATGTTTAGAACACAATACTCAACACAAAAACAAACCTATATTTCATCCCAAGCTCTTGATACCATTTGTAGATTTGTAAATCTATGCTTATGTTTTTAGAGAGAGAAAGAGATAGAAAGATGGTGGATTAAACACACTTTTAGAGAGAGAAACATAAGAGAACTATGTGAAAAATATGATTAACCACACCCTCTCCATCAAAGGAGAGGGTTTATATACCCAAGCCTTGTAATGGGCTTGGGCTTACACTTTTGGGCCGGCCTACACATGTTGTAGGCTAGGCTTGGACTTGTTTGATAAGTAAAGAAGATTAACTAAACTACGAGCTATTACATGGACTATTAATGGAGTGACCGATCCTTCTTAATACGTAAAACGTATTTCCAACAAACTTCATCTTCTTCACTTAAAATTAACAGCTTTCATCAATGGCACCAAAGTTTAAACCAACAGAATTGGAATTGGGGTTCAGATCACAACACAACATGATTGCTTATCTTGAAGCTGATGATGCTCTGTTTCCCCAATACACACAAATGGTGGCGTATTTGAACACATCCCCGTTAAGGTATGCTCTTTCTCATGCACCACTCATTCCAGTCACACTCATTAAGCAGTTTTGGAACACTGTTAGTTCCTCAACAGTTAATGGAGTGACCACATTGACTTCTATTGTTCATGGGAGATCTTGGGTGGTTACTGAGGCCTTGGTACGCCAAGCCTTGCATCTTGATGATGCTGATGGTATAGCCACCCTTCCCATAAATGAAATAGAACAAGGGCTTAGGGCTTTGGGATATCCTTTTCCTGATGAAGGTACTCTCAACAAGTATCATAAGCAGGAATTTCCCACAGCCTGGAAGTACCTCATACATGTCCTCCTTCAATGTTTGAGTCCCAAGTGTACTGCACACAATGAGATCAATAGATCCATTGCCAGTGCTATTGTGTGCATTGCAACAGGGAAAAAATATAACTATTCTAAAATGATTTTTGAGGGGATGTGTAAAAACAAGGGGACAAAAATGACTTTAGCTTATCCCCGTTTTCTGCAAATGGTTTTTGATGATCAAGGTTACTGCTCAAGGGATCACAATGATTTTTATAAGATCCCTGAGCAAAAGAAAGCTATTTTTATGTAGATGGACTCACCACCCCATAGAGACCTACCTTTAACCCAAGCCATGCTTGCTGTTATTGCAGCAGCACAACCCCAACCAGACCCCAACCTCAAATTGACCCTCAACCACAACTTGAACCAATTCCTGAACCTTTACCTTCACCTGACCAAATGCAAATTGACTCAGAATCCTTCAACGCTGACACACTCAATGTTGGCGTTGATGTGCCTATTTCCAACGCTGACACACAACCTTCACAATCCCAAACACCCCTTAACCAACCCACATCTACTCATTCTTCCACACCATCTTCCACACCTCCTGAATATAGGTTGATGAAACGCCAAAGGACTACTGGAGTGTTCTCCTCTGGTGGTCCTAGCCATGTAGCAGAGAGAACCACCACCACAAGTGTGGCTGTTGACCTGGATGAGGCTGGGACTATTGGTTCTAGCTTAGATGCTGGCCAAGGTAGTCCCACCATAATTAAGTCCTCATCCATGCCCAATGAATCTGACTTGGGAGGTCAAATCCCCATTTTAGAAGAGGGAAGACTGGAACCAATGACTCTTATGGAATTGACGGCAGTCTGCATTAGCTTGCAAAAGCAAAATGCAGACTTAGTACAAGTAGTCAGCTCACAAGGCCTTGAACTCAAGCAATTGAGGGAGAGGATTGTTGTTTTGGAAAGTGATCGTGCTAGAAGGGGTATGGAGGAATCTTTCAAAGGGGAGGAAGATCAAATAAATCTGAGTGATAAGGGCATCCAAGATGGTCAATCAATGGATGTTGCTGAGGCCCTTACAACTTTGAAGAAACAAACAGGTTTTGATACGTCCTTAGTCTCTCCCACCAACTTAAATTTATCATTTACAGCTATGTTGAGAGAGGTTACACAAGGCGCTGAGGGAAGATATTTGAGCGTTGACAAGGAAAATTTGGACGCTGATAGAAGTATTTTGGGCGCTGATAGAACAAATTTGGGCTTTGACAGACCTGCACATGAAGGTGATGTATCCCAGTCATCATCTATCATCAAGGAGGTTTCTACTCAGGTATTAAAATCTACCTTACCAACCATTGCACCATCAGATAAGGGTAAGGGTAAAATGGTAGAAGAGATTGTTCCAAAGGATGCAGCTCAAGTTGAGTTTGATAGAAGATTAGTTGCACAAATCATGGAACAAGATGAAAAGGAAAAGTCACCATTTGTTGTGACTTCAGAAGAAGAAAGTGATGGAGCTAGCTTAGACTCAAGTGTGATGATAATAGAACCAGAAAGGCTTGAGTATGGTGATGAGTTTGCTAGGGAAAAGTTGAGAGAATTGAAATTGCAGGTTGACTTTGACATGCCAGAGGTGGTTCAAATGTACAATGCTTTGGAAGACAGATGCATGAATAATCCAGACTTGACCATTTCAGATCAAATATGGGGTTTGGAGCTTCTTCTTAGAGTTCAGAAGGATTGCCAGGTAATTTTGAAACACAAGGCAAGCAATATTCTCTCAGAGTTGAAAAAGGATAGAAGGGAGCTCTACTTTATGTTGCTCAGATGTCATTGAGTTGGATGGACATATCAGAAGTTGAAGGCTTTGACATTTGATGAGTTGGAAAACAGGGCTTATCCCATTTGGGTGAGAGTGCAAGAAGCAAACACTCTCAGACTTCTTTCAGATGAAAGAAATGAGGAACTTGCAGAAGAAATGGAAATCAAGAAAGCTATGATGGTTCCCAGGCCAGTGAAGAAGGGAATTTCATTTGAGTTTCCAAAAGATATAGATCCACTATATCCAAGTGAAGCAGTTATAAGAAAGAGCCTCAAGCTCTCCCCATTAGAAGCTTCAGATATGGTGCAAGTGTTACTATTAGATTCCAGGAACCCAATTGTGAGCTATGAAGAAGATGAATGTGGGTTCTGGAAGATTGGCAGATTTGGCAAGGAGGTACACACTTTTACCACTCTCATATCTTTGTTTGCAAGTTGTGATAGAGAAGACTTGGTGGACCTTTGGAGGTTGCTGGAGACCAAGTATGAGGCCGAAGCACCAACTTCAGCTAATGGAATAAAACTTTGGACCACATTCAAAAGAATGTGTGGACCAAAAGATGAGGATCCTGCAATTTGGAAGGATCTTGAAGATGACCTCAGTGGTCTTCAATGGAGGTTATATTCAGCTGCTGGTGTATACCATCTGAGTTCTACAAAGTTTGCTGAGTATCTACTTGTGGATGCTCAGTATTTCATATCCAAGGCTATTTTGGAGAAGATGAAGGACACTCAGCTAGAAATAGATTATTCAAGTGACGTGGCAAATGATTTGATCAGATTTATTCATTACCAATATGAGAAGGTTTGTAAGATTCCTCCTAGTCCTTAATGCTTATTCAGAAACTTGATCATAAGAGTGGATATCAAGTTTAGGGGAGGATTGTTGGGAATAAATTAAGGCCAGATCACTTGAGCACTGACAAGAACAAAACAAGCGTTGACAAGAACAAAACAAGCGCTGACAGCTCAAGCGTTGACAAGTTAAAGTCAAGCGTTGACACATTGAAGATAAGCACTGATGGAAGATATATTCTACGTGTGTATTATATTCTAGATTACTTCTAGTAAAGATAAGAACAATAATGTATTTTCTATATTTATCTTTACCTAGAATAGTTGATACGTAGATTATTGTACAAGGCTTCTTATGTCTATAAAAGAAGGCCTTTAGGTTAATGTTTAAGATAAGTTTTCATATAAGTTTTCGTTCGTAAACATCTTTTATTGTAAGCAAGTTTGATATGGATAATCAAAGTGAAAGTTTGTTTACATCATTGTGTGTTCTTGTTTAAGTGTTAAATTCCGCATAACACTTAGATTCATAAAGCATATACAAAGGTTTCTCTACGTGTATTACTTGATCTAATCTCGTATACACAAAGCTAATCGATCTAAGTTTGGGATCAATATTATGTTGATGTGTTTTAGTATCTCTTTTAGGTGAGAATGTGGTTAAGCTTGAGGATAGAAGTGGCTAGATTTGGGTACATTAGGATTGCATTTAGAAGGAGATCCCCGTTCCTTCTTAGTTATTTTATTTGTTCATTTAATAAGTGATACTGTTGGCACACATATGTTTGTTTTGGTTATGTTATTTGTTTGCCTTAGGTAAGAGGTAGGACTGTTATCTACTTACCTAGACTCCTGCATTTGTTGAGATATTGTCATGACTTTTGTGTCATCATTTTATGACATTTATTATTTCATATGGTTATCTCTATAGACACGCCATGTTGTGATGATATCCATACGTCGCGCCCCATATTTCGGCATGGTGGGGTGTGACAACGCTTCACCTACATCACAATTTTTCATGAAGTTCACCAGATCTGAGTAAGTGTCATTTGGAGCTTTGAGCCATCCAATCGAGTTGTTCGCGGCAAGGATACAATCATTCATTTCGAAATTAACGTTAGATGCTTTTGGTACTGGAAACGCCATTGTTATTCGAGAATGAAGAAGATGAAGATGGTGAGAGGGTTTGGAGAGATAGTTTAGTGAGAGAGATGCAAATGATGAATAATGATAAAAGAGTTTGGTGAAAAACCTTGGAAAAATATATATATTCAAAATTTGAAACAGTTATTCAACCGCATTTAATGCGTAGTGGGAAAACAACTGCACACAAGTGGGTCCCTTGACTTTTCAAAACTGTTTGTCTCCTCGTTTATAAAAAATGTGAATAAAATATTGGGAATGTTTTTAGCATTTACTTGGAAAGTAACTACCTAGTTTCATGTGAAAAACATTTAATATTTATTTAGACATTAAATATCTGCCACATGCTTTGAGATATTAAGCATACCCAGCTCAGCAACTAGCCTGTTGAACGAAGGTTCAACCAAAGGCTTTGTAAATAAGTCAGCTAGTTGCAGCTCAGTGGGAACAAAATGCAGCTCAATATCTCCTTTAATAATATGATCCCTGATAAAGTGATACCCGATATCAATTTGTTTGGTTCTGGAGTGAAGCATAGGGTTATTTGAGATAGCAATGGCACTTGTATTGTCACAGAAGATGGGTACTTTGTCATATAGAATCTCATAATCAGCTAGTTGACTCTTCATCCAAAGTACTTGAGCATAACAACTAGCAACAACAACATATTCAGCTTTAGCTGATGACATAGCCACAGAGTTTTGCTTCTTTTCACTCCATCCAACCAACTTGCCTCATAGGATTTGACAGCTCCCTGAAGTAGTTTTCCTGTCAATGCAGCACCCAGCGTAGTCTGAATCTGAATAAGCCTTAAGATCAAAGCCTAATTCTTTGGGATACCACAGACCTAGAGAGGTTGTTCCTTTGAGGTACCTAAAAATTCTCTTAGCAGCCACTAGATGGGATTCCTTAGGGTTAGCTTGGTACCTTGCACAAAGACATGTGGAGAACTGGATATCAGGGCGACTGGCTGTGAGATACATGAGTGACCCAATCATGCCTCTATACATAGTCTCATTGATAGAGACCCCTGACTCATCAGGGCCTAAATTGTTGGGTGGAAGCATGGGGCATTTCACTGATGCACAATCAACCAAGTCATATTTTTCAGCAAATCTTTAACATACTTTTCTTGACAATCTGAATTTCCTTTAGGACATTGTTTAATTTAAAACCCCAAAAATTCAGCCATCATACTCATCTCATACTTCTTGGTCATTAATTTACCAAAATGTTTACTAAGATTAACATTAGTAGACCCGAAGATGATATCATCCACATAAATCAGTACAATTATGAAATCACTTTTATCCTTAAAGGTAAAAAGTGTTTTATCAATGGAACCCCTGACAAATTTATTATCAGTTAAAAAGGTAGACATCGTGTCATACCATGCCCTTGGAGCCTGTTTCAGGCCATACATTTCCTTGTGAAGCATGTATACATGATTGGGAAACTCGCTGTTCTCGAATCCTTCTTGTTGTTCAACATACACTTCTTCAGCCAAATCTCCATTGAGGAAGGCACTTTTAACATCCATTTGATACACAATGAAGTTCATATATGCAGCATAAGCAAGGAAGATTCGGATGGCTTCAAGTCTCGCTACAGGTGCAAATGTTTCATCATAATCAATCCTTTCAGTCTGTGTATACCCCTGTGTAACCAACCTTGCCTTGTTCCTTATGATAGTACCAATTTCATCCATCTTGTTCCTATATATCCATCTAGTGCCTGTGATGTTCTTACCAGGTGGAGCAGGCACTAGAATCCATACCTTGTTTCTTTTAAACTGATTGATTTCTTCCTGCATCGCAACAACCCAACCATCTTCAGGAAGTGCTTCAGCTACACGCTTAGGTTCAATTTAGGAAAGAAATTCAGCAAACAAACATTCATTGGCTGAGGATGATTTTGAGTCATGAATTCTCTGTCTAGTAGTAACCCTAACATTTGATTCACCAATGATGTTGACATGAAGAATGTGCTGATATCTTAACCATTTGCTTTGAGGAGTTGGGGAGTCATAGACAGGTGTAGGTATGGATGATGAAATTACAACTTGAGTTTCATTCTGCTGAGTAGGAGGAATCTCTTCAAAAATAATCTTTGTGTTTGTGTCCTCATCATCTATTTCAGGAAGTGATGATTGACAGACCACAAGAGAGTCGTCTTGATTAATAGCAATAGGAGAGTCATCTTCAGCTGAGGTGGAACATGGGATTGTGGAAGGCTGACTTTCACTTTCAACTGTCACTTGAGTAGAAGGAAGTTCAATGTTGTGAGTTGACAACGGATCATACAGGTTCATATGGGACAAGAGTAATTGTGTGTAGAAGATGATGAGGGACAGGCCTTGGCTTAGAGAACTCATCTGATGGGAAAGACCTATTTTCGTTGAAATCAATTTCATCACCTTCTGTTCCTGTTCTTTGTAGTACGTCATCATATTCGTAGAATGTGACATGAAAGGTTTCTTCTAGTTCCTGTCTTCTTGTTTTGAATACTCTAAAGGCTTTGGCTGTTGGAGAGTATCCTAAGAAGAAACCATCATCAACTTTTTCATCAAACTTACCAAGTTGATCCCTGTAGTTATAAATGAACACAGGACATTCAAAGACATGGAAATAGCTGACGTCTAGTGCTCTTTTTCTAAAAACTTCATAAGAGGTTTTTCCATGTCTTTTAAGAATGATTGATCTATTCTGAGTATAGCAGGCAGTATGGACAGCTTCACCCCAAAATTGCTTTGGTAAGGCTGCACCATTTAGCATGGTTCTGGCTGTTTCAATCAATGTTCTGTTTCTTCTTTCAACTACTCCATTTTGCTCAGGAGTACCAGCTAAAGAGAAGTTTTGTGATATTCCCTTTTCATCACAAAAGGTTTCAAGCTGTTGATTCTTGAATTCAGTCCCATTATCACTTCATAGAGCTTTTACTCTAACTTCATTCATGACCAAGGTGTATTTGTTATGATTAATGGTCTGTGGTTTGACAGGTCCAAACAAATCCATGTGAAGGAGATGTAAGAACTTGTCAATAGAAAATGATTGCCTGGTCTTAAATGATGACCTGTGATGATTTCCCTTAACACATGTTGAACATGTCTTGTCTTTAGTGAAAGTCACAGGTGGTAGACCAACAACTAAGTTTTGTGTGGCTAGCTTGTTGAAGTTCTTGAAGTTGAGATTAGAGAGTTGTTTATGCCACAACCAATTGACACTTTCAGAGGCTTTTGCTAGAAAACAATTTGAGCTGTCCTATGAACAAGAAGACATGTTGATGACGTACACATCTCTTCTTCTAGGTGCAATTAACACCACGTCATTATTCTTGTTGAATATGGTTCCTTGAGTCTTTGTAAACAAAACCTTGTAGTCAACATCACACAACTGGCTAATGCCGATGAGATTGTGCTTAAGACCATTCACATATGCAACCCTTGTAAACTTTATTCTATTGCAGTTAACTGAGACATATCCCTCTGTGTCGCCTAAAGAGTTATCCCCAAACACCACTTTAGTACCAGGCTCTTTTGAGTATCTGTGCATATATTGTTTGATTCATGTCATGTGTCTAGAGCAGCCACTATCTAGATACCAGACCGATTCCCTGAGATGTTTCTTTTTCATAGTGATGTCAATCCATTGTCCTGACCTAGCATCTCCTTTACCAACAACAGGTTCATCCTTAGCTATAGCCATAAATGCCTGACCCTGGTGGTATCTTCTTCATCAGAAGTCAGCGGCTCATCATTCCAATCATAGGCTTCAGCTACCAACCCTTTCTCTGTCCTTTTATCACCCCCTTTCTTCTTTAACAGAGATTCTAACTTCAAATTCATATGTTCCAACTTACCCTTTAGTGCCTTGTACTTGTTTTTGTAATACTTTTTCTCATTATCAAAGGAATTGGATTGATGAGTTGAGTTGTTTTTTTGTGATTTGAATTTATATGGTTTGAATGATGAAGGATAGGATGGTGAGGATGTTTTTGTGGATGGACAGTCTTTTTGTAAATATCCAAGTTTTCCACAAGCAAATCAAGTTTATTTGGATTTGTCAGTCTGTTTACTAGTTGATCCTACTCTCCCTGGCCTTTTGTAGGACTTTCTTTGATTAGCAAGTAAAGCTCTTTCATCAAACTCAACATAAAGGTCTGTCATAAACTCCTGACTGCTATGCGTGTCTTCTTCAACATCTGAATCGCTGTCATGAGTGTGTGAGGTGGAAATAAATGCTTTGGATGTTGCTCCCTGAACTACAAATCTTTCA
Organism: Glebionis coronaria; assembly: GCA_025667525.1. Classification (NCBI taxonomy): domain Eukaryota; kingdom Viridiplantae; phylum Streptophyta; class Magnoliopsida; order Asterales; family Asteraceae; genus Glebionis; species Glebionis coronaria. The sequence continues at coordinate 575,432,122 of CM046876.1, forward strand.
GACTCAGATTTGTAAATGGTATCAATCAGCCCTTCTTCATAGTTGTATTTTCCATATAGCTGAGCCAACGTATCATTCTTGATAGAGTTGTTGGCTCTCCGGGTTTGATTCATGCTCAGCCATTTTCTAGGAAGATTGTTGACAAAGGTGGCATTTACTTCAGCTTGTCCAATGGTGACTTCATTCAAAGCCAGATCGTTGAGAAGAATCTTCAGCCTTGTGTACGTCTATTGTACCTTTTCACCTTCAAGTGCCTTGAAAGCATTAAACTGAAGCTTGAGTGCCTGAATCTTTGTTTTTCTGGTTTTAGAGGGTCCTTCGTGGCCTAGGATGAGGTCTGTTCACATTTGTTTAGTTTTTGGATATTGGATTACTGATTTCATGATGTGTTTTGGGAGATATGAGATGATAATGCTTTTGAGACGTTTATCTTGGTTAGCCAATTTCCTATCAGTTGGAGTCTACTGCTTGAGAGGTTAGGGAAGAGGATTCTCATCAGTAGAGGTAAGCGTCATGGGAACATATGGTCATTTTCTAGAATTTCTAGAAGAAATGGTTCAAGTCCATCTAGATAGATAAAAAATTGAGTTTTTTAACTTGCAAAGTCATCTTCATCAAATACTGGAACGTTGGTAACATGGGAACCACCTCTTGAATCAAGAAGTTGAGGAAGGTCGTATTCATTTTGAGTGGGGGTTACTTTAGGTGAGTTTTGTGGTGGTGGTGTGTTCCCGGAAACCAAATTAGGTGGTGGTGGTGGCGTGTTGCTCGTTTCAAGCATGATGGATCTTGATTATGAAACTTAGAACGATGTTTATGAAGGTTTTAATATCAAACACCGCTCTGATACCAATTGAAAGTCCCTAATACTAGCTTAAAACGAACAATAAGGATAATCAACACAAGTAAATGCTTTTCAAATGTAGTACTTTATTATTGTATAACAAGTATTACATGTGTTATGGATAACACAGTTTGAGGACAATGTGTTGTGTGCACTTTGGACAAAATAATGCAAAATCAAGAACACATGCACAACTGTTCTTCTTATGAGTTGTAAAGAGTTAATGTGCGAAATCTAACAAAGTGAACAACATTAAATCTAGCCTACATATCCTATTTATAGTGGTACAAGGTTGACTATATGTACTAGTTGATGGTGACTACACAAAAAATACAATGTCAGACATCTGTCAAAAGATGCTCTTCTATTCTTGGTAGTCTGCCACAACGCTTTAGGGAAACAAAGCTGACATAGTTTCCCTTTTCTTCATTCCTTGTACTTTAGGCTGTGAAACATCCCGCCTAAACAATTAGGTATGTCCAAAGTGTACTGAGTGTTAACAGGGTATTGCCACCCCTGTTAGCACTCAACCACTCAGAGTCCATGATACATCTTGGCTGTTATCCAACACAACCAATGAGTATGTCTTCAAGTAATCTTTGACTTCCTTGACAATATCTCTGACATGGACTCCTCTGTGGTTGCTCACATAGACTTAGAGCTATGTGAGTCTTGGGTTACTTGACTGTCTCCTAGGCACAGGCAAGTTAATATCAAACAGCTTATTTAAGTTTAAATATATGACTAAGGGAATTCTAACAGACTTAGATTCCCAACACGAACCTTTTTTGTGTTCAAAGGAGAGGAAACGTGATCAGGTGACACACCCACTCCTTATTTGTATGGTTGCTTTTTGTTTTGGTTTTTTGTTTTCCTTTTAGTCTTATGTTTTGTTTTCATGAATGTAATTGTTGTAGGATTATTGTTTCCATCTTGAAAACATTTTTGGGTACATAATTTTTTATAGTTGATGATTTTTAGGTTTGACTGAATTGGGTTATGAATCTATTTGGTTTGATTATTATGGTTATTTTTTATTTGGTTTTTAGGGTTAGGATTTGTGTGATTAAAAAACGGTTTTAGGGTTGGGACTTCTTTTTGGTTTTATCGATGAGTACTGATTACGCACTTGACGTGACTAATTGAGCACAACTTCTTTGTAGCGGGACCATACCTAGTTTATGGTTGCAGCCATATCATTCCACGTGTACCGTTTAAATATTCGTAAATGCAAGAGCGGTCTAGTGTTAAGATATCAAGCTTTTACGTATACATTCTTTTCACATCTAATCATTATTTAGCCTGCAATAGTGTTTGGATTGTGGACTATTGTGATTATGTAGTGTTTTTTAATCGTGTATTAATTGTGTACCTTTTTGTCACATATAGGTTTGCGCTGATTTAGAAGGACTTAAGATTCAAATATCTTATAGGAATAGGCAGGTAGGGGATCGCTGCATCTATTCTTGCAATATTTTGTGGTATGTTATTTTATGATATTAGAAATTATATGAACTTAAATACATAATTATAAAATTGTCGCAATGTTAAATAACTTCTACAGGCAACCACAACTATGGGCAAAGAGGAGAGACACGTGTAACCTGGAGTGAAAATCAAGAGGTAGATGATTAAAAATTTTGCTACCAATGTGAAATTTCCTATCCTTAATATTTTTTTCTTGAACCGTAGAGATTTTATTAAGAACACTAGCAAGAAGCTAGAAATAATTACAAGCTAATACAATTTGGGTTTTTTAACCAAGAAATCCAATTGAGCTTGGAGTTACAACGACTATTTATCCACCAAAACGAAAATTGAATAGTATCATCAAAGATACACATCTGATTGGGATGCACATCACTAAAAAGCAGGACATTTCTGAATTTCCAGATGAGCAACCAAATTACATAGCAAATACCTTCAAGCGAAACCTTCAAATGTTTATGAAGCATGTGTTAATGAGTCACAGGCGCCAGTCTGTGTAAGATTGAAAAGTATGATCGTCAAGCTCCCACCAGGTCAGAATCCTTCTCCATATATTTCGGGCTACACGACATGTAAAAAAGATATGAGTAGAAGACTCTACTGCAACGTTACATAAAGGACACATAATCGAGGGAATATCAATTCCTCGAAGAGATAAATTAATTCTGGTGGGCAAAGCATCCAAAGAAACCTTCCAGGCGAGCACGTTAATTTTGATTGGAATTACTTTGACCCATCTTGTGGTAACACCAAGATTTGGAAGAAAGTGATCATTAATGTAAGAAAGAGTAGATTTAACAGAAAACATACCCGAACCTTCTAAACTTCAGCTCCAGCGATCTTTAATATTAGGGGGGACAAACGAATTAACAATTTGGCACAGCAAGGTAAAGGACTCAAGTTCCAATCCCCCTCTTGGAGGACGTCGAAAAGAGTGGCAGATGGAAGGGAGCCCTAATTTTTCAGCAACACTTATAGATTTGTTCTCCTCTAAATCATACAATATTCTGAATTTATCTTTAAATGCAATATTCCCTAACTAGACATCGTTCCAGAAATAGGTGTTCACACCATTACCGATCTTCTTTTGGATAAACTGAGAAAGATTGATACCTTTGGCAAGTAAAGAGTTGAGGGCTTTAATAATGTCCATCCAGGTTGATCTACGATGTGAATGAACAAAAGTACCAAGAGCTCCGGAATTACCGTATAGAGCTTTGATGAAAGAAGCCCACAACGACGAACCATCAGAATAGAAGCGCTACACCCATTTAAATAGGAGGGCGCAGTTACATGCAAAAAAACTAGAAATGCCCAAACCTCCGTTTTGTTTTGAGGAGAGAGCATTATTCCACTTGAACCAAAAACATTTCCTGGTCGAACTATCTCAGCCATTGAAGAAATTCCTTCTAATGGATTCCATCTTGTTTATGACTCCTATAGTAATCTTGAAGACCGACATGTGGTAAAGAGGAATCGAAGTGAGAACCGAGCTAAGAAGCATTAAACGACCCCCAATGGAAAGAGATTTCAACTTCCACTTTGATAAACGAGAAGACACCTTAGTGACAACTTCATCCCATGAGCTAATACTTGACATATTACAACCCACTTTGATATCTAGGTAATTTAATTGTGCAAGAAGAGTGGTGCAACCAATCAACCTAGCAGCAACTTCAACATTAGTCGGATTAGCTCTGATGCCCATCAACTTACTTTTATGGAGATTAAATTTAAGTCCTGATGCGAGGTTGAATCACTTAAGCACATTTAGCAACGTTTGAATATTGTGATCTTACCATTCTCCAACAAAAACCACATGATCAGCATAGAACAAGTGAGAAAGAGTGAAAGAACCATTAACTGAGATACCACTGTAGAGCCCAGCATTTAAAATCCTTTTAAAAGAGAGATGAAGCGTTTCCATAATCAGAATGAAAATAAAAGGGGATGGGGGATCTCTTGCTTCAACCCTTTATAGAATTTAAACTCCGATGAAGGATTCCCATTAACAAGCATCGAGCGCATAACATCCTTAAGACACCCTCTAATCCATGTGCACCATTTAACACCAAAACCAAAAGACTTGAGAGTCTCATCTAAATAGTCTCATCTAACCGAATCAAATGCCTTTTTAAAGTCCACCTTAAAAATCATTCCGTTAATTTTTTTATGTTTACACCAGGAGATAAGTTCATTAAGAATGAATGGCCAATCGAGGATTTCCCGGTTTGACACAAATGTTGATTGAACATCGCTAATGAGATCAGGAAGTACAACACACATGTGGTTGGCCAAGATCTTAGTGATAATTTTATAGATGCTTCCAATCAAACTTATAGGGCGAAAATCCTTAACAAATTTAGCATCTTGGGTCTTTGGAATAAGTGCAATGAAGGAGGTTTCGTTATAAAAAAAAAGTGCAATGAAGGAGGAATTGCACCCTCTCGGAAAGAAACAATAGCAAAGAATTCCCGAACAGCAAAAAGGAGATCTTGATCAAGGAACGACCAATATTTACAAAAAAATTCAAAGGAATATCCATCAGGTCCAGGGGTCTTGTTGGTACCACAGTCCCAAACAGCCGCCTTGATTTCCTCGTAAGAAACATTATGCTTAAGAACCTCCAGTTGATCTGAGGAGAGCTTAGAAGGGAATTCAAAATCAAAACAGATAAGAGGCAATGGAGAGGCCATGAATTGGTTACTAAAATTCTTAAAAAATTCATTTTTAACAAGATGCGACTCAAAGATCCAATCACCATCAACTAGAACACCCTGAATGGCAAGTTGGGATCGCTTCTTGTTAATAATACCATGAAAAAATTGAGAATTTTCATCGCCTTCGACCGACCAAGGAACTTTAGCCTTTTGAGAGAGATCACTAGCGTTCCTGGAGTTAATAGCAAGTAGCTTATTGTTAAGCATAGTTCTGGTAACAATATCATCATTTCCCCTACCTTGATCAAGAAGTTTATCAAGCTCCAATATTCCTGCTGAAGAAGGAGTTTCTATTCATGAGACTTCCTTTTAAAATCATTAGTCCAAGCCTTGATTTCAAATTTAAGAAGTTGTAGTTTCTTCTTCAAGCAAATCAAACCATTTTCTTCAACAACATTTAACGATTTACAAGTATGTTCAACAAAGGAATCAAAGCCATCCAAAGCAAACCATGAATGAAAAAAAGGTAACGGTGTTGGACCATAGTTGGAGCCGGTTTCCCTCAAAAGGATGGGACGATGATCCAAAAGGTTTTTGTCCAAACAAATGGCGGATAAATGAAGAAATAACACCATTAATCCTTCTGAAAATAAAAAAATGGTCTAATTTACTCATCTCTGAGGCCGACTTATGAGACCAAGTAAAAGCGTACCCGTCCAAGGGAGGATCAATAAGGCTGTTAGAAGAGATAAAGTTGTTGAAAAGTGCAGTACCTTATTGATTAAACTGAACCAAATCTTTCATGCTCCGTATGGACCTCATTAAAATAACCCATGAGAATTGTCTCCCCATCCCATCTGCTAATAAGAAGGTGAAGATTGTGACAATCCGTCAATTTATGGTTGATATTTTATTCTCAATATCTATTTGAAAATATTATTTTAAGGTTATATTATGAACTCACTTATTTTTGGGAAGTAATTTGGATTTACGTCTTGAAGTAGCGTCGACTACGTCTAAACCGGAGGATTCTACGTTACGTGCTTACGTTTACATACACCGTCTTTGGTGACAGTCCGATATTTCAGAAAATAAATTTGTCCATGAATATTATTTTGGAGTTTTAAATTTGTGTTGGTTCATAAACTCACAAATTTACGAGAAGAGATTAGGACTTACGATTTTATTTTAACGTCCTTTAGGACTAAACCGGAAACCCTAGGATTACGTATTTACGTTTTTGAACTCCGTTTTTGATGAGACAATTTTTATTAGATTCTTTTTGTGCCGTTGATTCATAATTTATAAAAACATTTTTCGTAAAACGACCCGAGGGCACGCAAATCGAGGAAACTAGAATCGAGGAGTACCCATAAATAAATGGGGATGAGACAAGTGGGACACTTGTCCCACCCCCACTCAAACCGGCCTAACTAGCCACAACACCACTTAGGTGTCAAAGCTTAGATAATAAGCTTAAACACTTGTCCATTTTAGGCTTACAAAGTAAGCTACTTCTCACCAAAACCACTAGCTTCCTTCATTCTACCATTTCACACATGCAAAACCACCTCAAACTCTCTCATCTCTTCTCTCTTTGTCGTCCACTTTACCCCCAAAAACACCCTCACTTGATCAAAATTTACCATGGAATCTTATGTTATTTACACATAAGTTGAAGCCCTTTTGAAGCTCTATATATTGGTGGTGCTTATAACATCCAAGGAGGAGCTTTCATGGTGTCTTGGGGCTGATTTTCCACAAGGAGTTCATGAAGAATGGTGGTCTTGAAGATGGTCTTGGTTCATCACAAGTTTCTCCATCAAAATCCATGTCCAAATCATAACCTACATCAACTTGGTGGTATAAAGATTGTCCTCCTCATCCTCTTATTATTTTTGATTATGTAATCTTGTATTTCTTTTACTTATGTGTATGTATATGATAATGAATGATGATTAAAAATATTGTGTGGGGATTTGGTGTTGATAAACATGCTTAAAAAGATGAAAGACTATAAGAAACAAGGCTAAAATCTTGTTTAAATTTGTTGGCTGTATAAAACAGTAAAGAAACATGTCATGAACTGATAAAATGATGAAGTAGAATCAATATACAGTAATTAATATGTCTTTTACACATGTGAGAGTTGGCCATGCAATGGAATCATTGTAATGAGTGAGATATGATCAAAACAAGTTTAAGATACAAATCTGAGTTCACTGTTTTGGACGATTTTTAGAAAATACTTAGAGGATGATTCAACAGTAGCTATAGAAGAGTTAAATAGAGCACATATCATGTAGTTTATGTGATAAAATTTGAGCTTCTATCTCCATATAGAACTCTAGATATGGCAGTTTTGGTGAAGATGAAAATAAAAATCAGATTTTGAGAATTAATGTTTATTACTATTATATAAGCACTCAAAATTATATTGTATAAAATGTAAAGTTAAAACCCACTAACTCATAAATTTTATTTATATAAATATGTTAAAGGTTAAATAGATGAATAAATTATAAAAATGGTAGTGGAATAATATTTATAAGTTATAAAAACTGTAAACTTGATTTTTACGACTTTTTCGGCTATTACCGTAAAATTAACGTTTTTGTTAAATAAAACTTAGACGGTTGGACCCGTCTAATGCAAACTTTTATAAACTCATATACTGATATATAAAAATATATAACAAGTAAAAACCGATAAAATCCGAGTTATATAACATACAGACATTAACGAGCTAAGTAAACATATTGGACTAATAATTGGACTAAATAAGTTAAACTCTTATAAAAAGAACTTATTGGGCTTAACCCATTTGGGCCCAACATGTAAAGTATAAATACTGATAATATAATTATAAAATGGATTAAAACAAGTTAAAGAACTTATAATAAGTTATTGGACCTAAAACACGTAAATAGGTAAAACTAGTAAACTAGCATAAAAAGTTATCGACACATAACACTAAAACGAGTAAATGAGAATATGTAAACCCACTTGATCATCATATATATAAAATCATCATATGTATACATAATTGTTATTTTTATAAAGTCATTGGACATGAGTCTAAGACGAGTATTATTTGTCTAGGTTTCCGTGATTGAAGCACGTACCGTACGTCCGAATTGCCGATAACCCGCCTTCTTACATCAACGTGAGTTCATAGCCTCGCACTCTTTTAAATATTTTTATAAATGTTTTATAAACCCGCGAGGGAGATGACATGTTAGTTTTTATAAAATAGGACACCATTTGTCCCGATTGTTTGTTTATTGATTTGGACCCGAATGATTGTATGACCTGATTGTATGACCCGATAAATGATTAAAGGACCCGATAGATGAAATTAAATGGATTATTAAAGTTAGGTTATGTCACTAAAAGTCCCATTAGCATGAATTGTGAAATACCGGGATTTGGTAGACGCTTGTGCATATAATAGTACTATTTGGGGACGATCACCCCAGTTCGCGCCTTGACGGTTGATCCCCGTCGTGCCACATTGATTGGTAAGCGAATTTATGTATGAGAAGATTTACATAGCGTGACCTTTGTGACGACACGCTACTTTAGATGGGCAAATTGAGTATCGGGTTAGCTACCCGTTGTTGGTTTTGTAAGGTAACAATGTCATGCGGCTTATAATAATCCAACTAACGAAATACTACTAGACGCACCGAATTACGATGTATTGCTTGACTAGCAATATAGGGTCATACTATTGATATTATGTTTGTGTTTTGGTTTTCATAACCATATTCATATAACTGTTTTTATTTTCATACAACGTCATAAGACGTATTGTATGATGTTTTTACGACATTGGCTCGTATAATGATTTTTAAGGCAAACGCCTATATTATGATTTTGATGAAGATTTGTATAAAATGACTTTGGCTATTTTATGGCCTATTAAAATGATTTGTACAAAATGATTTTCAGTAATAATTTTATCGCTGACCTTTTCTTTTAACATGTTTTGTCTCAGGTACTTGAAGGTAATTCTCGGGAAGACGACAAGAATTCATGGCCCGCACTTAAACAATATTTTCCATTCAAATATTTTGTAAAACTTTGTATGAAATGTAATGACTTGGGACCGATGTAACTTTGATATTTATGAATGGAAATGCTTTATTATTAAACGACGCGATTTTATGCGTTGTCTATGATGTGAGTAATGTGCTATCCCGTAACACCAACTAGTCTTCCGCTGTATTGAGTTGTATAAATTTGGGGGTGTTACAGTTTGGTACCAGAGCTCTCGTTATAGAGAACGAAAGATTTTTAAAATTAAGGTTTTGAATAAAACATTTCAAAATCCTTTAACTACAAACATTTTTCTAAAAATGTCTAAAAATCTTTTGACTATAACGGTGCCGAAGAATTCCCGAGTTACCGACAAGGCCAAACTGAGAAGTGTTATTTTAATATATATATATAACTTGGATTATATATATATATATATATATATATATATATATATATATATATATATATATATATATATATATATATATATATATATATATATATATATATATATATATATATATGATGTAATTTTATTACATGATTGTTTGATGATTATTTTGATATTTATACGAGGTATTTATACGACGTAGATTGTCACAAGAAACCCTAAATCCCCTAGTAAATTAATCGAAGCTATTCTCGTAGGAATTCTAGCTATCCTAGATCTAAACCAAGTTGTGGATATTTATGATCCCAACAAATGGTTCATATTCGTAGAAATGTAGATATTAGTTGATTGTGATATTGAAGAAGAATTGGCGAGATTAAATCTGATATCGATGTCATGACGATCTTTCCTTATAGAGTGGAGTTTGACAAAACGTTACCACCTAGAAAGATGTCATCTGATTCGTTGTCATCCAATTCTTAAATTGAAATCGAAAGGGTGAATGTTGCACTTGAGGCTGTCATTGGAACCATTACCCAAAAGCCTCATACCACTAGTACCTTTCCGAGAAGTCTAGTTGAATGATCAAGTCATTTAATACTAGTGACTCATTTGATAATAGTTGATGTAAGAGATATAGGATTTGAAATTAAGTGTTGATTCATATCGAGCTTTTATTGCCCTATTAAGGTTTATGAATAAGATTGAAAGTATTGGAGAATGAAGTAGGATATCGCATTGAGTATAAGTTGGTTAAAACTTAAATACAGTAAAATTTAACTCGTATGGAATATGAGATTGTTAAGAGGAAGTCGTTAAGTTGTATGATTGAATTATAAGGTTTTAAATGATTATTGATTTGTGATTAAGGGTTGTTCCTAGGCCGTTGTCCATTGACGAGGATGCCCAGTGTCCAAGAAGTAAATTGAAGAAATCTTCTTCTAAATTGAGACCAATGGATCTTCCGGGACATGTGGAACACCTAATGACTCTTGTAGGATAGTATTCATTGTGGTATCTTTTAAGAATCCCTAACTTAACGGAGATATCAGTTGGTAGGATGAGTTTTGGAAATTGTATGACATAGTGACACGCAATGTGTTACGGTACATGTTGACTTGTTTGTGATTAATGAAAAGACTACATTTGATTACTAAATCCTACATGTATCAATGTTATCTATCCTTTATTGCTTCATCCTAATGCTCACATTAGTGATGCAACCATTGAACAAGTACTCATCTTGAATCGAGTTACGTTGTGGATCATTCTTTTCAGTTCCATCGAGATAATGAACCTCATGATTATTTGGCTAAAGCTCATTTCCTATCATATTGTAGTTAAGTTCTTGGTAAACAACTCTTCATCACTCTTTTGCAGATCACACATTGTTTTTTTTATAAAGTTAAAACGGTATCCTTTAAGAAATTTTAATTTTCATCACAATAAGGATTATTCAAAGTGAGATTTATAAGTGATTGATATCAAAATGAAGTTGTTTATGAAAAGCTTTGGAAACTTAATTATTTCCATAACAAAGAAAATCTTTGTAAATATATTTTTGATTCTTATTTAAGAATTAAGCATGGAAATGTTTTCATTATAAACATGATGATAACATTTTGACGAACTGAGTATTGCATCGTTAATCTTGAAATTGTATGTAGTTGCACGCCTACATACAATTTGGAATGGACCATGCAAGACTGATTAGTAGTCACCATAAAACTAATGAATAAATACTACATTTTCTTTAAAGATTGTGAAAGATTAAATTCCTCTGAGATCTGCAAGAAGTGCAAAATAGAGACATAGTGTTAGGGACACCTACATATGTGCCTTTAGCATCTATTCTTCTGAGTCAAATTTACTCATCGGTGGAAATTGTCTTATTTGACAATTGACAATTCTTTCTTGTCCAATTCTCCCGTAGTGAGATTCTTAGGGAAAGTATCTGATTACCGAGTGTTGATACCCGATTGGATGTATCGAAGTTCCTATCTTTTCTTTTGATTTGATTTCATTTGAATGACCTGGGTAACGATCAGAGGAGCTTTCGAATGCGTACTCAAATTATGATAACATGGGATATATTCATATTCGTTAAATGTTTTCGTCTGTTTCTGATTTGAAATTCTCTCGTGTAGATTATGCGTTGACATTACTCTTTTAGGGATTAGTTGTGTTCCCTGATATCCTTGAATTTGTGAAGAATTATGAGTTATTTTTAGTCTTTTGAGAAGTTCACATCTTATCAACGGTAATGAAACTGGAAAGTTGATAAATCCAGTTGAATGGATTGATTGATTATGACATGACGACATTGTCTTAATTGATGGGAACTCGAATAGAATTCCCCTAAAAGATAAGATGTTGATTATCAAAAGCGATCTAAATGATTCTTGATGGATGACTTGAAATTATACCATGAATGGTTGTGAATTAGTCATAGATATTATAATCTAGAAAGAACCTAATATGAATTTATTAAAAGATGGTTATGTTATCTGAAACTTTAGGAGGTATTTGTTGGTGAATTACCTATACTTTCGCCATTAAGGCAAGTTGAATTTGGTATTGATTATATTTCCGGTGCTGCACCTATGGCTTGTGCACTGTACGTCAGCACCATCTAAATTAAAGGAATTACCGTACAGCTGAAAGAGTTGTCAGAGAAAGATTTTATTCTACCGAGCTCGTCATCATGAAGAGCTATGGTGTTATCATTCCTTATATTTATAGATTACTGTGACTGAGTAAATTGACAATCGAAAGCGATATCCATAACTCGAAATGGAAGATTTGTTCGATCATTTACAAGGTTCTAGCGTATGTTTTAAAGACTTGATCCACGACATGGTTATCATCAATTTCGCGTCCGCGAAAAGGATTATCTATTCCAATCACTGCATCCAGAACTTGTAATGAATATTATGAGTTTCATGTTATGTCGTTTGGATTGACTAATGCACATGTAGTATTCATAAATTTGATGAATCACGTGTGTGGGCTGTAATTTGATAAATTCATGCTCGTGATCATTAAGGACCGTTTGTTTATTTATAAGAATAAGAATGAGCTAATAATTATTTATAGATTGCCCTGAATTAGCCGAACGATAAAAACCTGTACCTTAATATTAAGCATTTGACTTAAGACTTAAACCTTTACATTATTTGACTATGTGATTAATAGATAATGGAATCTATACTGACTCTTCAAATTAAGAGCCCTTTTAAGACTTTGGGTTTTACCAAAAAGAAAATGGAAATATGTTTTGACAAATGTTTTAACAAAGGATTTTAAAAGGATTATTTCCTTATACACAAATCATTTAACTAAACTCCTGTTAGGGGTAAATGTTTGTGTATACTTCAAGACAACTTAAGAAGGATTGAGGAAAACCATTTAAACCATAACTTGAAATTTGAAACGATACTTTTTGATTTTCAACCAAGAAAATATTGACCAAAATATAAACACAGATTTTTCGAACATTTACGAATCCTATTAATTATTTTGATAAATCAACAAAAATCGTGTTAATTAAATTAAAAATTATTTTTGAACATTTTATATAATTGGTCGAACTAAGAAATTTAAAACTTTTACATTTGCGCTTCATAAAAATTAACTATAATTATTTAATTAATTTTAATAATTATCGACGCTTTAAACGACGGATTGAGTAAAATGGATAAAAATGATAGTTGAGAAGAAACTAAAACTCAGAAAATGTGAAGAAATAATTTTTGAATAAATATGGACATGATAATTATATCATCAGGAAAAATGAATATAAATACTGACACATTATGTAGAAAATATAAAGAACCAATTAGGATGTGTTCCTTAGTAATGAAGGTGCAAAATAAATTGCCGAACGATATAAAAATAAACAATGTTTGTAAAAAGGATAATATAAATAGTGAAAGGTTCGCGGCAAATATGAACCATTAGAATTGAGAAGCCAATAGCGTTAAATGTTTTAAAAGGCCACTTGTGATTGTCTAAATATGGAGGATTGTGAGATATAGTTATGTTGGAATTTGTAAGTATAAGTATTCTATTTATGTCATTTATGACTTAAAGTATCTTTGTCTAAAGAAGTTGTACTAATGAAAAATTATGAAGGCAGAGATCGCCTCATACATTAGTAAACGTCTAGCTATTGCAAAGGTCATCATCTGAATTTGATTCGATTTGGGTCATCGTCGACAAACTGACCAAATCTGCTAATATCATTCCCGTTAATGATAAATGCAAAAGAGTTATGTAAACATAGTGTGCCTGTATCAAACATCTTCATCAAGATCCTCGCTTCGCATCGAATTTCTAGAGATTTACTCAGAAATCATTGAGAAAGAACCTTGATGAGAGTACTATGTACCACCCCAATTGAAGGGACGAGGTAAAGTAACGATACAAAGTAATATAAGTGTTGTACTAGGTTTGAATGATTGACCTTTGGTAATAGACCGTATAATCGTTTTCCTTTGGAGAAATTATCATTGATAATTATCGTATTAGGATCGAGATCTAATCTTGTTAGGATCTATATTAGAGCATCTGTAAGCAGGAGTTGAGATAAAGACACCCGACATACACCCATTGTGAGTTGGACATGTCTTTTAGGTTTAAGGTTTCCTATGATGGCGAACCTAACCTTACAAAATACCCGACCCGCGAGATCTGAAATGATTGTTGAAATTAGGATCTGATTATTGACTGCCGGTAGTGGGCAAGAGGTTATGTGAATATGAAATGTAGTTCTTGAAGTACCAGATGGGTAGCGAAGTTATGCCACAATTTTTAACCTTGAAAAAATGAATTAATGATCTGACAAATCATGGGATATAAGTCCCCGTTGTATGGGACCATTGAGATGATGTAAAAGTTGGTTTGAAAGGCATATAAGCTGGATCTACCCTAGGACTTCAAGAGATGCGTGAATTAGGTTTCGTATATCGAACTTGATGGAATATCTATCAAGTGAAAATCTGAATTCTTCTTAGTAAAGTTTAGATCGGCGAAAAGTTGCATTCATCAAAAACCCGTGAACATCATGGATAGAGAAAGTAAGTCAACATTAAGCATGATCTTATTTTGTAGTTAGGTTTGATGAAACTCGCGTATTGTAATGAATTACACTTGTGAGAAAAGACCGAATGTGGAGGAAATACCCACATGGCTTGAACTCTATAAGAAGCGAGTAGTAAGGTAAGATGATCTTTGAGGACAAAGATCCTATTTAGGGGTAAATACTGTGACAATCCGTCAATTTATGGTTGATATTTTATTCTTAATATCTATTTGAAAATATTATTTTAATGTTATATTATGAACTCACTTATTTTTGGGAAGTAATTTGGATTTACATCTTGAAGTAGCGTCGACTACGTCTAAACCGGAGGATTCTACGTTACGTGCTTACGTTTACATACACCGTCTTTGGTGACAGTCCGATATTTCAGAAAATAAATTTGTCCATGAATATTATTATGGAGTTTTAAATTTGTGTTGGTTCATAAACTCACAAATTTACGAGAAGAGATTAGGACTTACGATTTTATTTTAACGTCCTTTACGACTAAACCGGAAACCCTAGGATTACGTATTTACGTTTTCGAACTCCGTTTTTGATGAGACAATTTTTATTAGATTCGTTTTGTGCCGTTGATTCATAATTTATAAAAACGTTTTTCGTAAAACAACCCGAGGGCACGCAAATCAAGGAAACTAGAATTGAGGATGGGGATGAGACAAGTGGGACACTTGTCCCATCCCCACTCAAACCGGCCTAACTAGTCACAACACCACTTAGGTGTCAAAGCTTAGATAATAAGCTTAAACACTTGTCCATTTTAGGCTTACAAAGTAAGCTACTTCTCACCAAAACCACTAGCTTCCTTCATTCTACCATTTCACACATGCAAAACCACCTTAAACTCTCTCATCTCTTCTCTCTTTGCCATCCACTTTACCCCCAAAAACACCCTCACTTGATCAAAATTTACCATGGAATCTTATGTTAGTTACACATAAGTTGAAGCCCTTTTGAAGCTCTATAGATTGGTGGTGCTTATAACATCCAAGGAGGAGCTTTCAAGGTGTCTTGGGGCTGATTTTCCACAAGGAGTTCATGAAGAATGGTGGTCTTGAAGATGGTCTTGGTTCATCACAAGTTTCTCCATCAAAATCCATGTCCAAATCATAACCTACATCAACTTGGTGGTATAAAGATTGTCCTCCTCATCCTCTTATTATTTTTGATTATGTAATCTTGTATTTCTTTTACTTATGTATATGTATATGATGATGAATGATGATTAAAAATATTGTGTGGGGATTTGGTGTTGATAAACATGCTTAAAAAGATGAAAGACTATAAGAAACAAGGCTAAAATCTTGTTTAAATAGTTTGGCTGTATAAAACAGTAAAGAAACATGTCATGAACTGATAAAATGATGAAGTAGAATCAATATACAGTAAGTAATATGTCTTGTACACAGTGAGAGTTGGCCATGCAATGGAATCATTGTAATGAGTGAGATATGATCAAAACAAGTTTAAGATACAAATCTGAGTTCACTGTTTTGGACGATTTTTAGAAAATACTTAGAAGATGATTCAACAGTAGATATAGTAGAGTTAAATGGAGCAAATATCATGTAGTTTATGTGATAAACATTTGAGCTTCTATCTCTATATAGAACTCTAGATATGGCAGTTTTGGTGAAGATGAAAATAAAAATCAGATTTTGAGAATTAATGTTTATTACTATATAAGCACTCAAAATTATATTGTATAAAATGTAAAGTTAAAACTCACTAACTCATGAATTTTATTTATATAAATATGTTAAAGGTTAAATAGATGGATAAATTATAAAAATGGTAGTGGAATAATATTTATAAGTTATAAAAACTATAAACTTGATTTTTACGACTTTTTCGGCTATTACCGTAAAATTAACGTTTTTGTTAAATAAAACTTAGACGGTTGGACCCGTCTAATGCAAACTTTTATAAACTCATATACTGATATATAAACATATATAACAAGTAAAAACCGATAAAACCCGAATTATATAACATACGGACATTAACGAGCTAAGTAAACATATTAGACTAATAATTGGACTAAATTAGTTAAACTCTTATAAAAAGAACTTATTGGGCTTAACCCATTTGGGCCCAACATGTAAAGTATAAATACTGATAATATAAGTATAAAATGGATTAAAACAAGTTAAAAAACTTATAATAAGTTATTGGACCTAAAACACATAAATAGGTAAAACTAGTAAACTAGCATAAAAAGTTATCGACACATAACACTAAAACGAGTAAATGAGAATATGTAAACCCACTTGATCATCATATATATAAAATCATCATATGTATACATAATTGTTATTTTTATAAAGTCATTGGACATGAGTCTAAGACGAGTATTATTTGTCTAGGTTTTCGTGATTGAAGCACGTATCGTACGTCCGAATTGCCGATAACCCGCCTTCTCACATCAGCGTGAGTTCATAGCCTCGCACTCTTTTAAATGTTTTTATAAATGTTTGATAAACCCGCGAGGGAGATGACATGTTGGTTTTTATAAAATAGGACACCATTTGTCCCGATTGTTTGTTTATTGATTTGGACCCGAATGATTGTATGACCTGATAAATGATTAAAGGACCCGATAGATGAAATTAAATGGATTATTAAAGTTAGGTTATGTCACTAAACGTCTCATTAGCATGAATTGTGAACTACCGGGATTTGGTAGACGCTTGTGCATATAATAGTACTATTTGGGGACGATCACCCCAGTTCGCGCCTTGACGGTTGATCCCCGTCGTGCCACATTGATTGGTAAGCGAATTTATGTATGAGAAGATTTCCATAGCGTGACCTTTTTGACGACACGCTACTTTAGATGGGAAAATTGAGTATCGGGTTAGCTACCTGTTGTTGGTTTAGTAAGGTAACAATGTCATGTGGCTTATAATAATCCAACTAACGAAATACTACTAGACGCACCGAATTACGATGTATTGCCTGACTAGCAATACAGGGTCATACTATTGATATTATGTTTGTGTTTTGGTTTTCATAACCATATTCATATAACGGTTTTTATTTTCATACAACGTCATAAGACGTATTGTATGATGTTTTTACGACATTGGCTCGTATAATGATTTTTAAGGCAAACGCCTATATTATGATTTTGATGAAGATTTGTATAAAATGACTTTGGCTATTTTATGGCCTATTAAAATGATTTGTACAAAATGATTTTCAGTAATAATTTTATACTGATATTATATTAATGGATTTTATTAAACTCTATGAATTCACTCGGCGTTATCGCTGACCTTTTCTTTTAACATGTTTTGTCTCAGGTACTTGAAGGTAATTCTCGGGAAGACGACAAGAATTCATGGCCCGCACTTAAACAATATTTTCCATTCAAATATTTTGTAAAACTTTGTATGAAATGTAATGACTTGGGACCGATGTAACTTTGATATTTATGAATGGAAATGCTTTATTATTAAACGGCGCGATTTTTATGCGTTGTCTATGATGTGAGTAATGTGCTATCCCGTAACACCAACTAGTCTTCCGCTGTATTAAGTTGTATAAATTTGGGGGTGTTACAAAGATACTCCCAAAGATCCCGCTTTTCGGACAACTCTTGGGGGGCATAAACATAAATGATAAGAATCTTAGTTGATGTAGGAATCCAAGTGCCCATTACAGCAAGAAAGTAGCCAGACTTGGAGATTTGATTCTTAGCAAAAATCTTAGGATCCCAAATGCAAACAATTCCTCCTGATTATCCAACAGAAGACCCAACACTATGGTCAAAATTTATATTTCCCTACAGCTCCCTAATTGAACTATCATCTAAAATTTCTGCCTTTATCTCTTTGAGAGAAACAAAATTAATTTTGTGTTTGTGACATAAGTGATTAACCCATCTCCTCTTCGCCTTGCTGCCAAGGCCTTGAATGTTAAGAGATAAACATCCATTTAGAAAAATTAAAATCTCCTTTCGAATCAATTATAGTTTCAAAGTTCTTAATGCACCCGTCCATGTTGTAGCCCATGGTTTGCCCCATTTGAATTAGTTGATCCGTAAGGTCGAATATAGAGCCCCCTACCTTCTTCCTAGTAGGACCCGAGTTTGTACTGTGAGAAGATGGTTTACCACGTTTCTTATTATAATTAGCAGACTTAGAGGTGGATGAATGGATATCGTCGGCTGAATCTTTGAAATTAGAATCTTGCCTTTGCTCCTGGACTGAAGTGTTCGGAGTGTAGCCTGGAGGAAACTTGGGATCCGCCTTGCCAGAATTACACCTGGTGATAATGGGCTTGTCTAATAAGTTGTAAATATCAAATGGATCTTCTGATTATGGGGCTTCCTTTACAAGATGATATGTGCCTGAATTTTTCTCATTCGAATCAATATGAATAGAGTCTACAACATCATCCATTTCCCGAAATAAACTGGATTCAAAAACTCTATCCAAATCATCTACGCCGTCAATATGATTAGGTATGGACTCTTCAGAAGTAAGGGATTCGTTGTCATCTTCAAAATCAGGTACCCATGCATCAAATTCCTTTGCCTGAATCCAAAACACCTTACCATGAATGATAATTCTCCTCCTATCATTGATAATGACATTCATCTTAGTTTTAATGCATAGGTTCTTACACGTGAATGAGTTTAGTTAATCATCCCACTCGATTAATTGTCCCCAAAAAGATGCAATTTTTCTAAAAGTATTTGGGGTCCATGCTTTAATAAGAAGACCTTCAATCGAAACCCATACAATACGCTCATCATTAACAAAGGAACTTTCTGTCTGCTGGATTGTGGAAAACCATGATCGAATACCAGTGTGTGCTATAAACTTATCAAAAGTGGGTTCCGAATCAATAGTAAAAAACATCCACGACCCACCAAGATAGTTTAACTTAATGTTTAAAAAACCTTCATTAGCAATCATAACGGGAAGATTAGTAATTACCGAGACATCTTTAACTTTTCCCATAATGGACAGACTAAAATCATGCTCCATAAAGCATGAATCATCAAGGACCATTGTAGGTTCATTTTCAACATTATGAGCACGCCCCTATTTAAGAATGGAAGCAAATGAATTTGATGGAGCCACTGGCATAGGTTTGTGAGAGTGCGATTGTGGAGGTCTTTTGGATTTCTATCAGAGGTAGGTTTAGGTGTCCTTTCAAAACGAGAACCATTAGCGTAGAGGTGGTAACGGCCAATCCAAATGGTACATAAATTCGCCACCAAATTTTCAAAATTATTGACCTTAATGAAGCGAACAAAGGTAAAATTTTTACCTGATTTGGATTTTTTTAGAGGGAATGTAAACATCCACCACGGTACCATAATCACTGTAAAGCTTTCAAAGATCCTGGGATGAAGTGGCATTCGGGAAATTTGTGACAAAAACAGAAGAAGAGATCTTCTGTGTATGAGATACATTGGAATGTTGGGGCGATTATGACGGACAGACATAATGAAAAATGAAAACCCTAAAAAATTGAATTTTTTTTCCAAAACCTTAGAAAAAATTGAATGATGAAACCCTAGTAAAACCGTCAGTCGAATAAAGAAAAATTAATCGGATACATAAAATAAAAGTGTCGCTCATGCTTATCCATTGGAATATATGTACATATTTCATTCCTTATTGGGTTATGCAACAATACCAAAGCTAAAATTTTTTGCATAACAACGAGTGTATATGTGTTTCGATAGAGTCATTAAATAAATTTAAAGGGGTGTTTGGGTAAGCTTATGTTATGTGTTAACGGCATGCTAGGTAATGAGTCAAAATACATTACGCGTATGTATAACACAAAACACTTTGGAGAAGCTATGTTTTGTCTTCACCTTTTTTGGTTTCTGTCGGTTTCAAGGTTTGTATGTAACTGGGGTTGTTTGTCTCGGCTTATAGCTTATTTGGTTTGGACTCATGTTTCATAAGCCCGCTTTTTGTAAGCTCGCTTTTTATGGCTTATTTTGAAACTTTTCGGCCTATATAAGTTCATTATGTTCGTTCTTTGAGTTTTGTTTTAGTACTGTTCACTTCAACTACCTAACTTTGTTTCAAAATCACGTGTTTTTGGTAAAGTATATGGTTGCTTGGCCAAGTCAGAATGTGAAAGTTCAATAAAGATGGTTTTTATTAAACAAAAATGTTATAAATTATCTAGAAATAGTACAAAACACTTTGGAATCATAAAATCAGATCAAATTATCAGAAATTAGTTGAATTATTTGTTTTATCTCTTGTATTGGATTACCTTTTTATATTCTAAGTTGTTGATAACTCATCTCACTCGGAACGTTAATTCTTTAGTGTCACACTTCTTAGGACATAAATATGCCCCTCGCTTTGTAGTTCTAGCTTTCATTTGTGTTTCTTTTCAGCATATGTGATTATCTATTTGTTGGCATGCACGTAATTTGTTTTTTCTGTTAATGTGTAGAACCCAACATGTTAAGACTGATGTCATCAGTTCGCTAATGTACTACTGCCCTTATTAGTACCTACGAATTTGTTGAAGCTTTCCATGTATGTTTTTAAAATGTTTCTACATTCAGCTCATCTACAAATACGAGGTTTTGGCAAGACAGTTTACACCTGTAAATCACTATGTTAGTAAAACACAAACTTGTTTAATGAATCGATAAAAATAAGAAAATGGATGAGGTTACCCTGTTCAGGTTACCAAGGGTGGGAGAGCTTTTTAATTCAGATGTACACAACATAGTCGGGTATCCCTATTGTTGGGAATAAAATGAAGCCAAGACACTTAGACGCTGACAAGAGGAAATCAGACGTTAATAGGAAGAAATCAAGCGTTGTCAGATCAGGCGTTGACAAGAAGAAGTCAAGCGTTGATGAGAAGAAGTCAAGCACAGATAGGATACTTAGTCTACGCATTTTATGATTATAGTAAAGATATGTTCGACAATGTATTTTCTATGTTTATCTTTACCTAAAATAGCTGATACGTAGACTCTTGTACAAGGTCTCCTTTATCTATAAAAGGAGGCCTTTAGGTTTTAGTTCGATATATGTTTTACACTTTCATTGTATGCAAGTTCGATTAATCAATCAAAAAGTAAAAGTTTGGTTTATCTTGTTTGTGTGTTCTTGTTTAAGTATTAATTCCATATAATACTTAGATTATTTCATATACAACAAAGTTTCTCTAAGTGTTTAACTTGATTCATTCTCGTTTACACAAAGCTAAATCAATCTAAGTTTGGGATCAACAAGTGGTATCAGAGCTTGTTGAGGAACTTTGATCTAAAGAACACAAAACCCTAAAAACCCTAAATCGCCAAAAACCCTAATTTTTCAAGAAATCCTAAAAATCAGATAATATATCTACTCTAGAGTTGACCTCCTCCTCAAGCCATAACCTAAAAATCGCCATGCTAGACCTAGACAACATTGAGCTATCGAAGTTCAATTTTGAGCAGTACCTACAAATCTATGACCACACCCTATGGGAAATTATTGAATATGGAAACACATTCGATAAGGCTGCTAAGATTCAAGCTGCTATTACTTTAAGATCAACTCCAGGCTCAAGTGAAGCTGATCGAAAAGAACAACCTACCGATGGGAGAGCTGTCTCAACTGAGGACACTGCAAAGAGAAGGAACGACAAGAAAACTCTAAGCATCCTCAAACTTTCTTTGGGACCAGCCAATCATCACAAGTATAGAGGTTTTGAGTCTCCTAAAGAGCTTTGGGCAGCCTTTCAAGTCACTTATGGTGGTAATGATGATACTGCCTTAGAGAAAAAAAAGCAACTCATGCATGAGTATGCTGTGTTCAAAGCTCTTCCCAATGAAAAGCTAAGTGGGATGAGAAGCAGACTTCTTGACATCACAAGCAAATTGTCATTTATGGGAACAGTGCATGATGATGCTGATTTCATTAGCACTTTCCTTAAAAGTCTTGGTGATGCATGGAAGATTGAAGAAAGGTCTATAATTGCTACCAATGCTCACAAAAGTTCCACTTTTGATGACGTTTACAATAAACTGAAGATTGTAGAGAATGAAATCCTTTTGGATCAAGGAAGCAAATCTACCAATGGAAACATGGCCTTCTTCTCACATAGTGAAGGTCAATTTGATCAAAGGGGAGTCATACGTGCACCCCATTACTGGATCACCTTGTGTCAACGTTGGATCAAGCTTTCTTAGTGCCCCACATTCAGACGCTGATACATACAATGTTGACTCCCCAAGGATTAAGCCTGCTGGTATTGATCTAGATACAGTATGTGCATACATTTCTTCATTGCCCAATGGTTCAGTGATTACATATGAGGACCTTGAGCAAATTAGTGATGAGCATTTGGAGGAGATGGACATAAAGTGGAATATGGCACTTGCAAGCATAAGGTCCAATAGATGGAACAGGAGATTCAGGAAGAAGATGACTTTTAATGCTAAAGACACTGCTAGATTTGATAAATCTAAGGTTGAGTGTTATAATTGCCATAGAATGGGTCACTTTATGAGAGAGTGCAGATCTCCAAGAAGATCTGATGCTGGAAAGCCTTCAAGTCAAATCATCAAGGTTGAAGATATAAAAGCTATGGTAGCCATGCAAGAGATTGATGGTGTTGGCTAGGACTGGAGCTATTTGGCAAAAGATGTGGAAGAGCACAAAGCCTTGGTTGCATAAAAGAAGAAAGAGGAGCATGTTCACTATGCTCTCATGGCACATTCTTCATCTTCATCAGACAATGAGGTATATGATGATGCATTTTGTAGTAAACGTTGTCGTGTAAACACTGAATAACTTAACAAGGAAATTTTATAGTTAAAATTAGATGTATTTGATGAAAAATGTAATTTATCTAACTATCAACTTGCACTTGTTTAAACTGAAAAGACTGTGGCTGAATATAAGAAAATGGAGCTTGACCTAAAAGATCAAATCAATGTTTTTACTCATGACCTAAATGCTAGT
Source organism: Glebionis coronaria (assembly GCA_025667525.1). Taxonomy (NCBI): domain Eukaryota; kingdom Viridiplantae; phylum Streptophyta; class Magnoliopsida; order Asterales; family Asteraceae; genus Glebionis; species Glebionis coronaria. Next base: position 575,455,604 of record CM046876.1, read on the forward strand.
ATTGAGATAAGGAACATCTTGGAGAGATCCAAAGGTGTTATACAAGCTGAGTTGGATGAGGCAATTAAAAACAAAGATAATGTAGGGCTTAAAATTCAAAGATTTTATAAAGCTTCTCAAACCCTAGAAAAATGTGTTAGTGAACAAAGGGATTCTAGGGACATGACTGGGATTGGGATAAAAGAGTATGCTGGTGTTTCACCACCTGCTGGGAACTTTTATGGTGTCCTTAGAAAGGATTTGTCTTCGACTAGTATTCTAGAACTCCAAGAAAAGGAATTTATTCCCCCACCAAGAGTTCTTACTCTAGTAGAGGAATATAAGCAGAAACTGAATGATTTGGACCAATGAAAGAAAGCCAATCCCACTTTGTTTGCTAAAGGTGGCATGCTTAGTGAAAGCCCAAATGATTCCACACCTATAAAAGTGACCAATCCTTCTACTGGCAAGACTGTTAACCTTGGCTTAAACGTTGATAGAAAACCTAGTATTAAATATGCAGAAATGTATAGAAAACCTAGGTCACCAAAAAGTCAAGTTAGTGATAATGGGACAGGTTTCTTTTCATCTAGACCTAGAATGTCTAGAAAAGCCTGTTATACGTGTGGGAGTTTTTCACATTTGGCTTATAAGTGTGTCAATGCTTCAAAAGTCAACGTTGATAGAAGGTCAACCATGGTCAAACCCAAACATTTTGTCCAGCAAAGTCCACAAGTCATTAGACCAGCTCTATTCTTTACTAAAGGGTCTAATACTTATGGACAAAGACCTTTTGAAAATACCAATACATGGTCTAACAGACAATGGGTTCCTGTAGCAACCCCTAGTTTCGGCACTGACAAGTGCAATTTCAGCGTTGTCAAGAATAATTTTAACGTTGACAGGAATGTTTCCAACGCTGTTAGACCAAGTAATAACAAATACTTGCAACCAAAGGGAAAGGGGTCTAAAGCTTCTTCTAGCTTAACTTGGAGACCCAAACATGACCAAAACCCTAACTCAGATGGGATTTCTATGACCTGTAACAGATTTCATTATATTTCAAAGGTCATAACTAAACCAACTGGGATTAACTGGGTGTTTAATCCTAAAAGGAATGAACAAGGGGTTGTTATAAGGACTAAGTCTATTCTTGTTGAACAACCAAATGAATCCAAGTCTGCTTAGGCTTGGGTTCCCAAAGAAAACTAATTTGTTTTCTTTATGTGCAGGGCATTCAAAAGCAGGTAAATGATCATGGCTATTGGGATAGTGGATGCTCTAGGCACATGACGGGGAAGGAAGATTACTTGACAAACTTTATCCCCATTAAAGATGGTGACAGAGTGTACTTTGGAGGAGGATATGGAACTATTATTGGCAAAGGCACTCTTATCACCAACAATATGCGTTTTGAAAACATATATTTCTGTTGTTGAAATTTTAGGTATACAGGTTGATAAGGAAGTAAGATCACATGCAGACAAGTCAGCTCCCATACTTGAGTATGTTACCATTCCTATTTGGACAGATGGATTTGCTGCTGCTGCTAGAAAGGAAAAAGTTGGTCCACTAGAAAATCTAATTGATGAAAACATGCATGAATCTTCAAACGCTTTAACACCCCCAATTTACATTACGCAGCGGAAATACACAATTGGGTGTTATTTACAAACTTCATTTCACAACTATTTAAATGACCCAAAAACAGTATATTTAGGAATAAATATGGAAATAATTTAAATCAATGTCTAAAACCTTCAATCCTAAGTAAAATCAGTTTAAAATATATCAGAGTAGTGTACAGGTTCCCCTAGGATCTTAATCAAAACAACAAACCTTTGTCCAAAATACTTGACCGTTTACTGTATGTTTATATCAATAGGGAAAGAAATCTGTTTTAGAACAAATTACTACAAAAGCAATCCCGCAATCCTTCTCCAGCAAGCTCCGAAATCAACAACTTAAAGTACCTGAAATACATGCTTAAAATCATCAACACAAAGGTTGAGCAAGTCTATAGGTTTTACAAAACATAATTGAAAACATCGTAAAAATCATTCATAATTGTTTAATAGAATTGTGGCCATACAATCTATTAATCAGGTATATCATATTATAGCAGTAACTATCGAATTGTATTAAGCTCATGACACCGACCCCCTAACTTAGTAACCCACGCCAAATGCCAACATGACTAGAAAAATTACCAGTGCCCCTACTAGGGTATTAATTGCAAGAATACCAATTCTCATTCACGTAAAATTATCCTTCCCAGCGGGTTACTCAGCGTAAAGCCCTGGTCTCAGATAGGGTTGTCAGCCTAATAGTACTATTATTAGAATAAGCGGCTATTCCCAACTCGCAACATCAAGTCAGAAGATAGTTAACGGCTCATGAATTTAGGGTCTTATGCAATTAGGTACTTATACAATTCATTTCATCAAAGGCAACATCGGGTCCAACAATTACTCATGACATGTGTTCATTTTACTTCAAATAGCATGTATCCCCCTCGCGGGTTTTCAAATCATTCAAACAAGTAGAAAACGAGGCTATAGACTCACCTGAAGTAATAGCAGTAGTATGACGATCTTCGACAATAGTTGATGCCCGTTAAACACAAAAACCTCAACCTATCAAATAAGGCGCGTTCATCAATAATAACTCGAGTAAAATTCATACTTAGTAAGATCAAACTCAAAATTATAAAATCACAATCAATCCAAAATAAAAATAATACAAGTGGCCTTTTACTCCATTCTATACGTTTTCTATTAGTTGACTCCTTCGATAAAAATCTGCCGGTACATACCAAATGTACAAGCTCATTTACCCCACTTAAACACGTCAAATTTTTATGATACTAATCAGAAACTTCACTTATTATATATAGAAAGGCCTGTTAAAAACTCGTCAAAAGATTTTACATTTAAAGTTCCCTGCCCTACTCATCTTTGAACTACAAAAACCGGACAGTATTACGTCAACAACACTTATAGTCTTTTAACACATTTATTTTTCTCCGTTTATGAAACCGACACTCAACTTTGAAAATAACTCGACATCCTCATACTTAACCTTCAAAATCAGTCCATGACATATTTAAAAATCCATTTTATAGTCCCCGAGATTCGATCCAAATATCGACAACAATTATATATTGTGTCGGTACTCGTCTCCCGGTACACGAAATAATCAAACTAACGTAACTTTTTGCTCGTTTGGAGCTACAAGTCCTACATTATACCAAAACGAAGGTAAAAACATCCTCTACAACAATATCTAATTGGTTCATCTCAAACTAAAACTCATATTTTTAGAAAATTAAATTTAATAATCTGCTATAAAATACATGTTTAAATATCACCCAAAATTAATTTTCACCATATTTTAACCCCATTTTTACCACTATAATCATTCCTACACTACTAGTTTATATCATAACATGCTAAATCATCATAAATGATCAAATCATAAAAACCCAACTCAAAAATAATAACATGCAATCATAAAAATATATATATATATATATATATATATATATATATATATATATAAGCATAAACACCTACATACAACAACAATATAAGATCAAACAACATGATTTTCCTCCAAAAATGGGTTTTTCAAAAATGTTCATTCATGTGTAAGATTTTCATACCAAAAGATGGAGAATCAAAAGTTAGAAATGGGACTTTGATTGCTTTTTAATGAATCAAGTTAAATTTCTGTTGATCATGATTGTTGTAAGGGTGTAGGGTGACGGAAAGTTTGAGAGGGGAGAGAGGGAGATGAGATTTATTCTAGTGTTGTGTTTTGTATGTGTTTTTGTGGTTTATTTTTCCTTTTGTATGGGGAAAGTTTAGGGTAGTTTTTGCCAATTGTGATTCTTTCGGACCAAAGTGCAAATACTTTGTTAAAAAGCGGGAAATGACTATTAGTCACTTTTGAAAATTTTTACGGGTCTCGGGTTTCATAAAATGCTTCTCAAAACTTAAAACGCACACAAAATATGATATTATATAGTCCCGGCACGACTTAATACGACATTAAAATAAAAACGTCAAAATATTAAACATCGACATGTTTAAAATAAAATGTAAAATTTCTCGGGCATCCGTCGATATCGTCATCACTAATAATCCTCGCAACTCGTCAAAACGTAAAAATAAAATTTCAACATCATCCAAACCAAATCACCAATCGTCATAATAATCAACCTCGTCAAAAATTTCAAAAATATACGTAAAAATATAATTAAATAATGACCACGGTTTTTGGGTTGTTACATCCTACCCTCCTAAAAGAGAGCGACGTCCCGGCGCTCAACCCGCCTCACATTCGCACTTCCTCACTTCTAGAGTCAACGTGACCTCTTATCCTCAAGAGATACTCACGTCTTTCACACCAGCCCAACTCAATTCTTATGATATCATCATATCCACAATTATTACTACACTTCAACTTTCAACTTCACCTTCTATTATGCTAATATTCCTTCATCATTCATACTCTTTCTGCATCACTTTCTCAGTTTCATTCCTGCCCCAATACTTTGACAACATACCCCACAATTCAGAAAACATACATAGTTGTGATTCAAGTTGTCATATTACACCTCTTAACTACTGATATGACGATTATCATCGCATAAAGATTCAATCTTCACTAATTTCCATTAGTCCTCATAGTAAAATATTAAGATATCATCATCCCAAGTTTCAATTATATGTTGATGTGATTGATACCCAATTTCAATTACCATCGTTCAGTTCATCCTTTCACTCTGTCCATTGCTTTCCGAAAATACGCAATATTCCTTCTTAACTCAATTCTTCACACTTTCAGTAGAAATCTATAATATCCAAAAGTCAATCTCAATCTCTGGGTCACATATAATATGTTCAAACCTTAATCAATACTCATACTTTATCACAGCGATTTCCAGTAGTAAAAAATTTACTCTGCCTCTATGTCCTAAGGTTACACTCAAATTAAATACAATGAGATTATCAATAATTCTGACCAGTCACTTATATACTTCCTATACTCATCTTCCACTTTCATTCAATCTAACAATCTCTATGTCCCGAGTGTAGTGATTTCTAGATCACTGAATTATTTTACCTTCCATAGTACATTATTACATCTTCCTCGTATCATATTACTGTTTAAATAACTCCGTTAGCCTCATATAGTCAAATCTGAAATATATAATGGTCAAATCAATTCCTGATATCATAATATATTTTATTTCAACCATTATGTATCAATACTTCAATTTGTAAAATCCCTTCAATACTACATGCGACACTCTCCGCACTCTAAGAATAATTAAAATCTCTTTTTAATCCGAACAATTCATTCACCACTGGTCCTTGCATTCTTAACACACTCTCTGATCTAATAGGAGAAAAATTAGATAATCACAATAACCGTTTTTGTCCCACAAAAACATACATCTCAACTCTTTCTCATTTCTATTACCATTCTATTTCAAAATTTCCAATAGTCTTTTGATTTTCTTTCTTTGATATTCCTTTTCCATTAGTTTATCAATTCAATTCTAACTTTCTTTCCATTCTGCTTGTTGTTACCAATATTCCAATTATCTCAAAACTCAAGAGTCAATTCTCAATTACTTTAGAAACTTTATAAGCTCTTTTCCTTCTCCTCCTTACTAAATACTCACTAGTTGATAGTAAAAATATCCTCACTTATCCTTCATAATCTGAAACATACTTCATAATACAGAACGATAACATATCCCATCTTAAAATTTACCGATTATTATTTCTCAGTCATCATTAAGTAATCCTTAACTCCTCTTCCTTTAAAATCACCGAATGGCATTTATACACAAGTCCTTTTATTCTTATTTTCTTCATACTTGATTCCATACATGTAATACTTTTAAATCCCAAAACAAATACCACAATGTCCAATCTCATGATCATATAAACCCCGTTACACTTCTTTATTCAATCCAACACACTACTATTGCTTTCCTTTCCACTTGATATTATCCAAATATCATCATCGCAGCTCTATAATTCCTTCAGATTCCTCCAATACTAATTATACAGGCACATAACTTCAATCTATCCTCGGCATTCATAAACAACTTCCTCAACTACAAAATCAGATCTCACAACTACTACTTAAATATATGAATGGATTACACACATTTAGTTCTTATTTGTCAGCTTTATCCTTGGTTCAACAATCAGTGAAAACCTCCTAATAAACCTCCGATAATACCCAGCTTACACAAAGGAATTGACAAGCTTCAGTCAGTTTCGTCAGTATCGACAAAGCCTCAATCGTTTCAATCTAGTCAGATTTTTACGATCACTTCAGCCATAGATTGCACATTCTAAAACATCTATAATACTCCAACTAAAATTCTTATCCAAAGAATTTTACACACCGTTCCTCCTTAAAAACAATTTTCCAATTGTTAGGGAATACTTTCCTTTCCTTCAATCATCTATTCATCACACTAAACATTCACAATCAATAATGGACACCGATTTCTGGTGCTCAGTTTGTTTAGCCCCACTGCAATCATCTCATTCACAAAACATCCACCTTCTTTACTTTCTTTCGTTATTACTTCTCTGATGACTTACCCTTCCAGTCAAATCAAATTATCCTTATTGTCTCATCTGCCAATCCTTACAATCAAACATATTACCATTCTCACTTCCTGAAAATGCCATATAATAAAATATACAATCAGATTGCATAACTCCTATCACCAAGCTAACACAAAGCTTCCTTTTTCCCAAGACGACAGTTAACTCTACGATTCCGCAGAACAATCACATAGTATCCTCAAGTACTAACTCATCTTCTCATTCTTTTCCGACTACTACTAGTAAAGCGCACAGAAAATTTGACTTATTGTAGTTTCCTACTACATACCTTCTCCTCATTGACCAATAAAATCGTCAAATAGAAATTCCACTGATTACTTCCTGAAATCAGTACTCAATGTTCAACAACATTCCAATTTAATTCTTTCCACCTTTATTTATCATATCCTATGATATTCATCCTTATTCTGGTTAACTTTCTCACAACTCTAGTTCAATTAATTGTGCTAAACTTCTTAATTCCATAAGCTCAGAGAATATTTCCTTAATATATATATATATATATATATATATATATATATATATATATATATATATATATATATATATATATATATATATATATATATATATATATATATATATATATATATATATATATATATATATATATATATATATATATATATATATATATATATATTATTCTTCCGTCAGTGAATTTCTCGTTTCAACCAATCGCAAATTCTCGTTGATTTCTCGTCCTCAGTTCAGCTAAAATCTAACATATTCAAATCTCAATATATCCTCAATAACACCTTCAGAATTTAATACACCATCAATAACACTTTCAGAATTACAATAAAATTCTAACTCAATGATTATCAGATAAGAATATACAAATTAGTACATCTAAATCTCAAATCTTATCAGCTTTTCCAAAATATAGGCTGTAATAACAGCAACATTCCTTTCACATTGATCTTCCATTATCTGAATAATTCCTTTATTCAATCTCCTTTACCGAAATGAAAACATTCCATTACCATAGAAATACTAATTTTTATACCACATTCCTTGTTATTCCCTTAGCAGCTCGAGCTCCAACTAGTCCGTACCTATATCAAGTAAATAGATAATTACATAAGTGGTATAAAATACATGTGATCCACACATCATACTTCCTCCTCCTTACCCGATTTATAGTAACTTCTTGAATACCATCTCTTCTTATCTTAGACTATTAAATTTCAAGTTTACCTTCTCTTAGAGGAAATAAATTCCTATTCCTTATTGTCATTCGCAACAATACCATTCCTTTACCCTTTTCTGCCACACTTAATTGCGAATCAGGATCAATCTTTAAATTACCATCTCTTTTCGTCGAGTTGAACACTCCCAGTTGACTATTGATATATTAAACATCCATTAGTTACTCGAACTTATCCATATAGTTTCACCTTTCCAATTACCATCAATAGTCGTACGACACTCTTCACCGCATCTCTTCTCATTCCTAAGAATCCAACACACCGACATCCTTTTAAAATCTTGTAGAATAACATCAGCATATCTAACTGGAACAACAGCATCTTCATTCTCAGCAGCATCTTCAATCTCAACAACATCTTCAGTCTCAGCAGCATCTTCAGTCACAGCAGCATCTTCAATTTCAGCAACATCCTTAACTAAAACAGCAGGATTTTCAATCTCAGCAGCATCTCGTCTCCTCTCAGCACTATCAGCTTCAAACAATCTAACAGGTACTCCCACAATCATATAATCTACCCTAATGGTTGGCAACCTTTGGAGACATATTCCAAGATACTCAGTCACACAAACAGGAATCCCTGTTAATGACAGAAACATATCTCACTCAACTCTTTCCATTGTTATCACATACGAAAGAGACTTGACAAGTATACACATCTAGATAGAAAGAATAGGATCTTTTCATCAAGATATAACATGAATACCTTCATACGCCAACAACACAATACTACCTAAATTCCACAATCATCTCAAATGAGAAGATACAAAGACACATCAAAATACTAATGGGTAATAGTAGATTTCATCCATAAATCCGAGAAAATCGCAACAAAACCTTGTCACTAATGTCACTTACCCTTACCATCCTAAACAACAACAATAATAATAATCCATCACAAAACTACCTCACAACATCTAGATAATCCAAATACAAGACAATAATACATAAACTGAAATACAACAACAATCCATCACTACATCACTCCATAGGATGTGGTCCATCACTTTCTCCAACTTGGCTCGTTCCTGCTTCATCTTCAACTGGTCCTAACTTGCAGCACCTCCCTTTTGGATCTAAACACGGTGGATTCCTAAATCCATACTTCAAAATTCCTCCTTGACACGGCGGATCTATCATATAATGAGAATTAGCATACACCTCACTATCCTGAAACTTCCAATGTGGCTCAAGATACGACCCAAGATGAGCTACATATTCACTTAACCTGCGAAGCCTATTTATCTCTTTCTGATATTTCTCAAAATCAATCCCATAACTTCTCACTTCAGTTCTAACCTCGGTTCTTCCAACCTCACTCTCAATCATATAATTATCACTATCAGATTCTACAACATTTTTCTTATCATTCGTATCATCCTCGTAATCTAACCATCCACCTGAAATCTTAGGATCACCTACATACTGATACTGCAAACTCCATTGACCTACAGCAAATCCCCCATTGTTGACGTAATATGGTATGTTAGACATTTTCTGAAATCACAGAAAATTCAAAAGTACATAAGGTCATTGTTCAAAAATATATATGCAATGCATGGTCATGCAAATGCAAATGAATTACGTATGCAAAATATATATGTATGTGATGCAATAATTATGCAAATGCAAATGATAATTATACAATATTCATAAAAATGAAATTATGATGAAATTATGGTGAAAGCACTGCACATCCTTTCATTAATACCAATACCTCATTGCAGTATTTACTCAATAAATACTCAAGAATTCACAACAATTATAAGGGATACATCTATAATAACAAAGCGTAACAAAATAAATAATCTTAACGGAGCCTTGTAGAGAAGTTGCGTTGCTTTTATAAAAATCCTTTCGACACCAAAGTTATAGTTTAGGACATTTTCAAAAATCGACCTAATTCGCTATAACTAAAAAGCTCTGATACCAATCTTTAACACCCCCAATTTACATTGCGCAGCGGAAAATACACAGTTGGGTGTTATTTACAAACTTCACTTCACAACTATTTAAATGACCCAAAAACAGTATATTTAGGAATAAATATGGAAATAATTTAAATCAATGTCTAAAACCTTCAATCTCAAGTAAAATCAGTTTAAAATATATCAAGAGTAGTGTACAGGTTCCCCTAGGATCTTAATCAAAACAACAAACCTTTTTCCAAAATACTTGACCGTTTACTGTATGTTTATGACAATAGGGAAAGAAATCTGTTTTAGACCAAATTACTACAAAAGCAATCCCGCAATCCTTCTCCAGCAAGCTTCGCAGTCAACAACTTCAAGTACCTGAAATACATGCTTAAAATCATCAACACAAAGGTTGGGCAAGTCTATAGGTTTTATAAAACATAATTAAACACATCGTAAAAATCATTCACAATTGTTTAATAGAATTGTGGCCATACAATATATTAATCAGGTATATCATATTATAGCAGTAACTATCGAATTGTATTAAGCTCCTAACACCGCCCCCTTAACTTAGTCACCCACGCCAAATGCCAGCATGACTAGAAAAATTACCAGTACCCCTACTAGGGTATTAATTGCAAGAATACCAATTCTCATTCACGTAAAATTATCCTTCCCAGCGGGTTACTCAGCGTAAAGCCCTTGTCTCAGATAGGTTTGTCAGCCCAATAGTACTATTATTAGAATAAGCGGCTATTCCCAACTCGCAACATCAAGTCAGAAGATAGTTAACGGCTCATGAATTTAGGGTCTTATGCAATTAGGTACTTATACAATTCATTTCATCAAAGGCAATATCGGGTCCAATAATTACTCATGACATGTGTTCATTTTACTTCAAATAGCATGTATCCCCCTCGCGGGTTTTCAAATCATTAAAACAAGTAGAAAGCGAGGCTATAGACTCACCTTAAGTAATAGCAGTAGTATGACGATCTTCGACGATAGTTGATGCCCTTTAAACACAAAAACCGCAACCTATCAAATAAAGCGCGTTCATCAATAATAACTCGAGTAAAATTCATACTTAGTAATATCAAACTCAAAATCATAAAATCACAATCAATCCAAAATAAAAATAATACAAGTGGCCTTTTACTCCATTCTATATGTTTTCTATTAATTGACTCCTTCGATAAAAATCTGCCGGTACATACCAAATATACAAGCTCATTTACCCCACTTAAACACGCCAAATTTTTATGATACTAATCAGAAACTTCACTTACTATATATAGAAAGGCCTGTTAAAAACTCATCAAAAGATTTTACATTTAAAGTTCCCTGCCCGACTCATCTTTGAACTACAAAAACTGGACAGTTTTACGTCAACAACACTTAAAGTCTTTTAACACATTTATTTTTCTCCGTTTATGAAACCGACACTCAACTTTGAAAATAACTCGACATCCTCATACTTAACCTTCAAAATCAGTCCATGACATATTTAAAAATCCATTCTATAGTCCCCGAGATTCGATCCAAATATCGACAACAATTATATATTGTGTCGGTACTCGTCTCCCGGTACACGAAATAATCAAACTAACGTAACTTTTCGCTCGTTTGGAGCTACAAGTCCTACCTTATACCAAAACGAAGGTAAAAACATCCACTACAACAATATCTAATTGGTTCATCTCAAACTCAAACTCATATTTTTAGAAAAATAAATTTAATAATCTGCTATAAAATACATGTTTAAATATCACCCAAAATTAATTTTTCACCATATTTTAACCCCATTTTTACCACTATAATCATTCCTACACTACTAGTTTATATCATAACATGCTAAGTCATCCTAGATGATCAAATCATAAAAACCTAACTAAAAAATAATAACATGCAATCATAAAAACATGTATATATATAAGCATAAACACCTACATACAACAATATAAGATCAAACAACAAGATTTTCCTACAAAAATGGGTTTTTCAAAAATGTTCATGCATGTGTAAGATTTTCATACCAAAAGATGAAGAATCAAAAGTTAGAATGGGACTTTGATTGCTTTTTAATGAATCAAGTTAAATTTTTGTTGATCATGATTTTTGTAAGGGTGTAGGGTGACCGAAAGTTTGAGAGGGGAGAGAGGGAGATGAGATTTTTGCTAGTGTTGTGTTTTGTATGTGTTTTTGTGGTTTATTTTTCCTTTTATATGGGGAAAGTTTAGGGTAGTTTTTGCCAATTGTGATTCCTTTGGACCAAAGTGCAAATACTTTGTTAACAAGCGAGAAATGACTATTAGTCACTTTTGAAAATTTTTACGGGTCTCGGGTTTTATAAAAATGCTTCTCAAAACTTAAAACACACACAAAATATGTTATTATATAGTCCCGGCACGACTTAATACGACATTAAAATAAAAACGTAAAAATATTAAACATCGACATGTTTAAAATAAAATGTAAAATTTCTCGGGCATCCGTCGATATCGTCATCACTAATAATCCTCGCAACTCGTAAAAACGTAAAAATAAAATTTCAACATCATCCAAACCAAATCACCAATCGTCATAATAATCAACCTCGTAAAATATTTCAAAAATATACGTAAAAGTATAATTAAATAATGACCATGGTTTTTGGGTTGTTACAAACGCTGACAAAGGAAAATCTGGAGCTGACAGGTCAAATTCAGGCGTTGATGGCTCAAACGTTGACAACACCAATTCAGGCGTTGACAACTCTTTTGACCATTTATTCTCTTCAAATGTTTTTGAACAAGGTGAACCTTCAATAGTACATGAAGAGGTTCATTCAGGTGATGATGGAGGAGAATTTGAAGATGATATTGGAAACTTAGAGACTGAAATTGATGACAACACAATTATTGAAGGAGGAGTACTTACATCTACTATCAAGAATCATCCTTCTTCTCTAATCATTGGTGATGTGATGTCTCCTGTACAAACTAGAAGGTCTCATCAGAATCATGGAGGTTTTATTGCCAATATCCACAAGAAGGTTGATACCCCTCTTGTTCAGGCATGTTTGTTTGCTTGTTTTCTGTCACAACAGGAACCCAAGAAGATATTTGATGCTCTCAAAGAACCAAGTTAAGTGGAAGCAATGCAGGATGAGCTTCACCAATTTGCTATTCAAGATGTTTGGGAGTTAGTTGATTGTCCTAGATATGTCAGACATATAGGGACAAGATGGGTTCTTAGAAACAAAAAGGATGAAAGAGGTATTGTGGTCAGAAACAAGGCACATTTAGTTGCTCAAGGCTATACACAAGAGGAAGGGATAGACTATGAAGAGGTTTTAGCACATGTTGCAAGGATTGAAGCAATAAGGATTTTCCTAGCCTATGCTTCTTGCATGGGCTTCACAGTTTATCAAATGGATGTGAAGAGTGCTTTTCTTTATGGCACAATTGTAGAAGAGGTTTACGTAATGCAGCCTCCTGGTTTTAAAGATTCAGAACATCCAGACAAGGTGTATAGAGTGAAGAAAGCAATGTATGGACTTCATCAAGCCCCAAGAGCATGGTATGGCACATTGTCCACCTATATGGTAGAAAATGGATTCAAGAGGGGCACCATAGATTAGACTTTGTTTACAAAGAAGACTGGTAAGGACTTTTTACTTGTTCAGGTCTATGTGGATGATATCATCTTTGGCTCTTCCAGTCCAAAGATGAGTGAAGACTTTTCCAAGCTCATGACAGACAAGTTCAAGATGATTGCAATGGGAGAGATAAACTTTTTTCTAGGGTTACAAGTTCAGTAGAAAGAAGATGGTATCTTCATCTCTCAAGACAAATATGTAGCAGAGATCTTGAATAAGTTTGGCTTTTCTCCACATGAAAAACGGGCTAGCACACCCATGGATAGGGATTACCCTTGGGGAAAGGTTGGAGATGGAAAAGAGGTGGATGTCAGGAACTATAGGTCAATGATTGGGTCATTGATGTATCTTAGAGCTTCTAGACCTGACATTATGTTTGTTGTGTGTGCATGTGCACACCATCAAGTGACTCCCAAATATTGTTATCTTCATGCTGTCAAGAGAATTTTCAGATACCTTAGGTGCTATCCCACCTTGGGATTATGGTATCCAAAGGATTCTCCATTGGAGCTTATTGCATATTCAAACAGTGATTATGGAGGTGACAAGTTTGACAGAAAATCCACAACTGGTGGATGCCAATTTCTTGGGAGTAGATTGATATCTTGGAAATGCAAGAAACAAACAGTGGTGGCCAACTCCACAACTGAAGCAGAATATGTAGCTGCAGCTGCTTGTTGTGGACAAGTCTTATAGATTCAGAACCAGCTGTTGGATTATGGGTATAATTTCATGCATACCAAGATTTTTGTAGACAATAACAGTACTTTATGCATTATTAAAAATCTTGTACATCATTCTAAAACAAAACACATAGAAACTAGACATCATTTTATAAGAGATTGTTTTGAAAAAGGTTTAATACAACCAGATAGGGTTGACACAGAAGAAAATGTGACATATTTATTAATTAAACCTTTTGATACTGGAAGATTTCAATACTTGGTAACAAGTATTGGAATGATCAATCTTACCTAATATGTGTTTTTGACTCTTATTGTAAAAGTATGTACATGATATGCATTGTTATTGGTCTTTGTACAAAATTAGGTTTTCCACTTTATTTGTCTAATGCTGACAAAGGTTATTTTAACGCTGACAAGTGTTAAAATGAACGTCAGCAACATGTTAGTTTTGTGGTTTTTGATCTAATTATGCAGGCATTGTTAGCATTGTACAAATGGATACAGAGTTGCTTATGGATCCTTGGAGCTTACTTGGAGCATGTTCAAGTTTATGGATGATGGTTGGAATATATATATTCCTATCTTGACATTAGTTTGTATTGCATATATTATGTTTGGTAACTTATATATCATGTTTTATGGGGAGGTTTAGGAAACCTTAGGACTTTTTAGGTATTCATATAATACTCTTATCACAATTCTAGATTGTGTCCACTAGTGAGTACGAGTTAGTTTACTAAATCATGAGGCACTGTAGCATGCAAAGTTGATATACTTTGCACGCTGCCAAGACTTTTTGACCTAGAATTGGATGTGGTATGTTGGGAGACTTGGGTATGATTTTTATTTCGCTTACCTGGGAAGTTACAAAGGATTTTATAAGATAATTTCATTGTTAAGAACTTTGGTTAGCAAGGGACACTTGAGGACAATTATGTCTATCTTGCTTAAGCAAGTGTGCATGATTAGACAGTTCTTGCCACCCTATGGTAATTTTCAGTCTATAAGTTATCTTCACTAGGATAAATAACTTTGTTAAGGTCCTTTTTCTTTTATATTATTTTTATTTTTGGACGCTGACAGTTTTATTTCCAAACGTTGTTAGGACCAATTTTGACGTTGACATGGCAAATTCCAACGTTGCCAATAATATAGCCGTTGGGCGTTAAGTTATTTTTGACCGTTGATAAACATTATGTCCTACCAAGTTGTTATTTTTGACAAAAATTTGGGCCGTAATTTTAGCAGTTGGTTACTTTTTATTAATGCACAAGATAAGTTATATATTTTCAAGATTTTAATCATTATATTTTGAAAATAACTGCCTCATCTTTGACCAATCACATGTTTTCACCTCTCCTATATATTTGGCTCATTCCTTTGAAACAGGGTAACTGCTTATTCTTGTCTAACTAAATTTTTACAAACCTTCATCTTTCATAACATTTCTCACAGCTTTCTACATCAATGGTGCCTAAGTTTAAACCAAGAGATTTGGAATTGGGGTTCAGAACTCAGCATAACATGGTTGCTTATTTAGAAGCTGATGATGCTATGTTTCCCCAATATACCCAGATGGTGGAGTATTTAAATGCATCCCCATTAAGGTATGCACTTTCTCATGCTCCTCTTATCCTGTCACATGTGGAATCCTAGGATTTCGGATCTTTTAAGCTACTAGGAATGCATCATGTTCATATGATTAGATAATCAAAGCGGAATAAGAACACAACACATTAACAAGATGTTTAGGCACAAAGAACATGAATTAAAACAAAAGGATTGTTCATTATATTAATAACAAACAACCACTAGGTGTGTATACATTGAATCCCACACCTAGTCGACACACGCTTTACGTTTACATTGTATATGAAAGTCATGAATAAACCTAATACCCTTGGTTCCTTTTATAGTGTAAGGATTAGGGTTTACAAGAGATAATATCAAATAAACATGTAAATCTTCTATTTAAATAAACATATACAGAATATATTCTGCATACATATCTAAATAGAAGCTTCCAAAGGCTTCTTGTCTATGTTTCTGTCAATGCTTAGTTTGTACATGACAGTGCTTGGATTGTACATGACAATACTTGCTTCTTTCAACGCCAGATTTGTTCTTGACAACGCCTGGAATACACTTGTCAACGCTTAGACAAATGCCTTCATGTTTTCTTCGTTTTTTTAGTTTCTGCCACATCAACTTTTTGACCCAACAATCTTCCCCTAGTTGATGTCGGCAAAACTCTATGTGTATCTCTTGTAAGTTGTACATGATCTTCAAATTGCTTCCCCTCAAATGTAGCATGTATGTCTTCCCCTTTTTGTCACATCAACAGGGAAGTAAACAATGTATGCAATCTTGAAGATTCTCCAAAAGTAGGCTATGTGTAATGATTTTGAAGAAAAATAACTATAATATTCTTGATGTAGAAGTAGAATAACCCAAACCTATGTTCCATATCTTTTACGATGTGATGAAGTGTGTTGCAGATACAAAAATCCTCATCCTTTGTGAGACACTGAGCACGATAATGTAACTCCTTCAAGTGATAGAAAATATGTGCATAGAGAACCATAATAAAAATCACATATTCCTAGATCTTGTATCACTTCATCAGTAACAATGTAGGCATAAATAAGCTACCTTAAAAGTCCATGACTGGAAGTGCACGACTTTAAGATATAATAGAACATAAACTCACAAAAATCTTCTTCGAATATCAAACTTACCATAAGAATTCTTCCCCTTAAGCCAACACCTCTTCATAACGAATCTTTATGAGATAATATCTTCATATCATATGTAAAAGTGATACGCGGATAACTCTTTCACAAGGCTACCCCGATTACATAATCTAATCAAATATTATTCTAATAAAATACTTCATGAATTGTTGTTAACTGACGTAAAAATCATTAATCCATTTAAAAATATCCGAGCCATAAATATCATCCTGATATTCTAAATAAAAACAGAGATTCCATGTACCTTCGTGTGTAAATTCCTCCTTTTAGTGTGCTAAAAACGTACCAATTTTCTCAAACAGCAGCTATTCTTTTGTTACCCGAGAACCTTCATTGTCCAATATCTTAGTCATGTGTATTGCCCAATATCGGACAAAACGTATCAACTCTTGGGACAATCTTTCTCGGACAACTCATAACAACGCTTTCTGTCAGCGCCTGTTTTATTACTGTCAGCGTCCATTCAATACTTTGTCAGCGTCAAACTAACAAACAGCAACGTCAAGGGCTTACTTCCTTTTTAATTTCAAAGTAACTTCACGTCTTCTTTTCATACCTTAATTAGATATGGACCACAATAATCATCACTGTGATCTCCAAGATTCACACGTCATTCCCATGTTTGGAAAAAGGAAACTGAATATAAGTCCCTACGTCTTTTAGCTGCTTGCTTGGCCCATGAAAAATTTGCATATATCCCCTGTTTCTAAGTATATATCCACGTTTTTGTTCCAAGAAACCAGGAATACCAAGATATTCTTATAGAAAATAATCCATAAAAATAGCAAATATCTTCATACCGTTAATAGATCTGCTGAATATTTGTGAAGACCAAATCCTTACACGTCTGATTAAATCATGGCCTGGAACCCATCAACGCACATCCTTCTCCTGATTGGTTGTATCGTGTGAACACACAGTACTATCATGCCTGGAAGTACGTCTGCTGATCTTTTTGCAATCCACTTTTGTTGCTACAATATATGTGACAATCCGTCAATTTATGGTTGATATTTTATTCTCAAATATTATTTAAAAACATTATTTTAATGTTACAATATGAACTCACTTATTTTTGGGAAGAAATTTGGATTTACGTCTTGGAGTAGCATCGAATACGTCTAAACCGGAGGATTCAACGTTACGTGCTTACGTTTACATACACCGTCTTTGGAGACAGTCCGACATTTCAGAAAATAAATTTGTCCATGAATATTATTTTGGAGTTTTAAATTTGTGTTGGTTCATATGTTGATCCCAAACTTAGATCGATTAGCTTTGTTTATACGAGATTAGATCAAGTACTACACGTAGAGAAACCTTTGCTTATGAATAAAGTAACAAAGTGTTATGCGGAATTAACACTTGATCTAAAACACAATGATGTTAAACAAACTTTCACTTGTATTAGAATAATCGTGTTGATTACAATGAAAGGTTTAACTTGCGAATACTATGAAAACTGATATATGACTTTAACCTAAAAGACCTTCTTTTATAGAACAAGAAGTCTTGTACAATAAGCTATGAATCAACTATTCTAGGTAAAGATAATAATAGAAAATACAATGTCGTGCTTATCTTCACCATACATAAATAAAGAAACAAATAAACAAAAGATATTCTATCAGTGTCAATCTTCAAGGCTGTCAGCGTTGACTTCTATCAGCGTCCAAAATCAATCTATCAGCGTTGACTTTCTTCTTATCAGCGTTTGGTGATCTGACCCATATTTTATTCCCAACAATCCTCCCCTAAACTTGATATCCATACCAATGATCAAGTTTCTGAATAAAAACTAAAGGCTTAGGAGGAATCTTTCAATAACTTCTTATGTTGGTGATAAACATATCTGATCAAGTCCTTGGCCACATCACTCGTATAATCAATCTCCAAGGGTGTCTCTAGCATCTTCTCCAATACTTCTTTGGACAAGAAATAGTCAGCATCCACAAGCAAATATTCTGAAAACTTTGTAGAGCTCATATGAAATACACCACAAGTAGAATATAGCCTCCAATGAAGATTACTGAGATCATCTTCAAGATCCTTCCAAATGGCAGGATCTGCTTCTTTTGGACCACACAAAGTCATAAATGTGTTCCAAAGTCTTATTCTATTAGCTGAAGTAGGTGCTTCAGCTGTATACTTGGCCTCTATTAACCTCCATAGATGCACCAAGTCTTCCCTGTCTATGCTTGCAAATATAGAAATAACTGAAGTGAAAGTATGTACCTCCTTTCCAAATCGTCCAATCTTCCAAAATCCACACTCATCTTCATCAAAACTGATAATTGGATTTCTGTCATCTAGAGGTATCACATTTACCAAATCTGAAGCTTCCAAGGGAGAAAGCTTGAGATGCTTCCTTATAACACCTTCAGTTGGAAAATACACATCCATGTCTTTAGGAAATTGAAAAGGATCTCCTTTCTTCACTGGTCTTTGAGCAATCCTTATTTCCTTTTGAATTTGCATCTCCTCTGCAAGCTCTTGTTTTCTTTCTTCTGAAAGAAACTGGTAGACATTCTGTTCTTGCACCTTCCTCCAAATAGGATGTGCCCTATACTCTAACTCCTCAAAAGACAAGGCCAGCAACTTCTTTGATGTCCAATTAGGCTGATGACATCTAAGCAACTTATAGTACAACTGCCTTCTATCTCTTTTGAGCCAGGTCTTGACCTCTTGTGCATTAAATCTCATAATCACCTTTATGTCTTCTTGTACCCTAAGAAGAACTTCCAACCCCCAAATTTGATCTGATAAACTCATACCTGGGTTGTCCATCACCTGGTCTTCCCAAGCATGGTACATTCTGGTGATTTCTGGTAGGTCCCAATCAACCTGATTCTTCAACTCACTCAACCTTTCCTTTGCTAGCTCATCTCCATATTCAAGCCTTTCTGGATCTTCAATAATTTGAATGCTTGAATCTGAGCTATCACCTTCTTTATCATCACCACTTTCCTCCTCACTCTCAGAAACAACAAATGGTGATCTTCTACTCCTCCTCAAATCTCTTTCCACAAGTTGTGCAGCCAACTGTTCATCAAATGCTATTTGTGCTGCATCTTTCTTTGGAACATCTTCTTCAATCAAAATACCTTTACCTTTGTCTTTTGGATCAATAATTGGTAAAGTAGAAGAAGAAACCTGTGTGGACACATCTCTGATAATTGTTGATGGCTGGAATACATCAACACTACCTGCAACTTTGTCAGCGTCCAAGTTGCTCCTATCAGTGCCACGATTACCTTTATCAGCGTTGGATGTGTCAGCGTCCAAACCTGTATCAGCGCCCAATGTTTCTTTGAAAGATCCTTCCAAGTTCTTTGGTGTCATCTTGGATATATCAACAACTGGATGCTTCTTCAAGTTGGTGAGAGCTTCAGCAATCTGCAAAGATTCACTAAATTGTGAACTCTTTTCTGAACTCTTTTCACTAGCTGTGTGAATCAACTCATCCTCCTCATCCTCTTTTTCCTCCCCTTTGGAAGATTCCTCCATTAGACTCCTGCTGCTTGGATTCTCCAAAACAGTTACTCTCTCCCTCAAAGCTTGGAGTTCTCTTCCCTGGTTGTTGACAGTTTGTACAAGACTGACATTTTGCTTTTGCAAGCTAATGACAGCCGCCGTCAATTCAATTATTGTCATAGGTTCCAATCTGCCCTCAGCTAGAATGGGGATTTGACCTCCCAAAATAGGATCATGGGGCATGGATGAGGTCTTAATGATGTTGGGACTGTCTTGACCAGCATCTAAGCCTGTGTCAATAGCCCCAGCCTCACCCATTTCACCAGCCACACTTGTGGAGGTGGTTCTCTCTGCTACAAGGCTAGGATCACTAGAGGAGAACACTCCAGTAACCCTTTGGCGTTTAGTCAACCTAGATTGTAATGGGGTAGAAGATGAAGTAGATTGTGTAGGTGTGGGTTGATTAAGGGGTGTTTGGGATTGTTCAGGAAGTGTATCAGTGTTGGGATTGGCTGTGTCAGCGCCCACATATTGAGTGTCAGCGCTGGGTTGGTCAATGTCCATGTTTTCTGGTGAAGGTGATGGTTCATGAATAGGCTCAAGTTGGGGTTCAGGATCTGGTTGTGGGTCTGGTTGTGGTTGAGCAGCCTGAATTACTTCAATCATGGGTTGGGTAAGAGGTATGGGATCGTTTGTGGAGCTCATTTTAGCAAAAATGGTTTTCTGTTGTTTAGGGATCTCATAAAAAGTGTCATGATCCCTAGAACAATATTCTTGTAAATCAAAGACCATTTGCAAAAATCTAGGGTAAGCCAAAGTCATTTTACTTCCCTTGTTTTTACACATCCCTTCAAAAATCATTTTTGAAAAATTATACTTAAGCCCACGTGTTATACAAACCAAAGCACTTGCAATTGACCTGTTTATCTCATTAAAAGAAGTACATTTTGGACTTAAGCATTGTAAAAGGACATGTATCAAATATTTCCAGTCAGAGGGAAATTCCTGCTTATGATATTTATTTAAAGTGACATCAGCAGGAATAGGATAACCCAATTCCCTAAGACCCTGTTCTATTGTTGCTATGGCAAGAGTAGTCACACCATCAGCGTCATCAAAACGCAAAGCTTGGCGAACCAAAGCTTCAGTGACCACCCATGTTCTTCCATGAACAGTAGATGTTAATGTGGTCACTCCATTAGTTGTTGTGGAACTAACATTGTTCCAAAACTGTCTAATGTGTGCGACAGGGACTAATGGTGTATGAGAAAGTGCATACCTCAATGAAGATGCATTTAAAAATGCCACCATCTGTGAATACTGAGGAAATAAAGCATCATCAGCAGTCAAGTAAGCGATCATATTGTGTTGGCTCTTGAACTCCAATGTTAAATTCTTTGAGTTGAATTTGGGTGCCATGATTTAAAGCTTTTTAGGTTATATGATATGGGAAAAATCTAGGAGAAAAAGTGTTAGACAAGAAAATATGAATACCCAGAATAAAAAGATTAGCCAAATTTATAGGAGAGATGCATGATTTTGATTGGTCAAAAATGAGGCGGTTATATTCAAAGAGCAATCATGAAAATCTTGAATCAAATATAACTTATCTCATGCATTAATTAAAAGTAACTTCTCCCCAAAATTACGGCCAAAGATTAGTCAAAAAATAACAACTGGGTAGGGCCCACTAGGTGTCAACGGTCAAAAATAGCCCATCAGCGCCCAACGGCTATATTTCCTTGTCAGCGTTCGCCTAAAGCCTTGTCAGCGTCACGATTGAACGTAACAGCGTTTGGAGAAAAACTTGTCAGCGTCTAAAAAGTAAAAATAAAAATATTTAAAAAGAAAAAGACCTTAACAAAGTAATTTATCCTAAGGGAAATATCTTACAAGTTGATAATAATTACTGGGCGGCAAGCACTGTCCATTTATACACACTTGCATAAGCAAGATAGACACAAATGTCCTCTAGAGTCCCTTGCTAACCAAAATACTTACCAACAAAGTTATTTCATAAAATTCTTTGTAACTCCCAGGTAAACCCATATCCAAAGTATTCCCAAGTCTCCCATCAGACCATAACCAATTCTAAGTCAAAAATGTCTTGGCAGCATGCAAAGTTGATATACTATGCATGCTACAGTGCCTCATGGTTTAGTAAAACTAACCCATACTCACCTGTGGACACAATCTAGAATTGTGATGAGAGTATTCTAAGAATACCCAAGAGTCCTAAAGGTTCCTTAAACCTCCCCTCAAACTATGATACATGAGTTCTCAACAATATATATGAACATTAAAAATATATGTCAAGATAGGAATATAAATATGCCAACCATCATTCATAAACAAAACATGTCCAAATAGCTCTTTCAAAGATCCATAAGCAACTCTGTATCCAATGGCATAAAGCTACCATTACCTGCACATTTAGATGAAAACCACAAAACTAACATTTGTTGCTAACAGCGTCCTGACAACACTTATCAGCGTTGAAGGAACTCTTGTCAGCGTTAGACAATAATATCTCCAACAATGGCAAAATAACACTTGACAGCGTTGCATTTACCTTTGTCAGTGTTAGAAAAATAATGTGGAAAATCTAAATCATCACAAAGACCAATAACAATGCATTATCCTGTACATACTTTTACAAAAATATTCCAAAACACATATTAAGTGAGATTAACCATTCCAATATTTGTTACCAAATATTGAAATCTTCCAGCATCAAAAGGTTTAGTTAATAAATCAGCTACATTATCTTCAGTATCTACCCTATCTGGTTGTATTAAACCTTTCTCAAAGCAATCTCTTATAAAATGATGTCTAATTTCTATGTGTTTGGTTTTAGAATGATGTACAGGATTTTTAATAATGCATAAAGTACTGTTATTGTCTACAAAAATCTTGGTATGCATAAAATTATACCCATAATCCAACAGCTGGTTCTGAATCCATAAGACTTGTCCACAACAAGCAGCTGCTGCCACATATTCTGCTTCAGTTGTAGAGTTTGCCACCACTGTTTGTTTCTTGCATTGCCAAGATATTAATCTGCTCCCAAGAAATTGGCATCCACCAGTTGTGGATTTCCTATCAAACTTATCACCTCCATAATCACTGTCTGAATAAGCAATAAGATCCAAGGGAGAATCTTTTGGATACCACAATCCAAGATCTGGATAGCATCTTAGGTACCTAAAAATCCTCTTCACAGCAAAAAGGTGACATTCTTTGGGAGTCACTTGATGGCGTGCACATGCACACACAGCAAACATGATGTCAGGTCTTGAGGCTGTAAGATACATCAATGAACCAATCATTGATCTATAGTGCCTAACATCCACATCCTTTCCAGCTCCAAGTTTTCCCCAGGGGTGTTGTCTGTCCATATGAGTAGAAGCCTCCTTCTCATGTGGAGAAAAACCATATTTCTTCAAGATTTCAGCTACATACTTGTCCTGGGAGATGAAGATACCATCTTCTTTCTGCTGAACTTGTAAACCTAGAAAGAAGTTCATCTCACCCATTGCACTCATCTTGAATTTATCTGTCATGAGCTTGGAAAATTCCTCACTCATTTTTGGATCAGTAGATCCAAAAATGATGTCATCAACATAGACCTGCACAAGTAACACATGTTTTCCTTTCTTCTTTGTAAACAGTGTCTGGTCTATGGTGCCCCTCTTGAAACCATTTTCCACCAAGTAGGTGGACAATGTACCATACCATGCTCTTGGGGCTTGATGAAGGCCATACATTGCCTTCTTTACTCTATAAACCTTGTCTGGATTCTCAGGATCTTCAAAACCAGGAGGCTGCATTACATAAACCTCCTCAACAATTGTGCCATAGAGGAAAGCACTCTTCACATCCATTTGATAAACAGTAAAATTCATGCAAGAAGCATAAGCTAAGAAAATTCTGATAGCTTCAATTCTTGCAACTGGAGCAAAGACTTCTTCATAATCAATTCCTTCCTCTTGTGTATAACCCTGAGCTACCAAACGTGCCTTGTTTCTGACCACAATGCCTCTTTCATCTTTCTTGTTCCTTAGAACCCATCTTGTCCCAATTGGTCTCACATATCTAGGACAATCAACCAGCTCCCAAACATCCTGTATAGCAAATTGGTGAAGCTCATCCTGCATTGCTTCCACCCAACTTGGTTCCTTGAGAGCATCAAAAATTTTCTTGGGTTCTTCCTGTGACAGAAAACAGGCAAACAAACATGCTTGTACAAGAGGGGTATCAACCTTCTTGTGTATATTGGCAATAAATCCACCAAGACCTTGATGGGATCTTCTTGTCTGAACTGGAGCCATAACATCACCAATGATTTGAGATGTGGGGTGATCTTTAGCTGTGGAAGTGAGAACTCCTCCTTCAAAAAGTCTGGTGTCCTCAATTTCACGCTCCATGTTGCCAATATCTTCTTCAGATTCTTCTTGATCAACAGAGATCTCTTCATGAACATTGGAAGGTCCACCTTGTTCAAAATGAGAAGAGAAAAGCTGTGTAAAAGTGTCTCCAAAGTCTGAACCTTGCTTGTCAGCGTTAGGGCTAACAACGTTTGAACTGTTGTTGTCAGCGTTGGAGCCATCAGCGTCTGAAATGGTCGTGTCAGCGCTGGATTTCCCTTTGTCAGCGCTTGAAGAATCATGCATGTTTGTAGTTGGTGGTATCTGAACACCACCATTATCTTTCCTTGCAGCAGTAGCAGCAGCATAATACTCATCTGTCCATATAGGAAGTGTAACAAATTCTTGTGTGGGAGATGATATAACTGCTGGTGGTCCATCCTCCTTAGCAACCTGTATACCTGAAACATTACCAATTCTCTTTTCCAAAACACTTGAAGTTACCTTCACAATGTCTGGATCAGTAACAGGCATATAATTTAAAGCTCTAGACAAAGGTTCTAAGTCAAACAACCAATTTGGACCACTCTCAGGATCACTAGGTTTACTCTCTAAAAACCTAACATGTACCTTTTCAAGTATACGTTTTTCCTTTTTAATGTAAACCCTATATCCTTTACTCTGCACTGAATAACCCATGAAGTAGCCTTCATCACCTTTTGAATCAAATTTACCTAGGGCCTCACTAGTTTCTAACACAACTACATGACAACCAAAAGGCTTCAGAAAACCAATATTTGGCTTCCTTCCCCAAAGTAATTCATAAGGTGTCTTATTATGTATCTTGTTGACCAATGCCCTATTTTGAACATAACAAGCTGTGTTAACAGCTTCAGCCCAAAAAGCTATAGGAAAGTGGGCATCAGCCAACATGGTTCTGGCTGCTTCAATAAGGGTCCTATTCTTCCTTTCAGCAACTCCATTTTGCTGAGGAGTTCTAGCTATGCTGAACTGCCTAGTAATCCCTTTCTTGGCACAAAAATCATCTAATAACTGATTTCTAAACTCACCCCCATTGTCACTTCTAATAATTTTGACCTCATTACCATTCTTCTTTTCAATTTGGGTAATGAAATTAATCAGACTTAGGGCAGTTTCACTTTTCTTGGCTAAAAAGAAAGTCCATGTGAACCTGGAGTAATCATCAGTAATGACAAAACAATATGATTTACCCTTCAAACTCTCTATATTAGTAGGACCAAAGAGGTCCATATGCAATAAGTGAAGGGGTTTAGAACTAGAGTGCACCTGTTTAGACCTGAATGAGACCTTGTGCTGCTTGCCCTTAAGGCATGCAACACAAGAGTGGTCATTGTGGAAAGCCTTTTCAGGCAAACCATCAACTAAACCAAGCCTCACAAGCCTATTAATATTCTTAAAGTTTATGTGCCCTAGTCTCCTGTGCCAAAGATTACTTTCATCTACTGAGGCCTTAGCATACAGACATGACATTTTATTATTTACCTTAATTCCATTAAGATTCACATTATATATGTCTTTATGCCTTGGTGTTCTAAAATCTATGTATTTATCCTCTGGAAGCTTATAATCTTTGCTTAACACCAAGCACTCAGTATCTGTGAAAAGAACCTTATTTTTGTTATCACACACTTGTGATA
Organism: Glebionis coronaria; assembly: GCA_025667525.1. Classification (NCBI taxonomy): domain Eukaryota; kingdom Viridiplantae; phylum Streptophyta; class Magnoliopsida; order Asterales; family Asteraceae; genus Glebionis; species Glebionis coronaria. The sequence goes on from CM046876.1 coordinate 575,481,973, forward strand.
CACTAAACAAATTATAATCCAGGTCTTTCACCAAGAAGACATTATCAAACCTAAGATTGTTGGTGACAAGGGTTCCTTTTCCTGTGATTGTGCCGTATCCACCCCCAAAGTATACCTTATCACCATCTTGAATAGGAGAGAAATTGGTCAGATAGTCTTCCTTTCCAGTCATGTGCCTTGAGCATCCACTATCCCAGTATCCATAGTCATTGATCTTCTTCTGAATGCCCTGCACATAAAGAAAACACATTAGTTTTCTTTGGGAACCCAAGCCTTAGAAGACTTGGATTCATTTGGTTGTTCAACAAGAACAGACTTGGTTCTCATAACAACCCCATTTTCATCCCTGTTTGAATGAAATTCCCAGTTAACCCCAATTGGTGTTGACAATGCCTTAGAAATATAATGAAACCTGTTGCATGTCATAGAAATACCAGTATTATTAGGGTTCTGGTCTTGTTTTGGTCTCCATGTTAAGCTAGTAGAAGCTTTAGACCTATTTCCCTGTGGCTGCAAATACCTAGGTTTAGCAGTGTTTCTATCAGCGCTGAAAGTTCCCTTGTCAGCGCCCCGATTGCTCTTATCAGCGTTGAACCTAGGGTTTGCTACAGGAACCCATTGCTTATTTGACCAAGTATTTGACTTTTGAAAAGGTCTTAGGCCTTGTGTGTTAGACCCTCTAGAAAAGAATGGGGCTGGTCTAACAACTTGTGAACTTTTGTTCACAAAGGTATTGGGTCTGACAGTGTTTGACCTATGTTGACTTTTGTCAGCGCTGAAATGGTTCCTGTCAGCGTTGACATTGGAAGCATTGACACATTTGTAGGCCAAATGTGAGAAGCTACCACATGTATAACAAGCTTTTCTAGACATAGTCTTAGGTCTAGAAGCAAAGAAGCCTGTTCCATGGTTACTAACTTGGCTTTTTGGTGACCTAGAATTTCTATACATCTCTGCATATTTAACACTAGGTTTTCTAACAGATTGTGGGCCAAGGTCAACAGGTTTGCCAGTGGTAGGGTGTGTGATCTTAATAGGTTTAGGATCATAGGACTCCACAATTGGTATCATGTTTGGTGTGGGCTCATTTGGACTTTCACACAACAACCCTCCCTTAACAAACAAGGTGTGGTTAGCTTTCTTCCACTCTTCTAGGTCAGTCAGCTTTTGCTGATATTCCTCAACTGGGGAAGTCACTCTAGGTGGAGGAATAAACTCCTCCTCTTGGAATTCTGGCAAGCCAGTCCAAGATAAGTCCTTTGATTGGACACCATAGAAATCCCCAGCTGGTGGTGGAACAACATTATAGTTATTTATCCCAATCCCACTCATATCCTTAGAGTCTCTTTGTTTACTAACACACTCTCCTAGGGATTGTGTGGCCTTATCAAATCTCTGGATTTTAAGACTCACATTATCTTTGTTTTTGTTAGCCTCCTCTAACTGAGCTATCAAATCAAGATTAACCCTATTTACTATATCTTGAACATCCTTACTCTGATGTAACTCATGTTTTAAGATATTTATTTGATCCTTTAAATCAAACTCCATTTTCTTATACTCAGTTACTGTCTTTTCTGTTTGGGTAAGAGCAATTTGATAGTTAGATAATTTGCACCTTAGAGTACTTGCTTCATCTAATAACTTAACTATCTCTTGTTTTGATTTTTCAGTATTTAAACGACAACCCTTAGAACAGAAAGCATCATCATATACCTCATTATCTGATGAAGAGGAGGAGTGTGCCATGAGAGCATATTCAGCATGCTCTTCTTTAACTTCAGCAACCAAAGCTCTGTCCTCTTCCTCATTCTTAGCCATCCAGCTCCAATCCCATTCCCCAACGCCATCAATTTGTTGAACAGCAACCATGGCCTTGGGATCTGGGTTCTTAATCATTTGGCTAGAAGGCTTCCCAGCATCAGATCTCCTTGGAGATCTACATTCCCTCATAAAGTGCCCCATCCTATGACAGTTGTAGCACTCCACCTTGGACTTGTCAAATCCAGCAACATCCTTAGCATTAAAGGTCATCTTCTTCTTGAACCTTTTATTGAACCTGTTTGCTCTTAAACTTACAAGAGCCATAGTCCACTTTATATCCATCTCTTCCAATTGTTCATCACTTATCTGCTCAAGATCTTCATAAGTGATCCTTGAATCACTAGGCAAAGAAGCAATGAAGGCACACACAGTATCAAGATCAAAACCAGCAGGTTTAATTCTATCAGCGCCATGATTGTGTGTGTCAGCGCTTGAGTACAAAGCGTTGACAGGATATGATCCAGCGCTGACAGATTGACATCCAGCACTGACACCTTGAGATCCAGAGGCTGAATGTCCATAAAAGTTCATGGAATCAAATTGGCCTTCACTTTGTGAAAAGAAGGCCATGTTGCTGCTGGAAGATTTGTTATCACTCTCCAATTGCCATTCATTCTCCAACAGCCTTAACTTGTTGAAGATGTCATCAAACCTGGAAGTCTTGTGGGTGTTATTGACAAGAATAGATCTTGTCTCAATCTTCCATACATCACCAAGGCTTTTGAGAAAAGTAGCATTCAATTCAGGGTCATCAATCTGTTTTCCCATGAAGGAAAGTTGACTTGTGATGTCAAGAAGTCTACTTCTCACACTGCTGAGATTCTCATTAGGTTGAGCTTTAAAGACAGCATACTCATGCAAGAGTTGCTTCTTCTTTTCTTCTTTTGTGTCAGCATTGCCACCATGTGCTACTTCAAGAGCTTCCCAAAGCTCTTTTGCAGAATCAAAACGTTTGTACTTATGCTGATTCTCATGACCTAGGGCATGTTTCAAGATGTTCAAAATTTTCATGTCCACCCTCTTCTTGGCTATGTCTTCAACAGCTACTGCTCTCCCATCATCAGGCTTTTCCACTTTATCAGCTTCTGGACAATTAGGAATAGCTGACCTTGCCTCAATAGCAGCAGTAATCTTTGCTGCTTTATCGAATGTGTTCCCATATTCGATAATTTCCCAAAGAGTGTAGTCATGAATAGCTATGTATTGCTCAAAATTGGACTTCCAAAGTTCAAAGTTCCTGGCATCAAACATGGGAATTTTGATACTAGGATTTGAGAAGTTGTTTTGCAGCAAAGCAGGAGGTTGATTTGTGCCAGACATGGTGTTTTTAGGGTTTTGAGTTTTTAGGGTTTTTAGGGTTTGGTGTTTTAGGGTTCTGCGTTACTTAAAGATCAAAAGTTTCTCAACAAGCTCTGATACCACTTGTTGATCCCAAACTTAGATCGATTAGCTTTGTGTATACGAGATTAGATCAAGTACTACACATAGAGAAACCTTTGCTTATGAATAAAGTAACAAAGTGTTATGCGGAATTAACACTTGATCTAAAACACAATGATGTTAAACAAACTTTCACTTGTATTAGAATAATCGTGTTGATTACAATGAAAGGTTTAACTTGCGAATACTATGAAAACTGATATATGACTTTAACCTAAAAGACCTTCTTTTATAGAACAAGAAGTCTTGTACAATAAGCTATGAATCAACTATTCTAGGTAAAGATAATAATAGAAAATACAATGTCGTGCTTATCTTCACCATACATAAATAAAGAAACAAATAAACAAAAGATATTCTATCAGTGTCAATCTTCAAGGCTGTCAGCGTTGACTTCTATCAGCGTCCAAAATCAATCTATCAGCGTTGACTTTCTTCTTATCAGCGTTTGGTGATCTGACCCATATTTTATTCCCAACATCATAAACTCACAAATTTACGAGAAGAGATTAGGACTTTCGATTTTATTTTAACGTCCTTTACGACTAAACCGGAAACCTTAGGATTACGTATTTACGTTTTCGAACTCCGTTTTTGATGAGACAATTTTTATTGGATTCGTTTTGTGCCGTTGATTCATATTTTATAAAAACATTTTTCGTAAAACGACCCGAGGGCACGTAAATCGAGGAAACTATAATCGAGGAATACCCGTTAATTAGTGGGATGAGACAAGATAAATCTTGCCCCACCCCACTAGCATGGGATGGCCAAAAGGGACACCACATCAAAGATGTGGCACCCTTGTAAACTACTAGCTTACACTTGTAAGCTTAGCCTAATTTTTAAGGCAACTTTCCATCAAAACCACTTGCACAAACAAAACCATTTCTCATTCATGCAAACCACCTCAAAATCCTCTCATATCTCTCTCTTAGTTCGTCCATAGCTCACCCTAAACACCCTAATTTGATCAAAATTAACCACAAAATCTCATGTTATTCATATACATGTTGATGCCCTTTTGAAGCCCTATTGATTGGTGCAAGTTATAACATCCAAGGAGGAGTTTCCATGGAGTTTTGAGGCTGATTTTCCACAAGGAGTTTATGAAGATTGGTTATCATGAAGATGGTCTTGGTGCATCACAAGTATCTCCATCAAAATCCATGTTTTGATCACAACCTACATCATCATGGTGGTATAAAGATTGTCCTCCTCATCTTCTTATTATTTTGATTATGTAAACATGTATTTTATTTCCTATTGTATATGTATATGATGATTATATGATGATAAAAATGTTATGTGGGGATTTGGTGTTGATAAATATGATTAAAAAGGTGAAAAACTATAAGAAACAAGGTTAAAATCTTGATTAATTTACATGGCTGTATAAAACAGTAAAGAAACATGTTATGAACTGATAAAATGATGAAGTAGAATTGATATACAGTAAGCTATAAGTCTTGTACACATGTGAGAGTTGGCCATGCAATGGAATCAAAGTAATGAGTGAGATATGATCAAAACAAGTTTAAGATATAAATCTGAGTTCACTGTTTTGGACGATTTTTAGAAAATATTTAGAAGATGATTCAGCAGTAGCTATAGAAGAGTTAAATGTATCACATATCATGTAGTTTATGTGATAAAATTTTGAGCTTCTATCTCCCTATAGAACTCAAGATATGGCAGTTTTGGTGAAAGTGAAGATAAAAATCAGATTTTGGAAATTAAAGAATAATACTATTATATAAGCACTCAAAATTTAAATAGTATAAAATATAAATTAAAACCCACTAACTTATGGATTCTATTTATATAAATATGTAAAAGATGGAATAAGTTTATAAATTATAAAAATGGTAACTTGTTAAGTTTTATAAGATATAAAACTATAAACATGATTTTTACGACTTTTTCGGCTATTGCCGTAAAATTAACGTTTTTGTTAAATAAAACTTAGATAGTTGGACCCGTCTAATGAAAACTTTATAAAACTTATATACTGATATATAGACATGTATAACAAGTAAAAACCGATAAAACCCGAACTATAGGGCATACGGACATTAACGAGCTAAGTAAACATATTGGACTAATACTTGGGCTAATAATTGGACTAAATAAGATAAACACTCATAAAAAGAACTTATTGAGCTTAACCCATTTGGGCCCAAATTGTAAAGTTTAAGTACTGATAATATAAGTACAAAATGGATTAAAATAAGTTAAATAACTTATAATAAGCTTATTGGACTTAAGACACGTAAATGGGTAAAACTAGTAAACTAATATAAAAGTTATCGACATATAACACTAAAATGAGTAAACGAGAATATGTAAACCCACTTGATCATCATATATATATAATCATCATATGTATACATAATTTTTATTTTTATAAAGTCATTGGACAAACGTCTAAGACCGAGTATTGTTTGTCTAGGTTTCCGTGATTGAAGCACGTACCGTACATCCAAATCGCCGATAATCGTCTTCCCACATCAACGTGAGTTCATAGCCTCACACTCTTTTAAATGTTTTTACAAATGTTTTATAAACCCGCGAGGGAGATAACATGTTAGTTTTTATAAAATAGGACACCATTTGTCCCGATTGTTTGTTTATTGATTTTGGACCCGAATGATTGAATGACCCGATTGTATGACCCGATAAATGATTAATGGACCCGATAGATGAAATACAATGGATTATTAAAGTTAGGTTATGTCACTAAAAGTCCCATTAGCATGAATTGTGAACTACCGGGAGTTGGTAGACGCTTATGCATTTAATAGTACTATTTGGGGACGATCACCCCAGTTCGCGCCTTGACGGTTGATCCCCGTCGTGCCACATTGATTGGTAAGCGAATTTATGTATGAGAAGATTTCCATAGCGTGACCTTTGTGACGACACGCTACTTTAGATGGGCAAAATTGGTATCGGGTTAGCTACCCGTTTTGGTTTAGTAAGGTAACAATGTCATGCGGCTTATAATAATCCAAATTAACGAAATACTACTAGACGCTCCGAATTACGATGTATTGCCTGACTAGCAATACAGGGTCATACTATTGATATTATGTTTGTGTTTTGGTTTTCATAACCATATTCATATAACGGTTTTTATTAAATCTATACAACGTTGCAAAACGTATTGTATAGTGTTTTTAACGACAATGGCTCGTATAATGATTTTTAAGGCAAATGCCTATATTATGATTTTCGATAAGGATTTGTATAAAATGATTTTGGCTATTTCATGGCCTATCAAAACGATTTGTACAAAATGATTTTCAGTAATACTTTTATACTGATATTATATTGATGGAATTTATTTAACTCTATGAATTCACTCGGCGTTATCGCTGACCTTTTCTTTTAACATGTGTTATCTCAGGTACTTGAAGGTAATTCTCGGGAAGACAACAAGAATTCATGGCCCGCACTTAAACAATATTTTCCATTCAAATGCTTTGTAAAACTTTGTATGAAATATAATGACTTGGGACCGATGTAACTTTGATATTTATGAATGGAAATGATTTATTATTAAACGACGCTATTTTTATGCGTTGTCTATGATGTGAGTAATGTGCTATCCCGTAACACCAACTAGTCTTCCGCTGTATTGAGTTGTATAAATTTGGGGGTGTTACAGTTTGGTACCAGAGCTCTCGTTATAGAGAACGAAAGATTTTTAAAACTAAGGTTTTGAATAAAACTTTTCAAAATCTTTTAACTATAAACATTTTTCTAAAAATGTCTAAAAATCTTTTGACTATAACGGTGCCGAAGAATTCCCGAGTTACCGACAAGGCCAGACTGAGAAGTGTTATTTTAATATATATATATAACTTGGATTATATATATATGATGTAATTTTATTACATGATTGTTTGATGATTATTTTGATTTTTATACGAGGTATTTATACGACGTAGATTGTCACAAGTAACCCTAAATCCCCTAGTAAATTAATCGAAGCTATTCTCGTAGGAATTCTAGCTATCCTAGATCTAAACCAAGTTGTGGATATTTATGATCCCAACAAATGGTTGATATTCGTAGAAATGTAGATATTAGTTGATTGTGATATTGAAGAAGAGTCGGCGAGATTAAATCTGATATCGATGTCATGACGATCTTTCCATATAGAGTGGAGTTTGACAAAACGTTACCACCTAGAAAAATGTCATCTGATTCGTTGTCATCCAATTCTTAAATTGAAATCGAAAGGGTGAATGTTGCACTTGAGGCTGTTATTGGAACCATTACCCAGAAGCCTCATGCCACTAATACCTTTTCGAGAAGTCTAGTTGAATGATCGAGTCATTTCATACTAGTGACTCATTTGATAATTGTTGTTATAAGAGATATAGGATTGGAAATTAAGTGTTGATTCATATTGAGATTGTATTGCCTTTACAAGGACGAAGAATAAGGTTGTAAGTATTGGAGAATGAGGTAGAATATCGCATTGAGTATAAGTTGATTGAAACTTGAATAAAGTAAAATTTAACCCGTATGGAATATGAGATTGATAAGAGGAAGTTGTTAAGTTCTGTGATTGAATTATAAGGATTTAATTGATTGTTGATTCGTGTTAAGGGTTGTTCCTAGGCCATTGTCCAATAATGAGGATGCCCAGTGTCCAGGAAATAAATGGAAGAAATCTTCTTCTGAATTGAGACTGATAGATCTTCTGGGACATGTGGAACACCTAATGACTCTTGTAGATTAGTATTCATTGTGGTATCTTTTAAAAATCCCTAACTCAACTGAGATATCAGTTGGTAGGATGAGTTTAGTGAATTGTATGACATAGTGACACGTAATGTGTTACGGTACAATTTGACTTGTTTGTGATTGATGGAAAGACTACCTTTGATTGCTAAATCCTACATGTATCGATGTTATCTATCTTTTATTTCTTCATCCTAATGTTCGCATTAGTGATGCAACCATTGAACAAGTACTCATCTTGAATTGAGTTACGTTGTGAATTATTCTTTTTGAGTGCCATCGAGATCATGAACCTCATGATTATTCGGCTACGCTCATTTCCTATCATATCGTAGTTAGTTCTTGGTGAACAAGCTTTCATCACTCTTCTACAGATCACTCGTTGTTTTTATAAAGTTAAAACGGTATCCTTTGAGAAAAATTGAATTTTCATCACTATAAGGATTATTCAAAGTGAGATTTATAAGTGATTGTTATCGAAATGAGATTGTTTATAAAGTACCTTGGAAAAACTTAATTGTTTTCATAACAAAGAAAATCTTTGTAAATTTATTCTTGATTCTTATTTAAGAATTAAGCATGAAAATGTTTTTATTATAAACATGGATGATAAAGCTTTGACGAACTGAGTATTGCATCGTTAATCTTGAAATTGTATATAGTTGCGCGCCTACATACAATTTGGAATGGACCATGCAAGACTGATTAGTAGTCACCATAAAACTAATGAATAAACACTACATTTTCTTTGAGGATTGTGAAAGATTAAAATTTTAATGAGATCTGCAAGAAGTGAAAAATAAGGACATAATGTTAGGGACACCTACATATGTGCCTGTAGCATCTATTCTTCTGAGTCGAATTTACTCATCTATGGAAATTGTCTTATTTGACAATTGACAATTCCGTTCTTGTCCAATTCTCTCGTAGTGAGATTCTTAGAAAAAGTATTTGATTATCGAGTGTTGATACCCGACTGGATGTATCGACGTTCATATCATTTCTTTTGATTAGATTTCACATTTGAATGACCTGGGTAACGATCCGAGGAGCTTTCGAATGCGTACTCAAATTATGAAAACATGGGATATATTCATATTCGTTAAATGTTTTCGTCTGTATCTAATTTGAAATTCTCTCGCGTAGATTATGCGTTGACCTTACTCTTTAGATGAAAGTTGTGTCTCCATATATCCTGGAATTTGCGAAGGATTATGAGTTATTATTAGTCTTTTGGAAAATTCACATCTTATTAACGGCAATAAAACTGGAAGGTTGATAGTGCCAGTAGAATGAATTGATTGATTATGACATAACGACATTGTCTTAATTAATGGGAACTCGAGTAGAATTCCCCTAAAAGATAAGATGTTGATTATCAAAAGTGATCTAAATAATTCTTGGTGGATGACGATATCCTGTATTTAGACTTAAAATTATACCGTGAATGGTTGTGAACTAGTTATATATATTGTAATCTAGAAAGAACCTAATATGAATTTATTAAAAGATGTTTATGTTATTTGAAACTTTAGGAGGTATTTGTTGATGAATTACCTAGACTTTCGCCATTAAGGCAAGTTGAAATTGGTATTGATTATATTCTCGGTGCTGCACCTATGGCTTGTGCACTGTACGTCAGCACCATCTGAATTTAAGGAATTACCGTACAACTGAGAAAGTTGTCGGAGAAAGATTTTATTATACCAAGCCTGTCATCCTGAAGAGCTATGGTGTTATCATTCCTTATATTTATAGATTACTGTGAATTGAGTAAATTGACAATCGAAAACGATATCCATAACTCGAAATGGAAGAATTGTTCGATCATTTACAAGGTTCTAGAAAATTTGATCCATAGCATGGTTACCATCAACTTCGCATCTGCGAAAGAGATTATCTATTCCAATCACCACATCCGGTACTTGTAATAAACATTATGAGTTTCACGTGATGTCGTTTGGATTGACAATGCACATGTAGCATTCATAAATATGGTAAATCACGTGTGTAGGCTGTAAATTGATAACTTCATGCTCGTGATCATTAAGGACTATATGTTTGTTTATACGAATAAGAATGAGTTACTAATTAATTATAGATTGCCCTGAATAGGCCGAACAATGAAAACCTGAACCTTGAATAATTGATATGTGATTAAAGACTTAAACTCTTACATTATTTTAATATGTGATTAATAGATAATGGAGTATAAATTGACTCTTCAAAATTTAGTAGTCATTTAAGACCTTGAGTTATACTAAAAAGAAAATGGAAATATATTTTGACAAATGTTTTAACAAAGGATTTTTAAAGGGATTATTCCCTTATACACAAACCATTTAACTAAACTTCTGTTTAGGGTAAATGTTTGTGTATACCCTAAGATAACTTAAGAAGGACTGAGTAAAACCATTTATACCATAACCTGAAAACTTAAAACGACAATTTTTACTTTTCAACTAAGAAAACTTTGACCAAAGTATAAACAAAGGTTTTTCGAACATTTACAAATCTTATTAAATATTTTCGATAAATCAACAAAAATCGTGTTAATTAAATTCAAATTTATTTTTGAACATTTTATATAATTGGTCGAACTAAGAAATTTAAACTTTTAACGTTTACGTTTCATAAAAATTAAATAATTATTGTTAATTTACATATAATAATTATCGACGCTTTAGACGCCGGATTGAGGAAAAACTGATAAAAATGGTAGTTGAGACGAAACTGAAACATAAAAGATATGAAGAAAGAATTTTGAATAAATACAGTTATGATATTTATTTCATCAGGAGAAGGTGAACGTAATTACTGACGCATAATATAGAAAGAATATCTGAGTGAATTGTGGACATGATAATTACATCATCATGAGAAAGTGAATATAGATACTGACATATTATATAAAAAGGATAAAGAACCAATTAGGATATATTTCTTAATAATGAACGTGCAAAATAAAATGCCGAACAATATAAAAATAAACAAGGTTTGTAAAAAGGATAATATAGGTAATAAAAGTGGTTCGCGGCTAATGTGAACCATTATAATTGAGAAGCCGATAGCGTTAAATGTTTTAAAGACCACTTGTGATTGTCTAAATATAGAGGATTGTGAGATATAGTTATGTTGGAATCTGTAAGTATAAGTAATCTATTCTTGTCATTTCTGATTTAATGTATCATTATCAGAAGAAGTTGTACTAATGGCAAATTATGAAGGCAGACATCGCCTCATACATTAGTAAACGTCTAGCTATTGCAAAGGTCATCATCTGAATTTGATTCGATTTGGGTCATCGTCGACAGACTGACAAAATCTGCTAATATCATTCCCGTTAATGATAAATGCAAAAGAGTTATGTAAACATAGCGTGCCTGTATCGAACATCTATATCAAGATCCTCGCTTCGCATCGAATTTCTAGAGATTTTCTCAGAAATCATTGAGAACGAACCTTGATGAGAGTACTATGTACCACCCCAATCGAAGGGACGAGGTAAAGTAACGATACAAAGTAATATAAGTGCTATTTTATGTCTGAATGAATGACCTTTGGTAATAAACCATATAATCGTTTTCCTTTGGAGAGATTATCATTAATAATTATCGTATTAGGATCGAGATCGAATCTTGTTAGGATCTGAATCTTAGAGCATCTATAAGCAGGAGTTGAGATGAAGACACCCGACATACACCCATTGTGAGTTGGACATGTCTTTTAGGTTTAAGGTTTCCTATGATGGTGAACCTAACCTTGCAAAATACCCGACCCGCGAGATCTGAAATGATTGTTGAAATTAGGATTTGATTATTAACTGCCGATAGTGGGCAAGAGGTTATGTGAATATGAAATGTAGATCTTGAAAGTGCCAAATGGGTAGCGAAGTTATGCCACAATTTTTAACCTTGGAAAAATGAATTCATGATCTGACAAATCATGGGATATAAGTCCCCGTTGTATGGGACCATTGAGATGATGAAAAAGTTGGGATTGAAAGGCATATAAGCTGGATCTACCCTAGGACTTCAAAGACTGCGTGAATTATGTTTCGTAAATCGAACTTGATGGAATATCAATCAAGTGAAAATCTGATTGTTCTTAGTAAAGCTTAGATCGGCGAAAAGTTGCATTCATCAAAAACCCGTGAACATCATGGATAGAGAAAGTAAGTCAACATTAAGCCTGATCTTATTCCCGTAGTTATGTTTGATAGAACTCGCGTATTGTAATGAATTGCACTTGTGAGAAAAGACCGAATGTGGAGGAAATACCCACATGGATTTAACTCTATAAGAAGCGAGTAGTAAGGTAAGATGATCTTTGAGGACAAAGATCCTGTTTAGGGGTAAATGCTGTGACAATCCGTCAATTTATGGTTTATATTTGATTCTCAAATATTATTTAAAAACATTATTTTAATGTTACAATATGAACTAACTTATTTTTGGGAAGAAATTTAGATTTACGTCTTGGAGTAGCATCGACTACGTCTAAACCGGAGGATTCAACGTTACGTGCTTACGTTTACATACACCGTCTTTGGAGACAGTCCGACATTTCAGAAAATAAATTTGTCCATGAATATTATTTTGGAGTTTTAAATTTGTGTTGGTTCATAAACTCACAAATTTACGAGTAGAGATTAGGACTTTCGATTTTATTTTAACGTCCTTTACGACTAAACCGGAAACCATAGGATTACGTATTTACGTTTTCGAACTCCGTTTTTGATGAGACAATTTTTATTGGATTCGTTTTTTGCCGTTGATTCATATTTTATAAAAACATTTTTCATAAAACGACCCGAGGGCACGTAAATCGAGGAAACTATAATCGAGGAATACCCGTTAATTAGTGGGATGAGACAAGATAAATCTTGCCCCACTCCACTAGCATGGGATGGCCAAAAGGGACACCACATCAAAGATGTGGCATCCTTGTAAACTACTAGCTTACACTTGTAAGCTTAGCCTAATTTTTAAGGCAACTTTCCATCAAAACCACTTGCACAAACAAAACCATTTCTCATTCATGCAAACCACCTCAAAATCCTCTCATATCTCTCTCTTAGTTCATCCATAGCTCACCCTAAACACCCTAATTTGATCAAAATTAACCACAAAATCTCATGTTATTCATATACATGTTGATGCCCTTTTGAAGCCCTATTGATTGGTGCAAGTTATAACATCCAAGGAGGAGTTTCCATGGAGTATTGAGGCTGATTTTCCACAAGGAGTTTATGAAGATTGGTGATCATGAAGATGGTCTTGGTGCATCACAAGTATCTCCATCAAAATCCATGTTTTGATCACAACCTACATCATCATGGTGGTATAAAGATTGTCCTCCTCATCTTCTTATTATTTTGATTATGTAAACATGTATTTTATTTCCTATTGTATATGTATATGATGATTATATGATGATAAAAATGTTATGTGGGGATTTGGTGTTGATAAATATGATTAAAAAGGTGAAAAACTATAAGAAACAAGGTTAAAATCTTGATTAATTTACATGGCTGTATAAAACAGTAAAGAAACGTGTTATGAACTGATAAAATGATGAAGTAGAATTGATATACAGTAAGCTATGAGTCTTGTACACATGTGAGAGTTGGCCATGCAATGGAATCAAAGTAATGAGTGAGATATGATCAAAACAAGTTTAAGATATAAATCTGAGTTCACTCTTTTGGACGATTTTTAGAAAATATTTAGAAGATGATTCAGCAGTAGCTATAGAAGAGTTAAATGTAGCACATATCATTTAGTTTATGTGATAAAAATTTGAGCTTCTATCTCCATATAGAACTCAAGATATGGCAGTTTTGGTGAAAGTGAAGATAAAAATCAGATTTTGGAAATTAAAGAATAATACTATTATATAAGCACTCAAAATTTAAATAGTATAAAATATAAATTAAAACCCACGAACTTATGGATTCTATTTATATAAATATGTAAAAGATGGAATAAGTTTATAAATTATAAAAATGGTAACTTGTTAAGTTTTATAAGATATAAAACTATAAACATGATTTTTACGACTTTTTCGGCTATTGCCGTAAAATTAACGTTTTTGTTAAATAAAACTTAGATAGTTGGACCCGTCTAATGAAAACTTTATAAAACTTATATACTGATATATAGACATGTATAACAAGTAAAAACCGATAAAACCCGAACTATAGGGCATACGGACATTAACGAGCTAAGTAAACATATTGGACTAATACTTGGGCTAATAATTGGACTAAATAAGATAAACACTCATAAAAAGAACTTATTGGGCTTAACCCATTTGGGCCCAAATTGTAAAGTTTAAATACTGATAATATAAGTACAAAATGGATTAAAATAAGTTAAATAACTTATAATAAGCTTATTGGACTTAAGACACGTAAATGGGTAAAACTAGTAAACTAATATAAAAGTTATCGACATATAACACTAAAATGAGTAAACGAGAATATGTAAACCCACTTGATCATCATATATATATAATCATCATATGTATACATAATTGTTATTTTTATAAAGTCATTGGACAAACGTCTAAGACCGAGTATTGTTTGTCTAGGTTTCCGTGATTGAAGCACGTACCGTACATCCAAATCGCCGATAATCGTCTTCCCACATCAACGTGAGTTCATAGCCTCACACTCTTTTAAATGTTTTTACAAATGTTTTATAAACCCGCGAGGGAGATAACATGTTAGTTTTTATAAAATAGGACACCATTTGTCCCGATTGTTTGTTTATTGATTTTGGACCCGAATGATTGAATGACCCGATTGTATGACCCGATAAATGATTAATGGACCCGATAGATGAAATACAATGGATTATTAAAGTTAGGTTATGTCACTAAAAGTCCCATTAGCATGAATTGTGAACTACCGGGATTTGGTAGACGCTTATGCATTTAATAGTACTATTTGGGGACGATCACCCTAGTTCGCGCCTTGACGGTTGATCCCCGTCGTGCCACATTGATTGGTAAGCGAATTTATGTATGAGAAGATTTCCATAGCGTGACCTTTGTGACGACACGCTACTTTAGATGGG
This sequence comes from Glebionis coronaria, assembly GCA_025667525.1. Lineage (NCBI taxonomy): Eukaryota > Viridiplantae > Streptophyta > Magnoliopsida > Asterales > Asteraceae > Glebionis > Glebionis coronaria. The sequence continues at coordinate 575,497,074 of CM046876.1, forward strand.
CAAAATTGGTATCGGGTTAGCTACCCGTTTTGGTTTAGTAAGGTAACAATGTCATGCGGCTTATAATAATCCAAATTAACGAAATACTACTAGACGCTCCAAATTACGATGTATTGCCTGACTAGCAATACAGGGTCATACTATTGATATTATGTTTGTGTTTTGGTTTTCATAACCATATTCATATAACGGTTTTTATTAAATCTATACAACGTTGCAAAACGTATTGTATAGTGTTTTTAACGACAATGGCTCGTATAATGATTTTTAAGGAAAATGCCTATATTATGATTTTCGATAAGGATTTGTATAAAATGATTTTGGCTATTTCATGGCCTATCAAAACGATTTGTACAAAATGATTTTCAGTAATACTTTTATACTGATATTATATTGATGGAATTTATTTAACTCTATGAATTCACTCGGCGTTATCGCTGACCTTTTCTTTTAACATGTTTTATCTCAGGTACTTGAAGGTAATTCTCGGGAAGACAACAAGAATTCATGGCCCGCACTTAAACAATATTTTCCATTCAAATGCTTTGTAAAACTTTGTATGAAATATAATGACTTGGGACCGATGTAATTTTGATATTTATGAATGGAAATGATTTATTATTAAACGACGCTATTTTTATGCATTGTCTATGATGTGAGTAATGTGCTATCCCGTAACACCAACTAGTCTTCCGCTGTATTGAGTTGTATAAATTTGGGGGTGTTACAATATAAGCCTCGATCTAGGGTTTATTTAAAACCCCTAACAATCACATCACAGAATTTATCATGAATCTTAGCTGCTTTTTTAGGGTTCACAACTAAAGGAACCCTACACATCCTTCTTTGCAGCAACACGATCATCAAAAACTCAGCTTTGAACGTCTTCACAACACATCTTTTATAAATCGATCTAGGGTTTAGAATTTGAGCACCGAAACCCTAACTTAGGGTTTGTAAAACCAACCTAGCTCGATTATAACAGCCACATACAACATAATTCTCTGCCTTTTTATGTTGATCTAGGGTTTGAGGAACCCTAGTTCATGATTTTATGTGAAAAAGCAAGAATGTCAATACCTTAACCAGTGAACTTCGACCTTGAATAATGTCTTCATTAGGGCTCAGATCGAAAATCCCTTCGGTGAGATCCTATACACAAGTGCCAAGAATCTACAGTTCAAAAATCACAAAGATCCAACGGTTAACGAAGGAGAAAGCGTGTTTTGAACATGGCTGTCCATAGAAAACTGCATATACTCATTGCTGACTTTGACGCTTAATAACTTTTTCTTGGAGTTAAAACTTGACAATCGCTTTGGTGGATGTCTAGATATATGTGTATAGAACACACACAAGAATTTTCATTACGATCCAACGGTCCAATAAAAAGTTACGACCTTCTGAATACTGTTGCGCACACAAAAACGTCCAGGAAAACCCTAGACGGATTTTTCTTTTCTTCACCATACACGAACACCATGTTGGTCCTAGCATCACGAGCCACGAGGCTCTGATACCAATTATGGAATCCTAGGATTCCGGATCTTTTAAGCTACTAGGAATGCATCATGTTTATATGATTAGATAATCAAAGTGGAATAAGAACACAACACATTAACAAGATGTTTAGGCACAAAGAACATGAATTAAAACAAAAGGATTGTTCATTATAATAATAAAAAACAACCACTAGGTGTGTATACATTGAATCCCACACCTAGTCGACACACGCTTTAGGTTTTATGAAAGTTATGAATAAACCTAATACCCTTGGTTCCTTTTATAGTGTAAGAATTAGGGTTTACAAGAGATAATATCAAATAAACATGTAAATCTTCTATTTAAATAAACATATACATAATATATTCTGCATACATATCTAAATAGAAGCTTCCAAAGGCTTCTTGTCTACGTTTCTGTCAATGCTTAGTTTGTACATGACAATGCTTGGATTGTACATGGCAATGCTTGCTTCTGTCAACGCCAGATTTGTTCTTGACAACGCCTGGAATACACTTGTCAACGCTTAGACAAATGCCTTCATGTTTTCTTCGTTTTTTTAGTTTCTGCCACATCAACCTTTTGACCCAACATCACACATATTAAACAGTTTTGGAATACTGTCAGTTCCTCGATAGTTAATAATGTGACTACATTAACTACTACAGTCTAAGGGCTTCCATGGGTGGTTACTAAAGCTTTGGTTCGCCAAGCTTTGCATCTTAATGATGTAGATGGTATAACCACCCTACCCATTGGTGAGCTAGAACAAGGACTCCAAGCTTTGGGTTATCCTTTGCCAGAAGATGGCCATTTAAATAAATATACCAAACAGGAATTTCCACCAGCTTGGAAGTACTTGATACATGTCATTCTTCAATGTTTGAGTCCCAAATGTACTGCACACAATGAAATTAACCGTTCAATTGGGAGTGCCATTGTGTGTATTGCTAGTGGGAAAAAATATAATTTTTCAAAAATGATTTTTGATGGCATGTGTCATAACAAGGGTAGCAAGATGACTCTTGCTTACCCAAAGTTTTTACAAATGGTGTTTGATTTACAAAACTACTGCAATAGGGATCACAATGATTTTTAAACGATCCCTATTCAAAAGAAAGCAATTTTTGGGAAGATGAATTCACCACCTCATAGAGACTTACCCCTTACCCAAGCCATGCTTGCTGTTATTATAGCCGCACAACCTCCACGAGACCCACTACCACAACCAGACCCATTGCCTAAACAACCACCATCACCCCAACAAATGGACGTTGACCAAGAACCCTTCAACGCTGACACGTTAAATGTTGGCGTTGACACTTCAAATCCAAACGCTGACACACTTTTACACCAAACCCAAACACCCCTTAACCTTCAAACAGACACTCAATCCACATCATCTTCTACACCCCCTAAATTTAGGTTGGTAAAACGCCCAAGGACTACTGGAGTGTTCTCCTCTAGTGGTCCTAGCCATGTTGTAGAGAGAACCACCACCACAAGTGGGGTTGGTGCCATGGGTGGGGCTGGGACTATTGGTTCTAGCTTAGATGCAGGTCAAGCCAGTCCTAACATCATTAAGACCCCATCCATGCCCCATGACTCTACTTTGGGAGGTCAAATTCCCATTCTAAAGGAGGGCAGATTAGAACCTTACACATTGTTGGAATTGACGGCTGTCTACATTAGCTTGCAAAAGCGAAATACAGACCTTGTACATACTGTCTCTACACAAGGCCTTGAACTCAAGAAATTGAGGGAGAGGATTGTTGTTTTGGAAGCTGTTGAGACTAGGAGAAGGCAGACAAGATTCCTTTCGTCAAGGGAAGATTCTTACAAAGGGGAAGAAGCTACAAATGAGCCATTTAATTTAAGTGACAAAGGCTCAGGTGGTTCTATTGGTGTGGAGATGGCTGAAGCTTTGACCAGTTTGAAAGAGAGGCCAGTTATTTATGTTTGACTGGCAACTCCAACAAAGATATCGTTTATGGAGATGTTGAAACAGGTTTCTAAGCCAAGCACTGACAAGAGTAAGTTGAGCGTTCACAAGCAGGTTTTTGACGCTGACAAGCTAAGTGCTGATAGGATTAGGTTAGGCGTTGACACATAGGTTTTGGACGTTGATAGACCTGCAGGTGTGGTTGATGTATCCTAGTCATCAGCTATCATAAAGGATGTGTCTACACAGGTACCATCATCATCTTTACCCACCATTGATATATTAGATAAAGGTAAAGGGATTTTGGTAGAAACAGTAGTTCCCAAGGATGCAGCCCAAGTAAAGTTTGATTCTATGTTGGTTGCACAACTTGAGAAAGAGGAAAGGGTGAAGGAGACTGCTATTAAGAGTAAGGAAGGCAATGATGATGAAAGTACTGATTCAAGTGTAATGATTATTCAAGAACCAGAGAGACTTGAATATGGTGATGAGTTGGCAAAGGAAAGGATTGCAGACTTGAAAAATCAGGTAGATTATGAGATGCCTGAAGTAGCATAGATGTACTTTGCATGGGAGAATAAGGTAATGGACAATCCAGATATGACACTTTCAGATCAAATTTGGGGTTTGGAGATTCTCTTAAGAGTTCAAAGGGATTGCAAGGTAATCTTGAAGTGTAAGGCTAGCAAAGTTTTTTCACAGTCTAAGAAGGATAGAAGGGAGCTCTACTATATGCTACTCAGATGTCATCAAGGAGGTTGGACTTTTCAGAAGTTGCAAGGTTTGTCCTTTGATGAGTTGGAGTATAAGGCTTATCCTATATAGGCAAGTGTTCAAGAGCAAAACACTATCAGACTTCTTTCAGATGAAAGAAAGGAAGAACTTGAAGAAGAGATGCAGATCTAAAAGGCTTTAATTGCACCAAGGCCTTTGAAGAAGGGACTTCCTATTGATTTCCCAGGTAATTTGGATAGAGTGAATCCTAGTGAAGTTGTTATTAGAAGGAGTATTAAGCTCTAACCTTTGGAAGCTTCACATCTGGTAGATGTATTACCTCATGATTCCAGAAACCCTATAGTTCGTTATGAAGAAGATGCAAGTAGGTTTTGGATGATTGGTAGATATGGAAAGGAGGTACATACTTTTACAACTCTTATCTCTTTGTTTGCAAGCCTAGACAGAGAAGACTTGGTAGATCTTTATGGATTTATGAAGACCAAGTATAAGGCTGAAGCACCTACTTCAGTCAATGGAATAAAGATTTGGACCACATTCAAGAGAATGTGTGCACCAAGTGATGAAGATATAGTATGGATGGATCTTGATGATATCAGTGGACTTTAATGGCGTCTACATTCAGCAGCTGGTGTTTATCATTTGAGTACTACAAATTTTTCTGAATATCTTCTTGTGGATTGTGAATATCCTATGTCCAAGGAAGTTTTGGAGAAAATGTTATCAACACAGCTGGAGATGGATTATACAAGTGATGTTGGCAAATATACATTTAGGTTATTTATTTCCTAATTAACAAGAACAAGTGATGTGTATTTGTAAGAATCCTCCTTGTATTTAATTTTTATTCAGAAACTTGATTACTAGAGTAGATATCAAGTATAGGGGAGGATTGTTGGGAATAAAATGAAGCCAAGAAACTTAGACGCTAACAAGAGAAAATCAAACGTTGATAGGAAGAAATCAAGCGTTTTCAGATCAAGCGTTGACAAGAAGAAGTCAAGAGTTGATGAGAATAAGTCAAGCACTGATAAGATACTTAGTCTACACGTTTTATGTTTCTAGTAAAGATATGTTCGACAATGTATTTTCTATGTTTAGCTTTACCTAAAATAGCTGATACGTAGACTCTTGTACAAGTTTCTTAATCTATAAAAGGAGGCCTTTAGGTTTTAGCTCGATATATGTTTTACACTTTCATTGTATGCAAGTTCGATTAATCAATCAAAAAGTGAATGTTTGGTTTATCTTGTTTGTGTGTTCTTGTTTAAGTATTAATTCCGCATAATACTTAGATTATTTCATATAGAACAAAGTTTCTCTAAGTGTTTAACTTGATTCATTCTCGTTTACACAAAGCTAAATCGATCTAAGTTTGTGATCAACACCTATGATCCCTTTCCCTGGGCACCCTCAAATGGGTAGAGTATGTGGCTGCTTGGCCAACTCGAAATGCGAAAGTTTATAGTTAATAAACCTGCTCTGATTAATTTAGTTTATTCACTTTTGTTATTTAGATGATGAGATGTTGTGCTATTTTATTAGTATAATAAAGCTTCTTTTGGCAAAATACAACTTTAGGTAGAATGCCCTGTTGTTAAAAGTGCAACGTTTAGTCAATAAGCAATTTAATTGTTGTTAAATGCGCAACTTTTTTTAATGATTTGCATTATGTTATATGAAATAAGGCCTACATCATGGTCAATATGCTTGTGTTGCGTTCAAGGACGATGCGAGAACAACAACCATGTAACTAACGTATCATCATATACAGGGGTGGAGCTATGCTTTGGCCACCTGTGACACGTGCCACACATAAATTTGTCATGTGAAACAGGGCGGATTTGGCTAATTGGCTGATGTAATTCGATTTAAGGCATGAATCTGATAAAATTGTGCTCAAGAATGAAAGCTATGAGATTTAACAAAAAATGAGCTTAAATCGATTAGTATAATTGATAAACTAAGTTAGAAAAGTAGGCTGGGAATGGTGGATATTGAATACATATGTGGGGTTATCTGAACGAAGAACATGACTTTTTTTTAGTGTTTTACATATTTGGCCCCTAAAGTTCTTAGGTTGTTTGAATTTGTCTTATGTTTAGTATTAGTTGAAAAAGTGTAAAGAAAACACAAAAGTATTATTAATATTTTTTTAATTATAGTTATTACTTATAATTAACCTTTGTACCAAAACACTAAATATTTTGATAGGTTATAACTCACTAAAAGCATATTAACATTAATGTCTAAGAATTTTTCAAAAATGTTTCACTAATATTAGTGTCATAAATTTGATATCATCAACTATTTTTTCAAAGTTTATGTTGTGTTTGATTTCTTTTACCATTTTACTTAACTTTTTTTCCGTGTCTTAGAGTAAAAAAGACCGTGATATGTAAATACTATAATTTTGATAATTTTTTATAGGGTGATCGAAGTAATTATACTAGCTCGTATGTAATTTCTTTAATACAACAAATGTTCACTCTGCATTAATTAAAACTCGAGGACATTTAAAAAGATAAAATGTTAGAACTGGGGTAAAAACTTGTGTGCCACACATGGTTAAAAAACCTGGATCCGCCACTGATCATATATACAGGACACAGATGCCATGCCGCTATAAATGACGTAATATGATGATCTCTTATAAGTGACATAAAGCGCCATGTATGATAACGTATAAACAACTGATTGAAAATTATAAAGCCTTTACTAAACGGCAAAATCGTTATTCTGTTGCTGATCACCAATGCATATAGTCTAGGAAATTATTGTATATTTAATTGTTTGTTTGTTGACTCTTGATCATTGGTGTAAATGTTTCTTCGAACAAAATTTTAAATTGAGAATTGATGTAATGTTTCACATCAAGTTTTACTAGGTGCTTTCTATATGGGCTTGAGATACATGATTTGGGATTATATCTAAATATGAATTATCGAATGCTATGAGACTTTTCATTGCATTTTAGTCTCACCTCAAAATATCATATCTTTAATTATCTGGCATCGGGTAATTCCGCAGCTATGCGCGGATAATCACCTAGTTTGTTTAAAGGTTGAAGTGGTTTCAAAACTAATATATTGAAGGCCGGCCGTTGGCTTTTAGTTAATGTTTTTATTGTCCCAGGAGCATAATTGAACTAAAAATGGTTAATTCAATTCATTAGTGTAGGTTATGTAGGTTTATATAGTTCATAATAATTATTTAAAAACCCTAATATGGATCAAAGCACACATATAGCGGAAGCAAATTAACAAGATCATAATTAACACAATTATAATTAATCAAGATTAGGGTTACATACCTTTATCCTAGCAAGATCCACAAGACGACGGAACAAACGGCAACTAGGGTTAATCATGAACACCACCAAGAATATAGTGTAAAGTAAGACTGTATCACGTTCTTGTACACACGTAATACGACGTGTTAACCGTGAGTCTAGCACGAACAAACCGTGCTTCTACGCTTATGGAATATCTACCCAACAACCCTAGAGAGTGGCTAGGACTAGATATAATTTAAATAGAAAAGTCGAAAACCAAAACCCTAAATAAAGGGGTGTTTGGCCGGCGACTATAGCAAGAAAAAGAGAGAGGGATGAAAAATTATGAGGCTAGGGTTTTGTTTATATAGGCTTGGCAAATCTTCTTTTCCAAGTAATAACCAATTAGGAAACCAAAGTTTCCCTTTGCCCCCCCCCCCCCCCTGTGACCGAAGGTCGACACACACCCCAAGGGGTGTTTGTGTAATTTTTCCTTCTTCTTTTAGCTTCTATGTAATTTCATAACGGTCGTTAAATCTTAACTATTATTTATTAACGATCGTTATTTAAGCTTTGGTTTGATTTAATAAATATAATAAATATATTTAATAAATAAATTAACCCTTTATGTTATGTGTGCAATCCCGTGATCCCGAGCTCGATCCTATCTCACGACTATTATTTTAAAGTTCATAAACTTTCAGCTCCCACTTGGACAAAATTCTAATATCGTGATCACATTCACTAGCGTCTAGTTACACTAGCAATATCACTAGTACAAAACGGGTAAGGTCTCCTGGACAAGAACATTTTAATGATTATATCGTTATTATTATCCTTTCATTTCGAATACATCGTTAATAAGGATATGGATCTCAGGTCTAAGGATAACTATTTATGATTTACTTAATGACAAAGATCCATAAAGTAAAATCATATAGTTGGGATAAGTCCAATATTTGATCCATCAAATATCATCCAAAATTGACCAATATACTTTCAAGTATACTCTATCACTATTTTGAATTGTCTTAGTTTAATAATATTCCCATATTATTAATCGACAACGGACATTTAGAAACATCATAATGCTCATGGATTAAAACATGTAAAATAGGATACAAAATCAAATAACAGAAAAATAAACGAAATCCAATCTTTATTTCATCAATTCAATAATGTCTTACATCCTTTATCCAAATACTAATCAACAGATTTATTGCATGAATTCGCTAGCTAGTTGAAGCCCAATTGCCTTGGCATGCTTAACTACCTTTGGCCTAGATAAAGCCTTAGTAAAAGGATCAGCTACGTTATTATCTTTGTGAACTTTAATTAATTTTATTTCTCGAGCTTCCACTTGTTCTCGAACGTAGTGATATCTACGTTTAAAGTGTCTGGCGCCTTTCATAACTCCAGGGTCATTGGCGAATATTATTGCAACAGAATTGTCGCAATATATATCAATAGGTTCTTTAATTGAAGGCATCACTCCAAGATCTCCAATAAACTTCCTAATCCAAACAGCTTCCATTGCAGCTTCTGAAGCAGCCATGTACTCCCATTGAGTTGCATGCATAGCAATGGTTTTCTGTTTACTACTCTTCAAGTCAACTGCTCCTCCATTGATGACAAACACGTAACCCGTCTGAGATTTCGTATCGTCTTTATCACATTGCCAGTACGCATCACAGAAACCTGTTACATTCAATTCTGTGTCTGGTTTACCCCCAAATACCAAAAACATATCTTTCGTACTCCTCAAATACTTTAGAAAATACAAACACGTAACCAGTAGAAGGTCACCCTTTTGTTTTTTGATAAACAGGGTTTGATCAATCTTCCCCCTGTTGAAGACATTATCCAATAGATATTTAGAAAGTGTTCCATACCATGCCCTGGGAGCTTGGTGAAGTCCATACATAGCCTTTTTCACCTTGTATACCTTGTCTGGATGTTCTGGGTCTTTAAACCCTGAAGGTTGCATAACATAGACTTCTTCATCAATGGTGCCATACAAAAGGCACTCTTTACATCCATTTGGAAAACAGTGAAGTCCATGAATGAGGCATAAGCAAGGAATAATCTAATGGCTTCAATCCTGGCAACTGGAGCAAAGACTTCCTCATAGTCAATGCCTTCTTCCTGTATATATCCTTGTGCCACCAGTCTTGCTTTGTTCCTGACAACTATACCCCTCTCATCCTTTTTGTTCCTGAGCACCCACTTTGTCCCAATGGGCCTTGCCCATTTTGGACAATCTACTAGAATCCAAACCTCTTGAATGTCAAACTGTAAGAGCTCCTCTTGTATGGCTTCAACCCAACTTGGATCATTTAAAGCCTGAAAAATCTTCTTGGGCTCTTCTTGTGACAAAAATGCAGTAAACAAACAACACTGCATGTTGTCATGGTTAAACTTCATGGTGATGTTAGCAATGAAGCTGTGCTCCTTTGATGTATACCTTGTATGTCTAGGGGCTTCAGGATCACCAATGATTTGAGAGATAGGGTTATCCTTATTGATTCTGTAGCTAGGCTGCATGATTACTTCTGTTTTATCCTCTTCCAAATCAGAATTGATGGGGCTATCTTGATTGGGAAAGAACTCCTCAAAAGAGCTTCCAAAAGATACAACATGACCTAGAGATGGGTGCTGATGAGCTGAATGCAGCTCTGAATAACTTGGACCTCCACTCTTAATTATTCTGCTTCCACTGCTTGATATAAAAGGACCATTAGATATGGGTGTAGATGAGGAAATTAGTGGGGATTCTCTTTCTTCATTATTGATGTCATTGACGGCTGGATCCTTTGTAGCAGGGGAAGCAATTGATCTAGAAGGGGAATCCTGGATTCCACTGCTTTCAGCCATTCCGCTGCTTTCAGAAGTTGGCTTAGCAGGGGAAGAGATTGTTTGTTCTTTCCTTTGAAAGGTATCATCTTCTTCACCTGTTTTTGAAGCAACTTCAATGGGAAATAGTGAGGGTACATTCATGTACCTCAATGGTGGCCTCTCCACACCAGTTGGTTCTTGAGTACCTGAAATATTAGTATTCTGCAATGCAACAGGTACATAATTCATAGATTTTGAAAGAACCTCAATATCAAAGAACCAATCCGGACCTGTTTGAACATCTTCAGGCTTGTCTTCAAGAAAATCCACATGAAGATTTTCTGTTATTTTGCTTGTCTTCTTGTTGAAGACCCTATATCCCTTGTTGTTTAATGAATAGCCAACAAAATATCCATCATCTCCCTTTTCACTGAACTTGCCTAGATTGTCAATTATGTTCAAAATGATCACATTACATCCAAAAGGTCTAAAGAAGTCAATTAAAGGAGGTATTCCATTGAACAACTGATAAGGGGTCTTGTTGTGTGCCTTAACCACCAAGGCCCTGTTTTGGACATAACAAGCAGTGGATACAGCCTCGGTCCAAAAGATAACTGGAAGTTTGGAATCAGACAGCATAGTTCTTGCTGCTTCAATGAGTGTCCTATTCCTTCTTTCTGCAACTCCATTCTGTTGAGGTGTTCTTGCAATGCTGAATTCCCTCTTGATTCCTTTGTTTATGCAGAAAGTGTCCAGTTTCTGATTTCTGAATTCACCATCATTATCTAATCTCATGGTCACTACCTTCATGCTTTTTTATAGTTTAATCTGATTGATGAACCCAATGAGTACAGCAGTTGTGTCACTCTTTTCAAACAGAAGTAATGTCCATGTGAACCTTGAAAGATCATCAGTAATCACTAGGCAGTACCATTTCTTCTTTATGCTTGCCACAAAAGTAGGACCAAAAAGATCCATATGTAGTAGTTCCAATGGCTTGGTAGTGGACATACTTGTTTTTGATTTGCAAGATGCTCTATGTTGCTTCCCTTTCAGACAAGCAGCACAAGTATGATCATTAACAAAGGACTTGGAAGGAAGACCATGAACCAGATTATATTTTACTAGTTTGTTCATGTTCTTAAAATTAAGTTGACCAAGTCTTCTATGCCATTTCTTACATTCATTAGCTGAGGCTTTGGCAATGAAACAGGTTTCATTGTCTTGAAGAGAGATGTATTTGAGGTCAATTGTGTACGTGTTCTTTTGTCTTGGTGTTATGAGTACAATAGGAGTGTTTGGTGGTAAAACAAACTCCTTTCCTAACCGCAGACATTCAGTATCAGTAAACAAGACAAAATTCTTGTTATCAGTCATCTGTGACACACTGAATAGATTGTACTTGAGCTCTTTCACCAAGTAGACATTGTCAAAGTTCATCCCATTGGTGACAATAGTTCCTTTTCCTATGATTTTTCCATGCCCATCTCTAAAAGAAACACCATCATTGTCATGCAGGGGAACAAAGTTAGACAGATAAGATTTTTGTCCAGTCATGCTCCTTGAGCATCCACTATCCCAATATGCTCTATCATCTCTTGTCTTCTTTGTCACCTGCAAAAAGAAAAACAAATTAGTTTTTCTTGGGAACCCAAGCCATTACAGACTTGGATCTACCTCGTGTATCAATGTAGGATAGCTTATCAAAAACTAGAGATACACCATTAGACTGAGCACCCCTTTTGGGTACCCAAACCCAACGAGCTAAGGCTTTCACAGCTTTCCCCTATCTGCCCATGTTCCTAGAGGGCAAAACTTTGCTAGCAGGGGATACCCCAGATTTAGCAGGGGAATCCCTATGCTTAGCAGAGGGAACCCATATTTTGTTTTGGCCTCTATTTATATGTTGGTAAGGTCTAGGGCCAGACCTATTATGAGGTGCTGGGTTAGTCATAGAAGAGTTGGTCTTGGTGTGAACATCATTCACCTTTCTTAGAGCAGGAACAACGTACTTGTCAGTAACCATGTTTCTAAAGGCAGGGGCAACATACTTGGCAGGGGAAAAGGATTTAGCCCCTACATTTAGAAGAATGGCTTTAGGTTGCATATCCTTTAAAGGATTTGCAGCCACAACTTCCATTGGTGCCTGACATTCTTGATAAGTGTGATCAAAACTGCCACATGTGAAACAGGGTTTTGTATTTATCACAAAGTCTTCTCCTAATTGGTGAGACTTTTGGTCATTCTAATTTCTTTGATTACCTCTGACAGACCTATACATACCAGCATATTTAATGGTGGACTTAGAGGACTTTGATCCAGTTTTAGATTTTGGTGAACTACTCTTAGAACTAGAATCATTACCAAAAAGTCCTTCTCTTGAAAAGAGAATAGGGTTATCGATTTTCCATTATTTTAAAGCAATCTGTTCCTTTTTAAAGTCCCTAACAATACTAGTTTTCACTAGTGGCTCTTCTATTTCAAGACTATTACGTATCTAAGCACTCAAGTCAAATTCAATGTCATCCTGTTTTTGGAAACAAGAGAGACCAGTCCAAGACAAGTCTTTTCTAGGAAAAGGTGCATGAATATTGGCAGGAGATGGTGGTATGGTAGCATGCTCATTTTTAATCCCAAAACCTGTTTTGTCCCTAGGAAATTGACCAATTTCAACTGCTTTACTTAAATCTTTAGAAGCTTTTCCAAATTTTTCAACAGTTTCATCATCTATCTTTTTATTAGCTTTAAAAACTTCAAGTTCAGTAGTCAACTAATGGAATCATTATTTTCCTTAGCATCCCTTTCTAGAATCACAATGTGATCTCTATAATCACTTTCTCTTTGTTTATACTCTCTTATGGTGGACTCTAACTGTTCTAAAGCACGTTTGTAATTATCAAGGTCATTGTCACAATTGTTATAATCAACTTTTATCTTTCTTATTTGATCATTCAGTGACTTAGTATTTTTCCTACAAGCTTTAGTGCAATATGAATCATCAGATACCTCATTGTCTGAGCTGGAGCTTGACATGGCCATAAGAGCCATATCTTCCTCTTTTTCCTCAGCAACCAATGCTTGATTTATTTCAACATTCTCTGTTATAGCACTCCAATCCCATCCACCTGCTCCATCTATCCCCTGCATGGCTACCATAGCCTTAGCACCAGAATCATCATCTCTGGTTTCTTTCCTATAGCTGTTCCTAGTCTTAGGTCCTCTGCATTCCCTAGCAAAGTGACCTTTCTTGCCATAGTTGTAGCATTCAACCTTTGTTTTATCAAACCCAGCCACATCAGAGGGATTGATGGAGATCTTCTTCCCATACTTCTTGTAAAACCTGTTTGCTCTCATACTAAGTAGAGCCATGTTCCACTTGATATCCATCTCCTCCAATCCTTGCTTACTGATTTGACTCAGATCTTCGTGTAACACAGTAGATCCTTGTGGCCCTTGGGATGCTATAAAAGCACAATCAGTGTCAAGACTGAATGTGGCAGGCCTTTCTTCATCATAAGATGATCAAGACCTGATAGCAGGGGAATGATTAGCAGGGCTAACTTCGATTCCACTGCCTTTGGGGATTCCACTGCTTTGTGATATGAACGCCATGTTAGCAGGGGAATCAGTAGATCCACTTGAGTTGGTGGGGATTGTTCTTTTTGACTTCATCTCATTGACAAAAGGTTCAAAAACTTTCAAGTTATTGTATATGTCATCAATGTTCTTGTTCTCTAAGTCATCCTTATTCTGCCAGATGGCTTTGTAGACAACCCATTCTTTCTGAAGACTGTTCAGAAACTTGGTATTCACCTGCTCTCTTGTCACTTCAATTTCAAAGAACTCCAACTGAGCCACCAAATCTTGAAGCCTATTATAAATGGCCCCAATTGCTTCATCACCAATTGCTTTGAAGGCATCAAATTGATCAAGCATTTGATTCTTCTTTTTCTTCTTTCTGGCTTCATTTCCTCCAAAGGTTGTGCCGATTGCTTCCCAGAGTTCCTTAGTTGTCTTGTACTTTCTGAATCTTAGTTGATGTCTATCAGGTAGAGCCAACAGTAGTGAACTGTGAGCTCTGACATCATGCCTTCTGGCCAGTATTTCCTTGTCATAAAGAGCAGCAGATTTCTTTTTGACTTCACCACCTTTGGAACATTCGCCTTTCTCTTCTCCCTTACCATCTTTGACTGTCATTGTTTTGGGGAATTGATCACCAAACTCTATGATCTCCCATAGAACATAGTGTGCCATTTTGAGGTATTGTTGGATCATGAACTCCCATAATTCAAAGTTTTCAGGATCTAGCATGGGTAGTTTGAGGTTGTTGTGGTTATTTCTGTTTGAGGAAGAATCTAAAGACATGGTTGTAGTGAGGGTTTTGTTCTTGGTTTAATCAAATTTTCTCAACAAGCTCTGATACCACTTGTTGATCCCAAACTCAGATCTTAAACCTTAATAGCTTGTTTAAGGGTTGTGATAGAAAGAATAAATTCAATCTAACACTAGAGAAACTTTGCAAGACAAAGTAACTAAACAAGATGCGGAATATAGTGTTAAGAACAAGAACAAAATGATTAAAGCAAACGTTTAACTTTAATATATCAAAGATATACAAATACCAAATAATGGTATTAGGGTTACAAAAACCTTAAAGTATGAAATGAAAAACAATAGAGAAAGACACACTTTGCATGATAACCTAGTGAGTCCTTTTATAGGCATAAGGACTCACGTACAAGATTACTAACAAACTTGGAAAGTATCTCGGAGTAGTAACAGAAACGCGTAATAATCTATTCCAAGTTTATCTCTAGAAGTAGGGCCTTTGACTTCAGCAGGGGAACCAATCCCCTTGCCTTTGTTATTTAACAGGGGGAACTTACTCTAGCAGGGGGACAAATGACCAACTAGCAGGGGTAACAAATATACATAGATTTATTCCCAACACAGTGGAACTTTCTTAGATTCTGTTAGTATCTACTGACCAAGTTCTGAGCAAACGCCACATCAGACCTTGTGCATCTTACATCATACATAATAGATCCTACAGCCGAAGCATAAGACACATTCCGCATGTAATTCACCTCTTCGGGTGTTGATGCATCTTTCTCATGACTTAATTCATGCTTAACCTCCATCGGTAGAAAACATTTCTTAGAGTTATGCATGTTATATTTCTTCAATATCTTATCAATATAATCATCTTGACTAAGACCAATTAACCGTCTACTCCTATCTTGATAGATTTTAATTCCCAGAATATATGCAGCGTCTCCCAAATCCTTCTAAGAAAAACATTTACCAAGATAATCCTTAACTTCCTTAAGTCTTGGAATGTTACTTCCCATGATTAATATTTCATTGACATATAAAATTAGGAACACTACATTACTCCCACTAACTTTGCGATATACACATGGCTCATCACGATTTTGAATAAATCCGAACTTTTTGATTTCTTCATCAAATCGCTTATTCCATTGACGTGATGCTTATTTCAAACCATAAATAAATCTTTGAAGTTTGCACAGGCGCTTTGCATATTTAGGATCAACGTACCCTTCCGGTTGTTGCATATAGATGACTTCATCTAAGCGACCGTTCAAGAAGGCAGTTTTAACATCCATTTGCCATATCTCATAATCATAGTATGCTGCTATTGCTATGAAAATCCTAATAGCTCGTAAGTCTGCTACAGGAGAAAACGTCTCCTCGTAGTCTATGTCAAAAGTTTGAGTAAAACCTTTAGCTACTAAACGTGCTTTATAGGATTGTATTTCACCATCCATGTCGGTTTTCTTCTTGAAGATCCACCTATTTTTCACTACTTTAGCATTTTTAGGCGCGTCTAAAAGAATCCAAACATCGTTGATTTCTATGGATTTCATTTCCTCATTCATCGCAACTATCCATTTTGATATTTCTGGATTAGACATTGCGGATCGATAGTTAGCAGGTTCACCAAGATCCCCTACTTCCTCCTCATCGTCCTCTATGTAAAGACATAGTTTGTCTGGCGTACGTATGGTTCTTTAAGACCTACGTGGAGGAATTAATTCCGGTGGAACACTCAAACTTTCTGGTTCTACAGGAACTTCTTTGCTAGTATTTTCAGAAGGCAATGTATCTTCTTGAATTTCTTCAAGATCATAATTTCTCCCACTTAATCCTTGATTTACAAGATCACTTTCAAGGAAGTCTCCATACCAATCCACAACTACTTTGTTCTCAGCCGGATAATAAAAGTCGTAACCCATAGTTTCCTTAGGGTAACCTACAAAGATATATTTTACTGAGCGTTGTTGGAGTTTGAGTCACGTTTCACATACATCTCACAACCCCAGATTTTCAAATAAGACAAATATGGCTTCTTGCCATGCCATAGTTCATATGGTGTCTTATCAACCTTCTTTGTGGGAACCATATTCAGAATACGAACAGCAGATTCAAGAGCATAATCCCAAAAAGATAATGGTAAAGTTGTAAGATTAAACATAGATCGCACCATATCTAATAATGTACGATTTCTCCTTTCAGATATACCATTTTGTTGTGAAGTATATGGAGAAGTAAGTTTCTGAACAATTCCATTCTCACTTAAATAATCTTTAAACTCTTGACTTAAATATTCACCACCACGATCAGAACGAAGAGCTTTAATCTTCTTTCCTAGTTGTAACTCTGCTTCTGCTTTAAACGTTTTGAATATTTCAAATACCTCATGTTTATGCTTAAGTAAATAAACATAACCATAACGGCTATAATCATCCGTAAACGTTAAGAAGTAGCTAACACTTTTCCTTGACACATGTCTAAGTGGTCCACACACATCTGTATGTATCAAACCAAGTAGTTCAGTAGCCTTTTCAATATTGCTATTAAAAGGTTTCTTAGTCATCTTTCCAGAGATACAAGACTCACATTTATCAAATGATTCATCATTGATATTTTCCAAAAGACCATCACGTTGAAGTTTTTGTATGCGAGTCTTCCCAATATGGGCAAGCTTACAATGCCAAAGATAAGAAGAGTTCTTGTCTAACTTACTCTTCTTATTCATGCTGAAACAAAATTATTTTTCCTCTTGGAATTATTATCATGCATGTTAATTTCAAAAACACATTCATAGAAATTGCATCAAAATAGAATAAACCATCTTTAAAAATAGAAATTCTATTATTATCAATCGTGTGATTAAATCCAAGATCCAACATACAAGAAAAGGAAATGAAACCCCTAACAATTGTAGGTGCATAATGACAATTATTTAAAAACAGTACTAAACCCGAAGGTAAAACTAATTTAAATATTCCTATAGCTTCAACAACTGCTTGTGCGCCATTGCCCACTTGCAGAAATTATTCCCCATAGGTAAGCTTCCTCTTCAACTCAAACCCCTGCAGGGTATTACAAATACTAATACCACATCCCGTATCATATACCCAGCAGTTTTATTTGTATGTAAGATTAAATAACTCTATCATAAATAAGTTACCTAAAGATGGTGTTGCAGCAGCTAGCTCAACCTTCTTCTTATGTTCTTGTAATTCATGGAGGTAGAGAGAGCAATTCCTCTTCCAGTGTCCAGTCATCTTGCAGTAGTGACAAGTCTCATCTTTCTGAGATTGACCTTTCTTGACAAAGTTCTGCTTTGATTTTGATAGAGTCACAACTTGTTTGCTCTTATCAACCTTGCCTTTGCCTTTCTGCTTCTTATTCACTTGCGGTTTTGGTTTAGTCACTCTACCCTTTTGCACATAAAGTACTTGAGGAGTAGCAGTGGATGCCTTATCTTTTAACCCCTTTTCAAATTCAATGAGCATTGCATGTAGATCATTAACTGTCTTCCCCATGCAATGCATATTATAGTTACGAACGAAATCATTGAAGTCCTTATTAAGGGACCTATTGATCAAGTTAATAGCCATATTATGATCAAAGGATTGTCCTAGTGCGATGAGCAGTTCCATATAAACCCTCATCTCCATATAATGAGCACTTACGAACTTTCCAGGAGCTTTCTTGCAACTATATAGAGCATCAACCAAATCATAGATCTCTACAGCTTGCGGCGTTTCATACATAGCCTTGAGTTCTTCAAGCATTTGCAGAGGTGAAAATAGCTCATACTTCCTTTGAAGTGATAAAGCCATTCTCCCTAACATTACAGCAGCCACCTCATGGTGCTTCTTAACGTTAGCAGCGTGTTGAAGTCTTTCCGCATCAGATGCTCCTTCAGCAAGATTCTCTGGAAAAGGAGTTTCCAAGATATCAATAGTACCAGCTGCTCTTAGAACAATTCTTAGTGAGCGATACCAGTCATTGAAATTAGGGCCAATAAGTTCAGGCCGTTCAAAGAAAGCTTTGAACGCCGAGCTTATTGTCAAATTGTTTTCGGGTTGAGCCATTTCTACAGAAATAAGTTCAATACATTAGTATTTTTGATAACACAATTCAAGAAAATAAAATTACCCTGGTAATAAAACCATAGTATTTTCCTTGAAACTAGAACCCATATTGACATAGATTCATCACATCAGTTGATCTGCTAGTGACAAATTTATTCAACACAGTAACTTGTCGAATAATAATTGATAAACAAATTTTCAATTTCTAGATATGTTAGGGATATACATTGCCAAAATCATTTGCATTGTAAACATGTTTCATCCCTACTTTACGCCTTAAGTTTCCAGTTCTTACTTAGTAACTCAATTAAGTCGACTAATCTAAAGAACGTAAAACCTTCATGTGCAATCTTATTCAGTCATGAAGTTTTCTCTACATTACAACATCGTCCAATATCTTATATGACGACAATTGTAACTTCAAGTGTTCGTCAATTAGAGGGCATATGAATTAAGTTTTTTAGGGTATAGATTTTGGTGTCAAAATCATATATAGAGAAGCATGCATACATCTTCATAACATAAGTTTAATAAAACGTTTAGTAAAATTTTTGGTGAGACTAAAAGTTCATCATATATTTGCAAGTTGAGGTATTGGTTAAACCAATTAAAGATTTTACACACAACTAAATTCACATCGTACTTTTTCTAGAACTCAGCTAAAGCACAAAGCAATAACCTTATTCATTGTATTTCGGATGTGAATTAATGTAGTTAAATCAACCTTAAAGAATTATACAAATAACAACCGTAGGTAATTCTAATTTTGACGCACAGGCGAGCCGGGAATTTGGTCAGCGCTGAAGCATAACACCTCCTTCCTTAACCGGGTACATGGCCAGCAGTGCGTTATACCCACTTTATAGTTTGTCAAAATTGAGTAGGCCGTTAAGTTGGTATTGCAATTCTAACCAACGCAAATCACATGTAATTTAGATCTCAAAACAATTCATTAATTTTGATAAGATTTAGTCCATATTATTTTTCTTGGAAAAAAAATTAACCTTGTTTACAACATACAATATAAAAAAACGCATGAAAACAAGTAGTACAAAAAAAACTAAATCAAATAGCCACATGCATAAAAATTTATTCAAAGAACATCAAATCTAGGATTTTTATAAACATAAAAAGTCTTCCCTAGTTTTAAAACTTTGAATCAAATAAAGCAAATAGCATACCAAATTATATGATCCATAAAAAAACATGCACGTTCATTACGGATCTCCCACATTCTCTTAACAATTAAAAACTACGGATCGTAACCACACATGACATAACAATTAATTCATGCAAACATCTAAAGTTAATTACCATGTAATTTTAGGGTTTACATAATTTTTTTTTTTAATAAAAAATTCGGCATAGCCGATTTTTAAAAAACAATAAAAACAAAACACTAATTTTATAAAACCTAAAAAACAACATGTAATCTTTAACACAAATTAATATTAGTTAAGAAAAACTTTAGATCTTGATAAATATAATCATATTAAAATGGCTCTCGATGCCACTGTTGGTTTATATAGTTCATAACAATTATTTAAAAACCCTAATATGGATCAAAACACACATATAGCGGAAGCAAATTAACAAGATCATAATTAACACGATTACAATTAATCAAGATTAGGGTTACATACCTTTATCCTAGCAAGATCCACAAGACGACGGAACAAACGGCAACTAGGGTTAATCACGAACACCACCAAGAATATAGTCTAAAGTAAGACTATATCACGTTCTTGTACACACGTAATACGGCGTGTTAACCGTGAGTCTATGATAGGTGTGAAAACACCCATCCTTTTACCACTTAATTACAATAATAACCAAGCCAAAACGTGTATTTTGTGTCGTAAATGTCGGAATTATGCGTGGTTTGTGTTTTTGTTGTGATTTAGGATCAAAATATGAAAAAGAAGGAAAACACGGGCTTTCACGGGCTTTTATCGAAGAAAAAGACAAAAAGACGAAGTCAAGAAATCAAGAGTGCAAAAAGAACGGAAGTCCAAGACCAAATCTGAAGATTTATCGAAGAAAAAGTCAAAAGACGGAAGTTTACTAAAAGCCAAAGAACTCAAGTCTTATTTATGAAGAAATTTCAAGACGAGTTTAAAGAAATCCCGAGACCAAGTCATTAAAGTTGAAGAACTAAGAAGATTAAGGACTTAATGATGCAATTAAAGAAAGAAGAAAGAGGGGAGGAAGCTTCCTCTAAGCACCTCCCTAATCTCCTATAAATAGATGTCATTTCCCTTCATTTTTGTTGTTGGCTAGTTTGACAAACTATGCTCTTCCATTTTAATTTTTGCACCTTAATTACTTGCACCTTTAATTACCTTGTCATACACCTTTAATTCCTTTAATTCCAAGTAAGTTACTTTTATGTTTATTGAATCTTTATCTTTATGGTTAATCTCTCATCTTCATTTCTTGTTTGGATTTAATCTTTGTGTTTGTGTTCTTGAGTTTCATAGTTTTGATCAAGTGGGTTTTAAATATTTTGATTATGATTGGTAGTTTGGTTGATTTATTTTGATTGGTTATTATTAGTAGATGTTTGTTAGTTATTTTGGTTTAATCTTTAAGTTGATTTTGGTTATTCTTGATCAGATTCGTATTCCCTTTTCTTTCCCCTGTTCTTCGTTCATGCTTACTGTTGTTGTCCAGATTATTCCGAACCAGCATTACGTTCCGAATGAAGGGATTTTAGGCAATGTTCTGGATCAGTCTGTTCATCCAGAATAATCAATATTCCGGATGAAGGATATATTCCGGATGAATTCTTAATGTTCCGAATGAAGCTTTCTTAATTTTTATTCCGAATCAGTGTTTTTCATTTTATTATTCCGAATCAGTATTAATGTTCCGAATGAAGCTTTCTTAATTTTTATTCCGAATCAATGTTTTCTAGTAATTATTCTGAATCAGTGTTTTTCGTTTTATTATTCCGAATCAGTATTAATGTTCCGAATCAATGTTTATTCCGGATGAAGCCGTATGTTCCGAATGAACCATTTTGTTCCGAATGAACCACTTTGTTCCGAATGAAGGTATTTGTTCCGAATAAAGGATTTTGTTCCGAATAAAGGATTTTATTCCGAACGAAGGAATTTGTTCCGAATAAAAGATTTTATTCCGGATGAAAGAATTTATTCCGAATGAACGTTTTTATTCCGGATGAATGATTTTGTCATTTTTGTAATTTTATACAGATAGTTTTAAACTTTACTTTTCCCGCATTTTTCTTTTTCTTTAGTCACACTTTAAGTTTTCTTGACTTAGATTTATTTTAAGTTTGTTATATTTTATTTTTCAGTCTTTAATTAATTTCGTCTTTTAGTTTTATTTTTATTTATTGTTCTGCTCTACTTTTCGTTTTATTATTTGCGTTGCTCCTTTATTATTTTTCTTTGTTTATTTTTATTTTGCTTCGCTTTTACCTTTTCAAATAGAATAGATATCCAACTTTATCTTTCGTTACCAAGAACGACTGAGTCACACTTTGAACCGGAAATCAATTCGAGAAGATACCGAGAAACGAACTTTCAACCTAGCAAAATCTCTACATTAAAATGGCGCCGCTGCCGGCTCTTCTTGTGAGGATTAACGGGTTTTTGTGAGAGACGCGTTGGCTTTGGGATCTGTTCACTCGTGAACGTTATTTTTCGTGTCAAAAATTTTCAAAAATCCCAAAAACATTTGAAAAATCGTAAAAAGCATTTCTTTTTCAAAGTTTTGCACCAAAAATATTCTTCTTGCTTATCTATTTTTCTTTATGGATTATTATGTCCATTGCGTCGGGTGTGGGAGACGGTTATACGGGAAAGACGCATGTCAATGGTGCACATGTGAGCGGTGCAGAAACGATATCGACAACACTCAATTCGGATTTTGTCCATGGTGCAACTCAACTAATTCGTCCTTTTCTAATCCACCTCCTGTTCCCCCGTGCATCTATTGTGGAAGCGATTCTCATTGGCATGTTTCGTGCCCGGTTCGATACCTGTATGATCACGGGTAAGAACCGGGTTACAATTATGACAATGGTAATAGCTTTCCACATGACGCACCCGGTTTTTCTCCATACCCGTGGTGCTATATTTGTGGGGGCCCTCACGATGCTTCTTCTTGTGATCCGTCGAAGGTCTTTGAGAAAGTTCCGTGCTATCATCCCAGTGTGTATAACTTTGAGCCCCCACATCACACCCTCAATCATCAATCCTCTCAGCAAATTAGTCTTGACCAACAACTCACTTATTTGAACCATGTTCTAGAAATTTTAGCTCAAATCCGAGCTGACTTGCATCAAGAAAGGCAACCTTTTCTTGATGTGGACGAAACCTTGAAAACCACCAACACCTTTTTGAGCCAATTTGGTCGTTTTCCCTTCTTTTCTACACCAAAATGTTTAATTACAGCGTGGGATAGAATTGGTTTAATTGAACATACTCGGGGAGATGAACAACAAAAATTGCTTCATGAGCTTCTGAAAGATGTGGAGGTTATCAAGGAGGAGTTAGCCGACTATGTCACTCCTAATTGGAATGGTCCCGTCTAATATGATGATGATGACGACGAAAATGTCTACGCTCTCGACCCATCTACTGAAGTTGCTGCCCCTACTCTCGATATTCCTAATGCGTCTAAGGATGATAATTCATTGAGTGAGATTTGTGATTTTGGCCTCGATAAATTATTTGATGATGAGCTTTGTGACATGCCTACTGCTATGGAGTCTGAGGACGACGTTGCTCTTACGGAAGAGGTCGATCCTAATGATGACGATTTTTCTCCACGCTATGAGAATTTCACTTTTGAAATTTCTCAATCTCCACCGGGAGATGCGGGTGATGACGATTTATTCTCTCCGGCTTACGAGAAGTTCACCGATGAACTTTCTCTTCAAGATGAGGTGGAAGACGTGATTCTCCGCGACAAATTACGGAAAGTGCATCTTCGTATTGCTCAAATCGAAGAGTTGACTTCTCCTCCTCTTTCCGAGTCTTTACCTCTATATATTCCTCCCGTTGAAGATAATGACCCATTGCTGGAAGAAATCGACATTCACTCAATACCTCCGGGTATTGATGATGATGACACGGAGGGGGATATTATTTTTGATAATTTGCTGCAGGAAGGTATTGTCCCAAGTCCCCCTCCCGATTTCACATACTCATCCTCCCCTTTAGCCACTATCATGGAGGATGAGTGTTTTGACCCAGGAGGTGACCAATATTTCATGATTGATAATCTTACGGCTTTGCCGAGTGCTCAGCATCCATTGTCTTTGGGGGATGACAATGTGCTTACTTTACCCACCCCACCTTCCGTGGATCTTGATTTCACATACTTTTCGTATGTTGAAATAACCTTTCTCCCATTCAAGACTTATTCCCCCGCCTCTCCTTTGTTAATGTCCATCGGGAACGAGGACAAGGTCTTTGATCCTGGTATTACATTCGAGGCTTCCCCATGGACCATTTAATTCGGGGACGAGTCAGGCTCGTGACTTGGTTAACAAAAACAAGCGCTCTTCGGGAGGCAACCCGATTATCTATCTTTATCTATTTTCATCATAAGTGTAGGGGGAGCCCCGTTGGTGTTTCTTGTTTTCTTTCTTATCATGTGCAGGGATTAGAGCTTCAAAGGCACACTCTTGATGACTTTTGATGAACCGTGGTTCCGTGTTCCCTTCTTCCCGATTCTATCCTAAACTCTTTTCGATTCACTATTTTATATTTTCCAATATTAAAATAGGAATCCCTTTAATTGTCCTTTCCTTAGCAAGATTTAAATAACGTGCACAATGTCCTAAGTGTAGGGGAGTTTACTCCCACATGCTTAAACATTGAGGACAATGTTTATATCAAGTGTAGGGGGACTTCTATCGAAGTTAAGTGGCCTTTTCCTTGTATTTGTCCTCATTTTAACCGGAAAATCAATTTTTCGACATTTTTCAAAATTTTTGATCTATTTTGGCCCATTAGTTTTTCCCTTTGTATAGTTATTTTCTTTCTTTGCTAGAATAAATTTTTAATAAAGTGGTTTTAATTTTCAACGTTGTGAATCTTTTGACTCAACCCGAGTTCACTTATCTAAGTTTACTCTAGCTAGTATCCTTAACGTGTTTAAGTCAAGTTTTGTTAGGCTTTTATATAGGGAGCTATAAAACACGAAAGTCTTAACTCTCACGGGTTAAGAACAAGA
The DNA here is from genome assembly GCA_025667525.1 of Glebionis coronaria. NCBI lineage: Eukaryota > Viridiplantae > Streptophyta > Magnoliopsida > Asterales > Asteraceae > Glebionis > Glebionis coronaria. Next base: position 575,521,987 of record CM046876.1, read on the forward strand.
ACTTTTCGCAAGTTCCTATAATTGATCCTAGAGAGTTGTTTATCAAGGGAACTTTAAAATGCGATTTCTAAACTTGAAAAAGTCTAAGAGTTTGCAAGATCCTATAGATGACTCGAAAACCCAAAACTTTGATTTAATAGGCTAAGCATCCACGAGTCTCATTCCTTGAGATTTTAAACTGTGGAGAACGAGAGATGATAGAGTCAATTATAAGTTTGGTATTCTTTCGTGAATTTATGTGAGTTAATTATAAGCCTATTCTCCCATCTCTTGTTAATAAATTTATCTGCAATAAATAAGGCTGTACGATTTGAAAAATTACTTAGATTCTAGCCCAAGATCGTTTAAAAGTTGCTCGGTATGGATTAGAGTTCATAGCCAAGGCATAAATTTTTGAAGCGGGATGCGAAGATTGGTGAGTCCAAAAAGGTCCTAACAAGGCATGAGGGCTACATTTTGTTGCTAAAGATCCAAAGTGATGTGAAGAATCATTTATCAAAAGTCAATATGAAGGATCGAGACACACGACGAAAAGCAAATACTCCCGTAAAGATCATGGAGAAGTCTATCCAAAAAGGCCCTAACAAGGTATGAGGATAGATAGATCCAAGTCCAAAAAGGAGGCGGGTCGTTGTATATAAAAATCCCAAATAAAGATTGGAGAAAAATGAAGAAGTCGTGGTCCAAGTATGAAGAATCTCTCAAAATTTCAAGTGAAGAAATTCCTATTATGAAGAGAATACCATTATTTCATGAACGTATCTCAAGATTTGAAGTATGAAGTCGCTGCCAAATATCGGTCCGAGAAAGGTCTCAAATCGCGAAGCAAGTTATGCCAAGATATGAACTTTATGGGGTCCCGAGAAGCAGTTGTAACTAATGCATTGCATGAGGACATTGCAATGGTCAAGTGTAGGGGATTTGATAGGTGTGAAAACGCCCATCCTTTTACCACTTAATTACAATAATAACCAAGCCAAAACGTGTATTATGTGTCGTAAATGTCGGAATTATGCGTGGTTTGTGTTTTTGTTGTGATTTAGGATCAAAATATGAAAAAGAAGGAAAACACGGGCTTTCACGGGCTTTTATCGAAGAAAAAGACAAAAGACGAAGTCAAGAAATCAAGAGTGCAAAAAGAACGGAAGTCCAAGACAAATTCTAAAGATTTATCAAAGAAAAAGTCAAAAGACGGAAGTTTACTAAAAGCCGAAGAACTCAAGTCTTATTTATGAAGAAATTTCAAGACGAGTTTAAAGAAATCCCGAGACCAAGTCATTAAAGTCGAAGAACTAAGAAGATTAAGGACTTAATGATGCAATTAAAGAAAGAGGAAAGAGGGGAGGAAGCTTCCTCTAAGCACCTCCCTAATCTCCTATAAATAGATGTCATTTCCCTTCATTTTTGTTGTTGGCTAGTTTGACAAACTATGCTCTTCCATTTTAATTTTTGCACCTTAATTACTTGCACCTTTAATTACCTTGTCATGCACCTTTAATTCCTTTAATTCCAAGTAAGTTACTTTTATGTTTATTGAATCTTTATCTTTATGGTTAATCTCTCATCTTCATTTCTTGTTTGGATTTAATCTTTGTGTTTGTGTTCTTGAGTTTCATAGTTTTGATCAAGTGGGTTTTAATTATTTTGATTATGATTGGTAGTTTGGTTGATTTGTTTTGATTGGTTATTATTAGTAGATGTTTGTTAGTTATTTTGGTTTAATCTTTAAGTTGATATTGGTTATTCTTGATCAGATTCGTATTCCCTTTTCTTTCCCCTGTTCTTCGTTCATGCTTACTGTTGTTGCCCAGATTATTCCGAACCAGCATTACGTTCCGAATGAAGGGATCAGTCTGTTCATCCGGAATAATCAATATTCCGGATGAAGGATATATTCCGGATGAATTATTAATGTTCCGAATGAAGCTTTCTTAATTTTTATTTCGAATCAGTGTTTTTCATTTTATTATTCTGAATCAGTATTAATGTTCCGAATGAAGCTTTCTTAATTTTTATTCCGAATCAATGTTTTCTAGTAATTATTCCGAATCAGTGTTTTTCGTTTTATTATTCCGAATCAGTATTAATGTTCTGAATCAATGTTTATTCCGGATGAAGCCGTATGTTCCGAATGAACCATTTTGTTCCGAATGAATCACTTTGTTCCGAATGAAGGAATTTGTTCCGAATAAAGGATTTTGTTCCGAATAAAGGATTTTATTCCGAATGAAGGAATTTGTTCCGAATAAAGGATTTTATTCCGGATGAAGGAATTTATTCCGAATGAACGTTTTTATTCCGGATGAATGATTTTCTCATTTTTGTAATTTTATACAGTTAGTTTTAAACTTTACTTTTCCCGCATTTTTCTTTTTCTTTAGTCGTACTTTAAGTTTTCTTGACTTAGATTTATTTTAAGTTTGTCTTATTTTATTTTTCAGTCTTTAATTAATTTCGTCTTTTAGTTTTATTTTTATTTATTGTTCTGCTCTACTTTTCGTTTTATTATTTGCGTTGCTCCTTTATTATTTGTCTTAGTTTATTTTTATTTCGCTTCGCTTTTACCTTTTCAAATAGAATAGATATCCAACTTTATCTTTCGTTACCAAGAACGACTGAGTCACACTTTGAACCGGAAATAAATTCGAGAAGATACCGAGAAACGAACTTTCAACCTAGCAAAATCTCTACATTAGTCTAGCACGAACAAACCGAGCTTCTACGCTTATGGAATATCTACCCAACAACCCTAGAGAGGGGCTAGGACTAGATATAATTTACATAGAAAAGTCGAAAACCAAAACCCTAAATAAAGGGGTGTTTGGTCGGCGACTATAGCAAGAAAAAGAGAGAAGGATGAAAAATTATTAGGCTAGGGGTTTGTTTATATAGGCTTGGCAAATCTTCTTTTCCAAGTAATAACCAATTAGGAAACCAAAGTTTCCCTTTGCCCCCCCCCCCCTTGTGACCGACGGTCGACACACACCCAAGGGGTGTTTGTGTAATTTTTCCTTCTTCTTTTAGCTTCTATTTAATTTCATAACGGTCGTTAAATCTTAACTATTATTTATTAACCATCGTTAGTTAAGCTTTGGTTTGATTTAATAAATATAATAAATATATTTAATAAATAAATTAACCCTTTACGTTATGTGTGCAATCCCGTAATCCCGAATTCGATCCTATCTCACGACTATTAATTTAAAGTCATAAACTTTCAGGTTATGTATGCGGCCTTTCTACTCATAATTTTATAATTTATACATCATATATGCACATGCACATCCAACTGCACTAGATTGAACTATATTGATTGGAAAATTTGATCATCAATATATATAATTACTTATATCAAAAATCTAACCTACGATATATGTTTACACGTTTAAAAATACCCGCATTATTTAGTATTCTCTTAATATTAGAGAATGGCTATAGACAGTAGATGAAAAAGAAAAGACGTAATGACAATTGTTCGTGCAATTCCTTGCGGGGATCCGAATGGGGTAACCAGATCGGATCTTGGGTGATGTATGCTTCGGATATCCTGAAACCAAAGCAACGCGTTAGCCTCATCCGGGTGTGAGAACCCAGACCAAGCTCCGGCGTGAAAGTAAGTAAAGGGTAAAAATCCAAAGAGGAATGAGAGTAAAATAATATAAGTAAAAAGTAATAAGGGTAAAAGAGTTCACCTAAACCTTGAACCCAAAGGGGGGTATTTATACTAGTTTGATTCCTAAAAGGTCGGGAATGGTGATGGGCCTTGGTTGGCCCGATTGGGGACACACTCCCTATTTTATAGGAAGTGTGTCTACTGAGTTCTTTGTTGACTATCGTCGACTTCTTCTAGAAGGATGTGTGCGTTCCGGATCATCAAGTGTGTTCCGGATCGGGTCATGTGTTCCGGACACATAAACGAACAAGTCCCCCCCAAGTGTTGTTTGGGATAACTTTGTTCGAAAAAGGCTTAGTCAAATCAATACTTAAAACTCGTTTCTTTTGCGATTGGTGTGGGCCGGACCAACTTCTCAGCCCATTTTCCAACTAAAGCCCATCAAGGCCCAACCACTTTTACCCTACTTCCTTGCGATGGTCTACACGTGGCGTCAGCTTGCTCGGATTGATGACACGTGTGTTTTTACTGTACCTTTCACGCTCTCCCATGTTTTTACCGAGCCTATAAATACCTACCCATTCGTCATTTGTTTGTGTGTGTTTTTACTTCTCTCTCAGGTTTTCCTTCTCTCTGCCAATCCGGATCTCTCTCTTCAGGTATCTTCTCTTCCTTTCCTGGTTACCTTTCCGGATCCATCCCTTATACGTTATGGCAGACGAGAATCTTCCTGGGCCTTCCGGCTCAACTCGCTACGCTCCCAAGTTTGACATGCCTAAATATACGACTACTCTCAATGAGGCTTATGTTAAATATTTGGTGAAGACATATCATATTCCGGAAAGCTGCAACCCCTAAGTTTCTCCGGAAGGTATGACTATGGATCGTCTCCCTCAAAACCGTATAGGCTTATATGAGCAGTTCTTTAAACTATCCGGACTACGAGTCCCCTTCTCCACCTTCCTTTTGGTCGTTTTAAAAGACGTTGCCGTACACATCTCACAATTAGTTCCCTTAGGGTTGAATCGTGTTATCACCTTTGAAGTTTACTGCCGAAGCCTCTTCGTTGAACCTACTGCTCCTCTGTTCCGTCTTTACTATAGGCTTAGCAAACAAGTTCATTGGTTTTCTTTTGAAAAGAGGTCTGGAAAGGGTTCTCGTAAGCAGATTTTTCATGATACTCTCACTTGCTTGAAGATTTGGAAATGGGAGTTTTTTGTCATAGATCGCAGGGTTGTTCCGGACTTTATGTCGTGGAGACATGTTGATTCGGACTTGAATGATTATGTTCCCCAAGATGGTTTTAGTGAATCGGATGCTCTTCGTCTTGAGGAGCATGTTGTAGACTTGGCTGCCCTTCCGGAAGGGGTATTGTATATGGCTGGTGTGTCACTAACTTGGGAGTGTCCAAGATTCTTGCCTCGTTTTTTGGATCCGGAAGGGAATGGTATTACCCTTACTTTCATTCTATCTCTTTCTATACTTTGTCCTTTTCCTTTTCATGGTTGTAAGTTTGTATTGCTTTCGTTGTATTTTCTTTCTTTCCTTGTAGCTATCACCATGTCTGAATACCTAAGGTTTCCTATTACTGCTCCGTGCAAAATTACTAAGGGCGATCGTTTGACTGATGCCAACCGGATTACACCTCATATTTCCGAGGCCCTTGCGGCCGGAGAGCGTTTGAGTGCTCCTACTGCTGACCAAATTATTGCTATAAGTGAGAGCGAGGCTGTCAAAACCACTCGCGAGAAGAAAAAGCTTGCTGCTCTTCGTGCCGCGGAGGAGAAGAAGGGAAAGAGGAAAGTGGGGAACTGATGGGGAAACCAAATGGGAAGAAGAAAGCTTCTGAGAAGGGTGGTTCTTCTGGTGCTTCTACTAAAATGAGAAAAGCTGTCAGCGACCTTCATCGGAGTATGAAGCGTATGACTAAGAAGGCTGCAGCTTCTGGTGGTTCAGCCAAGAGAAGAAAGGTTGATGCGGATGGGGGTGCTGATATTAATGAAGATGAAATCCTCAATGAGGATCGCGTACTTAGTCCTTCGCCTCTTAGGTCTATTAATTTGAATATTAACGTAGATGATGACTCTCCCGGACCTACTAGCACCGGTTCGGAGAAGACACATGAGGAGGGTCCCAAGGGGGATGGGAAAGACACTACCTCGGAACAAAATAAGGAAAAGAGTCCCACTCTTGGCAGTTCGTACTTGGATGGATCAAGCTCCAAGGGTGTTTTTTTCTGATGATGTTGAGGAGCCTGTCAAGTAAAGGGATGGAAAAGGGGTTATGCATCCGGAGCATCATCACTCTACACCTAAGTACCTTCCTCCCCATGCTTTCCTCTTATCTTACTCATGCATATCATGTCATCTGCTTTTATTAAAAAGTTTATGTTTGTCCGAAACAGGTGTGTTTACTGCGGAGGAGGGGGTGACTGGCCTATGTGCTAGGTATGCTCCGAATTGGAGTATTAATGCTGCCAGTCAGGTGGATACCCCTTCGGAGTGCCGTAACCTAATGATGCATCTTATCCCTCCGCCTGTGCAACGAGAATTGAGCTCCTATCCCCCTTCCCTTGCCCTAAGCCGTAGCTGGTACCAACTTGCTCGGAGTACGATGGGGATGGTCGACTCCCTTCGCAGGTTGGAGGAAGAATCCCACGACCAAGGCCATCTTATGGATAAGTGAGAAGAATACAAGGTGCTTCTGCAAGCTTTTGATGTTAAGTTGTCGGAACAGATCCAAGCCAATTCTAAACTTTCCTCTCAGCTTCAGAATGCCGAAAAGGTTTGTGCTGCTATGGATTCGGAGCTAGCTGCCGCGGTGGGCGAAAAATTTGACTTGTCAGAGAGGCTCAAAGGCCGTGATGCCCGGATTGCTGATCTCGAGGCAACTTTGCATGTGGTGAATGCTGACAAAGACAGTTATGCCGAGGAGGTCAAAACCTTGAAAGCCGAGAAGGACGAGCTGCAAAGCAAGTGCAACACTTCTGAGATGGGGAGGTACAATACTATCCGGACACTACTTTCTACTGTTGTTTCCAAGCTCTTGAACAGCCATGAGCATAAGAAGAACATAACAGACTGCTTCAACAAAGCTATTGAGGCTGGTTGGGCCACAGGGATTAAAGTTTGGAGACCTGTCGAGGAGCAATTGGCCGTCGTTGCTGCCAGCCCGGGGTTTGATTTATATTGTGAGAAGAAAATGGGACCGATGGTTGATGCCCTTCCGGAGGCTAAATATCCCTATATCCAAGAGGTCGCCACCAATTTCTACTTGCCCATTGAGCGCTTAATGGAAATCGAACCTGCTCCTGCTCCTCCAAAGATGGTGGATCCTTCGGCAGAGACCCTTATTGATGAAGACATGGTGTCCCTTCATGATGATGCTGATGCTTCTGGAAGCAAAGATACCCCCGCAGCCTGATTTGCTTATGACCGTTTAAAACAACTGTTTCCAAACTTAACTCTATTCGGATGAATGTAATATTTTTAGACTATTTGTATTTGTTGTTTCATCTTTTCTTATGCCTCTTTTGATTTGGAAGGTTGTAATAACTACATTGTTTTCGTACGTTGACCTTTATGCCTTGTTAAATATATACCTCTCTTATGATTCTTGTTTGTTTGAAAAGATAATTGCATACGAATAGGCCTCACCTTTCGGCTTAGGATTTAAAGCGAAAGTGAACAAGATTATTTATAAACCTTCCGTTTCGGATAAAAATAACAAAATCCTTCCCTTGTTGAAGGGAGAAAGAATTGGGCGCGTATGCCTTCCGTTTCGGATAGGATTTATTCAAAAATAACCAAATTCATCCCTTGCCGAAGGGAGAAAGAATTGGATGCGTATGCCTTCCATTTCGGATAGGACTTATTCAAGAATAACCAAATTCTTCCCTTGCCGAAGGGAGAAAGAATTGGATGCGTATGCCTTCCATTTCGGATAGGACTTATTCAAGAATTACCAAATTCTTCCCTTTCCGAAGGGAGAAAGAATTGGAAGCGTATGCCTTCCATTTCGGATAGGACTTATTCAAAAATAACCAAATTCTTCCCTTGCCGAAGGGAGAAAGAATTGGATGCGTATGCCTTCCATTTCGGATAGGACTTATTCAAAAATAACCAAATTCTTCCCTTGTCGAAGGGAGAAAGAATTGGATGCGTATCCCTTCCATTTCGGATAGGACTTAAAAAATAACCAAATTCTTCCCTTGCCGAAGGGAGAAAGAATCGTGTTTCTTTTGTTAGGGTGTGATTTAAGTGCAACGTCTTATCATTCATGCCACTCATAATTGCTGCAAAGGTGCTTCCTCCTTTAGTAACGAGAGGAGAAGCTTTTTTATTAAAAACATAGGACATAAACTTTCCCTTCTAGAGGGAGTGAAGGTTGATACATTTCGAGATAAAATCTAGATAAAGTAATAAACTGGGCTCTTCCCTTGCTAAGGGAGAAAGAGCCGTTACAAGATAAAAATGAAATTACAAATAACACTTCCTGAGGTTGATTGCATGCCACACCCTTGGAACTTCCTTGTCTTTCATGGTAAGGAGCTTGTATGAGCCATTCTGGTATGCTTCCTTGACACGGTACGGGCCTTCCCATGTGGGAGCAAGCTTTCCTTCTTTCTGGGCCCTGCTTGCTACATTCTTTCGGAACACAAAGTCTCCCGGGCGGAATGCGACTAGACGAACTCGCTTGTTATAATACTGCTCCACCTTTTTCTTATACTTTGCTTCCCGGATAGTTGCCATCTCTCTTCTTTCTTGTAACAGGTCCAAGTTTATGCGTAGGACATCATCATTGTCCTTTTCATTGACCATCATTGTCCAATATGTGGGCATTCCTATCTCAGCCGGAATGACTGCTTCGGATCCATACGTGAGGCTGAAAGGATTTTCTCCATTACTCTGCTTCAATGACGTTCGGTGGGCCCATAGTATGTGCGGTAGCTCCTCTGCCCATCCATTCGTTTCTCGGCCCAGCCTTGTCTTGATGCCTTCCATGAGAGTCTTGTTAGCCCTTTCGACTAGACCATTTACTTGTGGATGGGCTACGACTGTATTGATTTGCTTGATTTCCAAGTCCGAACACCAGCTCTTGAATGGTTCATTGATAAATTGCTTAGCATTGTCCGTGACTATTATCTTTGGGATTCCGAATCGGCAAACAATATTGTCCCAAAAGAATTTGATTACCTCCTTTATGGATATTTTCACTAAAGGCTTAGCCTCCATCCACTTGGTGAAGTAATCAATGGCGACAATTATGTATTTCACATTTCCAGATGAGGCTGGTAATGGACCTAGAATGTCCATTCCCCATTGGTAAAATGGCCACGGTGCCATGATAGATTTCATCAATGTCTTTGGCAATCTTGCTACTAGTGCATGAATTTGGCATGAATCACATTTCTCTAGTTCCTCCCTTGCGTCTGTGTGCATGGTTGGCCAGTAATACCCCGATCTTAAAGCTTGTGCTACTATCGACCTTGGCTTCAAATGCATGCTACACGAACCCATGTGTATTTCCTAAAGGACATAGTTGGCTTGCAACGGACCCACGCACCGAAGCATTGGTTCTAGGTACCCTTTTTTGAATAAGACCCCATCAAACATTTCATATTGGTGCAGCTTCAATCTTAAACATCGTGCTTCGTTCTTATCAGTTGGCCAGATTTCATCCCGGAGACATTTAATGATAGGAGTCATCCAATTGTCGCCCACTTCTTCCACTATGGTGTTTACCTCATTCCGATCGGTAGACCTTTCGTTTAAGACCTCCACCAATACCTCTTTTGTTAAGTGGTCGAATGCCAGCGTTGCCAGTTTGCTTAGGACGTCAGCCTTCTGATTCTTACTCCTTGGTATGTTTATGATTGCAAAACAGGAAAACTTTGAGATATCAAAACCTTTGCTTCAGTTAGGTATTTTATCATTCTATCACAGCTTGCTTCGTACGTTCCGTTGATCTGGTTTGCCACCAATTTGGAGTCTACTCGGACTTCGATCCTTCCTACTTTCATCTGTATTGCAATTCTTAGACCTGTTAGAAGGGCTTCGCATTCTGCTTCATCGTTGGTGGTTTCAAAATTCAGCCGGAGGGCGTAAGTGAACTCGGTTCCGGTTGGGCTGATGAGGACCAATCCGGCTCCTGCACCTTGGGCACTGGACGCTCCGTTTGTAAAGATGGTCCACATTTCTGTTTCGTCCTTTCCCGGCTTTGGAGCAGGAACCTGGAAGAATTCTTCTACTGCCTGACCTATAGGTGCTTCGGTTAGGAAGTCTGTCAAAACTTGCCCCTTGATTGCATTCCTTGGTTTGTATTCTATTTTGTAAGCCCCCAACTCAATTGTGTACTTAGCCAACTTTCCGGATGCATCTACCTTGCTTAATATTTGCTTGATTGGTTGGTCTGTGATTACGTTTATCTCATGGCCTTCGAAATATCTCCTAAGTCTCCTTGATGCCTTTAGTAAGGCTAGAGCCAGTTTTTCCATAGGAGAATAGTTTTTTTCCGCATCACTAAGTGTTCGGCCAATATAATGAATCGGACATTGTCTTCCATTCCTTTCAGTAAGCAACACCTGCACTAACTGATTCTTGTGATGCTGCCCAGTACATGTACAGGGGTTCCTTTGGTCTTGGAGTGGTAAGGGTTGGCAGGTTCATGATTAACTTCTTCATTTGCTGGAATGCCTCTTCCGCCTCCACGGTCCACTTGTACTCATGCTTGTTCTCCTTTGTGATGTTCTTTAGTGTGTTAAAGAATGGGAGTGCCCTTTCAGCAGATCGTGATAAGAATCGGTTCAAAGCTACTAACTTCCCACTCAACGATTGCATTTCCTTCCATGTCTTTGGTGATTGGATGTCAACAATGGCCTTAGGTTTCTTTGGATTGGCTTGAATACCTTCCGGAGTTATGATTATCCCAAGAATTTGCCTTCTTCTACCCCAAAGGAGCACTTAACGGGATTTAACTTCATGTTGATTTGTCTGAGGTTGTCAAAGGTTTCTGCCACGTCTGCTAACATGCTCCTTTCATCCTTACTCTTTACCACCATATCGTCAATGTATGCCTCCATATTTCGCCCTATCTGACTTTGAAAAGCTGAGTCTTTGATATGTTGCTCCGGCATTTTTTAATCCGAAGGGCATCTTGGTGTAGCAAAAAGTGCCTTGATCCGTATAAAAGGCTGTCTTCTCTTCATCTTCCGGGGCCATTTGAATTTGATGGTAACCCTTGTATGCGTCCAAGAAACACTTAAAGCGATATTCTACTACGGATTCAATTTTTTCATCAATGTCCGGTGGTGAGTAGTAGTCCTTCGGACATGCTGAATTAAGATTTTTGAAATCTACGCACATCCTCCACGACCCGTCACTCTTGTTGACCATGACCGGATTGGAGATGTACGTTGGGTACTTTACCGATCTGACTATTCCTGCCGCCACTAGCTCTTCCACTTCTTTTTCTACGGCCTTGCTCTTTTCAGATCCTAGCATTCGTCTTTTCTGACATACCGGGTCTAAGCTCTCATTGACATTCAAATTATGTTGCATGATTCGCCTCGGCACTCCTGTCATATCTGATGGTTCCCATGCGAAGACATCCGAGTCGTCTTTCAGAAGGTTCTTTAATGTTGTTTGGCAAGCTTTAGTTAATCCGCCACCGATAGTGGTAAGCTGTTCCAGATAAGCAGGGTTAATCATGATGCTCACCGTACCGGATGGTAACTCAGTCGTCATGGTCTTATCTTTGGTTGTGAGTGTTGGTGCTTGTCTTTTTGCTATCTGCCTACATTCCGAGACGATGACTGATTGAGAGACTAGCGAAGCTACCCCCTTGGAGTAGGAAATTTTATCATGGCATGGATGGTTGACGGAATGGCCCGGAGGATCCTGATGCCTGTTCTCCCTAGGATCACATTGTATGGTGACGAGGCGCTGATCACTACAAACTTCATGTGAGTTCTTCGGACTAAGCTATCTGATCCGAAACTGACTTCTAACTTGATCTTTCCTATCGGTTTGACTACCTCTCCAACAAATCCAACGAGATCAGTTTGCATGTTCCTCAGCTTTGACTTGATGCTTGTTGGCAGCTTCTCGAAGCAGTGTTCGAACATAATCTCCATCGATGCTCCCTCATCTACGTAAACTCTTCTTACCAAGTAACTTCCCAATTCGGCCTCTATGATAATTGGGTCATCAGACATTTCATCTTCTTCCAATGGTGGAAAAGTTATTTGAGCTCTCATCCAGCTTTCGGTTGCTTCTCTAGCTTTCCTTTTCTCTCTTTCCGGTAATGTCCGGACCATGTTTATAATCTTGTCTTGCCTTGGAGCCTCTTCTCTTCGATTGTCTCGTCCTCTCTGGCGTACATCCCGGACAAGATGATTCATCTTTCCAGATTCTAGGGCTAGCTCAATTTGTTTTCTTAGCTGGATGCAGTCGTTGGTAAAGTGCCCCTTATCCTGATGATAGTCACAATAACGATCCATGTTTCCATCTCTTGCCGGATTGTTCATTGGACGGGGAGGGGGTAGACGAAGCTATGTTTCGGTTGCTAGGATCTCTTTTAGATTCTTTGTCAAGGAATTAACACTTAGGACTGGGGCCACTCTGTTTCGGTCATGATAATTGTTTCGGTTGTAATCATTCATGTGATAATTGTCATTCCGAGGTGGTGGTTATGGTGCCCTGTTGTCTCTATCCCTGTTTCTGTTGTTGAAGAAATATCTTCCCTTATATGCATCTCGACCATCATTTCTTCTATTGTTGTTCCAGCCATGGTATTTTTGGTTGCGATCATCCCTTCTCTGGGTGGGAGGGTTGGGCTTTCGGTATGGCTCCGTTCCTTCCCCTTTTGGCAGCTCAGTGTTAGTGAATGCTTCCTCGGATCGAACAAAGTCATCCAACCTCTCCATCATTTCATCCACCGATTCAGTAACCTTATCCGAGTACCTTTTTGCCAGCTCTGGACTTTTGACCGAATCCATAAATGCCGAAATCTTCATGACTTCCGGAACTCCATGGATAAGACCTACTTCGACTGTCCATCGTTCTTTAAAATCTGTTAATGACTCATTTGCTTTTCTTACAATCTTGGTTATTTCGTGTTGGCCTTTATGACATAGCATTCGGATCGAGTATCTCTTGACAAATGCCTTCCTTAGCTCTGCCCATTCATCAATGTTGTCGGTATCAAGGATTTCAAGCCATCCCCTAGCTCCCCCTTCTAGCGTTTGCTGGAACATCCTGCACCAAACCGGCATTGGCCATTCGCCCGAATTGGCTGCTCCGGTGAAGCGATTCAAATGATCCTCCGGATCTCCCGTTCTGTCGTATGTCTTGACTGTGGCAGGCATCTTGTACTCGGGTCCGGAGAAGTCAATGATTCTTTGAGTGAGTTTGACTGCTTCCTTGAAAGGTTTCTTTAAATCCGCATCGGACACCACCTTGCCTCTTTCTATCTTAGTGTTGCTGCTTCCCTCATCTTCTTCATAGAAACTTAGACGGACAGGTTCCACGGCGTTCCGGTTATGCTCTTTGACTAGCAATCGCAAGGTTGAGATGTGTTGTTCAAGTTGTTCCTTTGTAAGATTCTGATTGTTCGGAGAAGTCAAGTCAATCGGAAGGTTAGGACCTGTCGGAGTGACAGGAGGAGTAGGACCTGCCATTCTAAACAACTGGTAGATAGAATATCAAGTCCCACGGATGGCTCCAAATGTTCTTGCAATTCTTTGCGGGGATCTGAATGGGGTGACCGGATCAGATCTTGGGTGATGTATGCTTCGGATATCCTGAAACCAAAGCAATGCGTTAGCCTCGTCCGGGTGTGAGAACCCAGACCAAGCTCCGGCGTGAAAGTAAGTAAAGGGTAAAAATCCGAAGAGGAATAAGACTAAAATAATATAAGTAAAAAGTAATAAGGGTAAAAGAGTTCACCTAAACTTTGAACCCAAAGGGGGTATTTATACTAGTTTGATTCCTAAAAGGCCGGGAATGGTGATGGGCCTTGGTTGGCCCGATTGGGGACACACTCCCTATTTTATAGGAAGTGTGTCCACTGAGTTCTTTGTTGACTATCGTTGACTTCTTCTAGAAGGATGTGTGCGTTCCGGATCGTCAAGGGTGTTCTGGATCAGGTCATGTGTTCCGGACACATACACGAACAACAATGATCACAGAGGTTTAAATATTTAACATAAGTTTTACTTGAGACACATCTATAAATATTTTTTGAGTTCAAGTTTTACAAGTGAGTTCAAGTTTTTCATACAATTAGTTTTGCAATTCATAAAGAGTTTGTAAGGCAACCTGTTGCTCGCTTGCACTTCGCTTGCCTTCTTCGGAAATCTAATTAGTATGTTTCAAATTAATAAATGATATGCTAAAACAATTTTTTTATGTAATTAACTGTTAAGAAAAATAAAAGTTTGACCTACATTTATAAGAAACACTATATAAACAAAAACAGAGCTAGTTCATCATCCACATTGGAAAAGCAACTTACTCATTCGTCTTCAAGTGCAAGTAAAGTTCTTGTAGCCATGAAAGTTTCAAATTTCCTTCACATGAATAGTGGAAACGAAGAATCCAGCTACGCCACCAATTCCTTTGTTCAGGTTGGTCCAAAATTTTGAATCTATAATTCTATATTTGCATATTATACATTGTAAATATTTGGTTTAACATATAATATATCCCAAGCAGTCTTCCTAATATATATGATGCATGTTCTCTCATGAGGGCTAGTTGGATAATGATTATTGCTTTTACAATTATAATCTTACTGAATTATTAAAAAGTGTGTGCGTCAGGAAACCGGGATAAGAAAAGTGCAGCCGATACTAAAGGCAGCTGTAAACTGCATAGCTAATTTGGATGTCTTCCCAGACTGTTTTAATATTGCAGATTTGGGTTGTTCTAGAGGATCTAACACACTATTAGTTGTATCTAATATAATGGATGAAGTCCTTAAGGTGTGTAATGATAATAATCTAAAAGTTCCACAATTTCAAGTGTGCTTAAATGATCTTTTCGGAAATGACTTTAACTCCATCTTCAAATCACTACCGGCGTTTTATGAAAGGCGTAACAAGGAGATCCAGGGAGAGAATAGCCCTTGCTTATTTGTTTCGGCTGTGTCAGGTTCTTTTCACAGGAGACTCTTTCCGGATTAGAGTATGCACTTTTTCATTCATCTAGCAGTCTTCACTGGCTTTCTCAGTGTTGAAAGTTATGTTGTGATGTGGCAAGTCCTTAAGTCGCAAGGGACTCATTGTGTAACTTATTTACTCTTTATTGTCTTTGGGTTTTGTTTGTGTGTTTGTTGATTGTGCAGGTACCTTTTGTGGCAAATCTTGGAACTTTTGTTGACTAGACCGTTGTTGGTGTTTACTGACCTTATAACTCGTTTTGATAGCCACAAACGAACACAATCTTATCTACACACACATACATCACTCTCATCTCTGTCACCAACCCTCCTTCTCAATCTCACTCACCTGCTACTCAAAGTTATCATCACATAAAGTATAACCAAACGTTTGAGATGTAAACGTTTGGTTATTAGTTTAGATTAGTTTAGTGTAGTTTGTTCTTATTCTTGATGTATTTCAGATAGCATCCATTTGGGGACTATCTTTTCTTTTGTAGAACAGCATCCGTTTTGGGGACTGTTCAAGTTGTTTTTGAGTATTAAAAAGGTTTGGGAAAACTACTTGTGTTTGATTTCACATTTTTTAACATGGTATCAGAGCGATTGGCTCTGTTCTTGGGATAAGTCCTTTCAAATATAGTGTTTTTTGGTCGTCCTATCATAAGTCTTTACTTAATTTATGTTTTTGACCGAATCCATAAATGCCGAAATCTTCATGACTTCCGGAACTCCATGGATAAGACCTACTTCGACTGTCCATCGTTCTTTAAAATCTGTTAATGACTCATTTGCTTTTCTTACAATCTTGGTTATTTCGTGTTGGCCTTTATGACATAGCATTCGGATCGAGTATCTCTTGACAAATGCTTTCCTTAGCTCTGCCCATTCATCAATGCTGTCGGTATCAAGGATTTCAAGCCATCCCCTAGCTCCCCCTTCTAGCGTTTGCTGGAACATCCTGCACCAAACCGGCATTGGCCATTCGCCCGAATTGGCTGCTCCGGTGAAGCGATTCAAATGATCCTCCGGATCTCCCATTCTGTCGTATGTCTTGACTGTGGCAGGCATCTTGTACTCGGGTCCGGAGAAGTCAATGATTCTTTGAGTGAGTTTGACTGCTTCCTTGAAAGGTTTCTTTAAATCCGCATCGGACACCACCTTGCCTCTTTCTATCTTAGTGTTGCTGCTTCCCTCATCTTCTTCATAGAAACTTAGACGGACAGGTTCCACGGCGTTCCGGTTATGCTCTTTGACTAGCAATCGCAAGGTTGAGATGTGTTGTTCAAGTTGTTCCTTTGTAAGATTCTGATTGTTCGGAGAAGTCAAGTCAATCGGAAGGTTAGGACCTGTCGGAGTGACAGGAGGAGTAGGACCTGCCATTCTAAACAACTGGTAGATAGAATATCAAGTCCCACGGATGGCTCCAAATGTTCTTGCAATTCTTTGCGGGGATCTGAATGGGGTGACCGGATCAGATCTTGGGTGATGTATGCTTCGGATATCCTGAAACCAAAGCAATGCGTTAGCCTCGTCCGGGTGTGAGAACCCAGACCAAGCTCCAGCGTGAAAGTAAGTAAAGGGTAAAAATCCGAAGAGGAATAAGAGTAAAATAATATAAGTAAAAAGTAATAAGGGTAAAAGAGTTCACCTAAACTTTGAACCCAAAGGGGGTATTTATACTAGTTTGATTCCTAAAAGGCCGGGAATGGTGATGGGCCTTGGTTGGCCCGATTGGGGACACACTCCCTATTTTATAGGAAGTGTGTCCACTGAGTTCTTTGTTGACTATCGTTGACTTCTTCTAGAAGGATGTGTGCGTTCCGGATCGTCAAGGGTGTTCTGGATCGGGTCATGTGTTCCGGACACATACACGAACAACAATGATCACAGAGTTTTAAATATTTAACATAAGTTTTACTTGAGACACATCTATAAATATTTTTTGAGTTCAAGTTTTACAAGTGAGTTCAAGTTTTTCATACAATTATTTTTGCAATTCATAAAGAGTTTGTAAGGCAACCTGTTGCTCGCTTGCACTTCGCTTGCCTTCTTCGGAAATCTAATTAGTATGTTTCAAATTAATAAATGATATGCTAAAACAATTTTTTTATGTAATTAACTGTTAAGAAAAATAAAAGTTTGACCTACATTTATAAGAAACACTATATAAACAAAATCAGAGCTAGTTCATCATCCACATTGGAAAAGCAACTTACTCATTCGTCTTCAAGTGCAAGTAAAGTTCTTGTAGCCATGCAAGTTTCAAATTTCCTTCACATGAATAGTGGAAACGAAGAATCCAGCTACGCCACCAATTCCTTTGTTCAGGTTGGTCCAAAATTTTGAATCTGTAATTCTATATTTGCATATTATACATTGTAAATATTTGGTTTAACATATAATATATCCCAAGCAGTCTTCCTAATATATATGATGCATGTTCTCTCATGAGGGCTAGTTGGATAATGATTATTGCTTTTACAATTATAATCTTACTGAATTATTAAAAAGTGTGTGCGTCAGGAAACCGGGATAAGAAAAGTGCAGCCGATACTAAAGGCAGCTGTAAACTGAATAGTTAATTTGGATGTCTTCCCAGACTGTTTTAATATTGCAGATTTGGGTTGTTCTAGAGGATCTAACACACTATTAGTTGTATCTAATATAATGGATGAAGTCCTTAAGGTGTGTAATGATAATAATCTAAAAGTTCCACAATTTCAAGTGTGCTTAAATGATCTTTTCGGAAATGACTTTAACTCCATCTTCAAATCACTACCGGCGTTTTATGAAAGGCGTAACAAGGAGATCCAGGGAGAGAATAGCCCTTGCTTATTTGTTTCGGCTGTGTCAGGTTCTTTTCACAGGAGACTCTTTCCGGATCAGAGTATGCACTTTTTCATTCATCTAGCAGTCTTCACTGGCTTTCTCAGTGTTGAAAGTTATGTTGTGATGTGGCAAGTCCTTAAGTCTCAAGGGACTCATTGTGTAACTTATTTACTCTTTATTGTCTTTGGGCTTTGTTTGTGTGTTTGTTGATTGTGCAGGTACCTTTTGTGGCAAATCTTGGAACTTTTGTTGACTAGACCGTTGTTGGTGTTTACTGACCTTATAACTCGTTTTGATAGCCACAAACGAACACAATCTTATCTACACACACATACATCACTCTCATCTCTGTCACCAACCCTCCTTCTCAATCTCACTCACCTGCTACTCAAAGTTATCATCACATAAAGTATAACCAAACGTTTGAGATGTAAACGTTTGGTTATTAGTTTAGATTAGTTTAGTGTAGTTTGTTCTTATTCTTGATGTATTTCAGATAGCATCCATTTGGGGACTATCTTTTCTTTTGTAGAACAGCATCCGTTTTGGGGACTGTTCAAGTTGTTTTTGAGTATTAAAAAGGTTTGGGAAAACTACTTGTGTTTGATTTCACATTTTTTAACATGGTATCAGAGCGATTGGCTCTGTTCTTGGGATAAATCCTTTCAAATATAGTGTTTTTTGGTCGTCCTATCATAAGTCTTTACTTAATTTATGTTTTTAAAAATTTAGGGTTTCATACAATTTTGGGGGTTTTCTCAAATCTTGGTTTGGGTACTTCTTTTTGTGGTTAATCGTTGATTGACTATACTTTCTTTACTATTCTTTGATTAATTTCGAAAAACCCTAAATTCAGAAATTAGGGTTTCTCGATTGGTAAGTCTTTATTCATTATTTATTGTTTTCTAACCCTTCTTGAAGCTTTTCTGGTCTCCTTGGGTGTTGGATTGGTTGATTTGCTGATAAATTAAATTAGGGTTTGTGAAACCCTAATTTGTGATTTTTGGGGGTTTTCTGTTCTGGTAACTCCTTTGTGGTTAATGAATTAAATTAGGGTTTGTGAAACCCTAATTTCTGGTTTTGGGTATTTTTTACTCTTGGTGAGTTTTGTTGACTCTTCTATCACCTGTGTCTCTTGACTAAGTGAATAAAGAGCACAAGTGGTACCTTTGCTTCTCTTATTGCACTGTAAGTCCTTGTTTCTCCTTGATCATTGATCTAGTGAGGTGGGTGCAAACGGGTTCGGTTAACATCTTGACCCTTCAGCTTGACTGGTGTGGATACCTGCTCTGGCCAACCCCAGTCCACAAGCTAGTGTTGGTGATTTTTGGGATTCAAGCTCTCTCCTTCTTCTTTATTTGTTATTTACTTTATTGCTCTTACTTGGTGTGATTTCTGTGTTTTTTAATTGTTTTCCATTATGACTACTCCTGCTATTACACCTGTTTTGATTAGTTCATTAGATGTTGGTAATCCATTGCATTTGCAACCTAATGATCATAATATTGGGACACTTGTTAGTATAAAGCTTACTGGTTGTAATAACTATAGACTTTGGGCTAATGCTGTCAAAATTGCTTTACAAGCTAGAAATAAAATGGGATTTGTTGATGGTACTTGTATTAAGTCTGCTTATGCTAATAGTGAGGCTCTTTCCAATCAGTGGGATAGATGCAATGCTGTTGTGTTGTCTTGGTTGTTGAGTTCTATCTCTGAAGATCTTTATTTGAGTCAGGTCTATTCTGAAAATGCTGCCGAGGTTTGGAATGAACTTAGGGATACTTATGATAAACTTGATGGTTCAATTCTGTTTAATTTAATTCAGAAGATTAACAATTTTAAACAAAGTGGATTGTCTGTGTCTGAATATTATCACAAATTGAATTCTCTATGGAGAGAATTTGACATTCTTACCAAGTTTTCTCCTTGCACTTGCATTGCTAGGGCTGAGTCTAGTAAACATCAACAGTTGATGAAGTTAATGCAATTTTTAATGGGTTTGGATGAAGTTTATCAACCTATAAGAAGTTCTTTGTTGACCCAACCTGTTTTACCTGATGTTAAAGATGCTTTTGTGATTGTGTGTAGAGAAGAGTCCCATAGGGTTCTTAACTCTAATTTTGGGACTTCAAAACCTCAGGTTTCCTCTTTTGTTGCTAAGGCTAATGATTTTCCAAAAAATCAAAGTCAAAATCAAAATCAAAATAGATTTTCTAACAATAGAAATCAGAATCAGAATCAATTTTTTAATGGTAACAATGGGGGAAACAGAAATCAGTCAAATCAATTTTCCAATAGCAATAACAGCAATGGAGGAAATAGGAATCAATACAATTCTTTGTTATGTACTAATTGTAACATGAAAGGCCATACTGTGGATAGATGTTTTGAGTTAATTGGATATCCTCCTGGATATAAAAAGAACTCTAACTCTAATAACAATAGGACCCCTTTTAAGGTGAACAATAGAGTTGGTTCAAGTAACGATGTTGATTCTCAGACTTCTAACACCACTTTACCTTTTTCCAATGACCAAATTGCTAAACTTATGAGTTTAATCAGTGAAAAAGAGAATTGTGGTGGTCAAGATAACATGGCAGGTATTAAATGCAGTTTTTTTAATGGAAATGTCTTTTTTAACAATCACTTCTATAAGTTTTTTGTTGCCAAAGTCAAAGTTGATGGACTCAACTTTAACTTTGGTTGGATTATTGATTCTGGTGCCAACCAGCACATTACCAACTCTACTAAAAACATGACCAATGTTGTTGATATTTCTGATTTAAATATTACTGTTAGGCATCCTAATGGTACTTCCGCTAAAATTACTTATATTGGTAATTTGAAACTTACCAATAATGTGGTTCTTTTTGATGTGTTGGTGATACCTGAGTATACTGTTAGTCTTTTGTCTGTGAATAAGTTAATTAAGAACAGTAAACATCATGTTGGTTTTAATGAGCATAATTGTGTCATTCAGGATTTGAAAAGGGAAAGTACTCTGGGGATTGGTAATGAGTGTGATGGCTTGTACTTGATTGATTCTGAATGTAAGCTACCTCAGATAAAAAGTAATCTATCTGTTATGTGTTTTCATGCTTCTAAAGGGGTTTGGCATAATAGGTTAGGTCATCCATCTGATAATGTGTTAAAAATTCTGAAAAACACTCTTGGAATCAATAAACCTGAGCATATTAGTCCTTGTGAAACTTGTCATTTTTCTAAGCAAATCAGAGAACCTTTTCCTCTGAGCAACCATAAGTCTGAAAAGGTTGGTGAACTTATCCATCTTGACTTATGGGGACCCTATAGGGTTACCTCAAAGGAAGGGTTTAGGTATTTTCTCACCATTGTTGATGACTTTTCTAGGGCTGTTTGGGTTTATCTGATCAAATCTAAGGATGAAGTGTTCAATTATTTTGTGGATTTTGTGAACTTAATTTTTAATCAGTTTCAAACTAAAATCAAAGTTATAAGATCTGACAATGGGACTGAATTTGTAAATAACAAGATGGATTGTTACCTTAGGGATAATGGCATTATGCATCAAACCTCATGTGCTTATACTCCTCAGCAAAATGGTATTGCTGAGAGAAAGCACAGACATTTATTGAATGTGGCTAGAACTCTTTTGTTTCAAAGTGGTGTTCCTTTGTGTTTTTGGACTGATTGTGTGTTAACTGCTGCCTATCTGATTAACAGGCTTCCGTCATCTGTCCTTGCTGGTCATTCTCCTTTTTTTATGCTTTATAGTAGAGAACCTACCCTTTCCTATTTACGATGTTTTGGGTGTTTGTGTTTTGCAACAGTTTTAAACAGTCATGATAAATTTTCTCCTAAATCTGAAAAATGTGTTTTGATTGGGTATTCTAGTACCAAAAAGGCCTACAAGCTTTTGAATTTAGAAAATAGAAGTTATTTGTTTTCAAGAGATGTTAAATTTTATGAAAATGTTTTTCCTTATAAAATGAATTCTGATAATAAACTTTTTAATATTAGTAATAAAACCTTTTTTGATGTTTTTGATTTTCAACCCCAAAATGTTGTAAGTCCCAATGATGATGGAAGGGGATCATCCGGTGATGCAGGAGAGGTAATTGTGGATCAATCCTTGTCTGATACTGCAGAGGAGCAGTCAGATGAGGATGATAGCCATACTGCATCACCAATGGATGACACTATACACATATCTGAGGGCAATGTTCCTAACAATAACAATGTTCCTACTTTCCATTCTAGCAATGGGACAGATGATGAAAGCCCTCCGATTAGTTCTAGAAGATCTACTAGGGTTCATAAGTTACCTGAAAAATTGAATGAGTTTGTCTTAGACAACAAAGTTAAGTATGGCTTGCATAGATATGCTAACCATACCAAATTTTCTGAGACCAATAGGTGTTTTGTTTCTAATTTGAATAGGACTTCTGAACCCTCCTGTTTTTCTGAAGCTGTTAAGAATGTTAATTGGATTCATGCCATGAATAGTGAAATGGAAGCCCTTTATTTGAACAACACTTGGACTCTTACTACTCTGCCCATTAATAGAAAAGCTATACCTTCTAAATGGGTTTATAAAATTAAATATAAACCTGATGGTGAAATTGAAAGATATAAGGCTAGGCTTGTGGCTAAGGGTTGTGGGCAGAGAGAAGGGATTGATTATGATGAAATTTTTAGCCCTGTTGTTAAAATGAGCACTATTAGGTGTGTTATTAACTTGGCTGTGCAAAGTTCTTGGAGTATTTTTCAAATGGATATTAACAATGCATTCTTGTATGGGGACTTAAGTGAAGATGTGTATATGCTTCCTCCTCCTGGTTTTTTTGATAAAAATGAAAAAAAGGTTTGCAAGTTAAAAAAGGCTCTCTATGGCTTAAAACAGGCTCCTAGACAATGGAACATTAAACTTGTTAACTTTCTTACCAAAGCTGGTTTTCTGCAAAGCAAAAATGACCACTCCTTGTTTAAAAAAGACAAAGATGGTGTTTTTTTGGTGCTTCTTGTTTTTGTTGATGATATCATCATCACTGGCAACAATGATGGTGAAATTAATAAGTTTAAGTTGTTTCTTAACCAAAGCTTTAAGATTAAAGACTTGGGTAAATTAAAGTATTTTCTTGGAATTGAAGTTTTAAGACTTAAAAATGGTCTCTGTTTAAACCAAAGGAAATATTGCATTGAGCTTCTTCATGAATATGGTATGCTTGCTTGCAAACCTGTGTGCACTCGTATGACTGAAAATGGAATTCTTGCTCATAAAGAAAGTGTTGGTGATAAGTTTTTAACTAATATCACTAGTTATCAAAAGATTGTTGGGAAGTTAATTTATCTGTGCAACACTAGGCCTGATATATCCTATTATGTTCACTGTTTAAGCCAACATATGCATGCTCCCCTTCAATCTCACCCTGATGCTGCTTTTAAGGTTCTTAGATACCTCAAAAGTGCACCTAGTGCTGGCATTACTTACATTAAGAGCCAATCCAATACTATTAAAGCATTTTCTGATTCTGATTGGGCTAAATGTAAGATGACCAGAAGATCTGTTTCTGGTTATTGTGTTTTCTTACACAACAATCTTGTGTCTTGGAAAAGTAAAAAGCAGGCCACCTTATCTAGATCCTCTGCTGAGGCTGAATATAGGTCTATGGCTTCTGCTGTGTGTGAAGTTATGTGGCTCAACAAAGTTTTAAAGGACTTAAATGTTCCTGCTTGTATCCCTGCTTCTCTATTTTGTGACAATAGCTCTGCTATTCAGATAGCAGCTAATCCTGTTATGCATGAAAAAACCAAGCATTTTGACATTGATGTTCACTTGGTAAGAGAAAAGGTTGCTTCTGGCCTTGTGAAAACTGTGAAAGTTTCTTCTGAAAACCAAGTTGCTGACATCCTGACCAAAGGTCTTGGAAGTTATCAGCATAATGAGCTATGCTCCAGATTGGGTTTGAGAAATTGTTTTGGCTTAAGTCCTTGAGGAAGGGTGTTGAAAGTTATGTTGTGATGTGGCAAGTCCTTAAGTCTCAAGGGACTCATTGTGTAACTTATTTACTCTTTATTGTCTTTGGGCTTTGTTTGTGTGTTTGTTGATTGTGCAGGTACCTTTTGTGGCAAATCTTGGAACTTTTGTTGACTAGACCGTTGTTGGTGTTGACTGACCTTATAACTCGTGTTGATAGCCACAAACGAACACAATCTTATCTACACACACATACATCACTCTCATCTCTCTCACCAACCCTCCTTCTCAATCTCACTCACCTGCTACTCAAAGTTATCATCACATAAAGTATAACCAAACGTTTGAGATGTAAACATTTGGTTATTAGTTTAGATTAGTTTAGTGTAGTTTGTTCTTATTCTTGATGTATTTTAGATAGCATCCATTTGGGGACTATCTTTTCTTTTGTAGAACAGCATCCGTTTTGGGGACTGTTCAAGTTGTATTTGAGTATTAAAAAGGTTTGGGAAAACTACTTGTGTTTGATTTCACATTTTTTAACACTCAGGTTTGTTTATCGCTAGAACAAAAGAAAATGAATACCATTATGGATATTTCTTTGATATGTATGCGTATTAGTTAGTAAATATGTTTATTTCTTTTTTGAACATTTACTAGGGATTTGATTAATACAAAAAGAAGTTTAGACAATAACTATTTGCTATTTTATATATTGGCATGTACCAAATGGTCTTGAGGACAATGGACTCAATATCTACATGTCAAAAACGAGCCCTCCAGATGTGTTTGAAATTTATAGGATGCAGTTTGAAAAGGATTTTACATCCTTTCTAGAATCACGCTCAGCTGAAATGATACGTGGAGGGCGTATGGTTCTTTCATTTCAAGGACGAAGTGATGTTGATCCTAGTAGCAATGATTGTTGTCGTCATTGGGAGTTGCTGGCTGAATCACTTGTTGATATGGTTAAGGTGGTATATGTCTCTCTCAAGTGCTTTCAGAGCTTATAATTTTTGGATTTGGTAACAGACTCTTTATGCATTACTATATATCCGTTTCAGGGATATGTAAAAGAAGCTGAAATCAGAAAATTCAACATTCCGATGTATAATCCATATAAAGATGAAGTTAGGGATTATTAAGGATACCAAATCATGACAAATCAATTAGTTAGAATAGAATGTTCTAGTAGTTAATAGTTGATTATACTTTCTATGTATATCTCCTCTAATTACGCTTTCTCTTGTATATATCTATGACCTTACACCTTGAATGAAATGTACAAAAAACATTCAATCTCCATATGGTATCACAGCTATAATACAGCTCAAACGAGTAACAAACGATCCATTATTATCATCACCATGTCTTCTTCTTTGAATACTCTAATCACCATCACAGCCTCTACCCATTTTCCCATCAAACTAACAACCCAAAACTTCCCCGTTTGGAGACGCCATGTGCAGTCCACACTCGTTGGATTCGGATTGGAAGATTTCATCACTGGTGCTATAGAACCACCACCATCAACCATAAAGACAAAGACACCACCAAAACCAATCCCGATTATACATCTTGGTATAGACAAGACCAGGTCATCTACAGTGCCATTCTTGGATCTTGCTCCGAGGAAGTACAACCAATCATTGCATCCGCTGCCACTGCCAAAGTCGCCTGGGATAGGCTATCCACCTCCTTTGCAAGCAAATCACGTTCCAGAGTGATCTCCTTGAAAACCAAACTTGCAAAGAATCCTAAAGGTGGCCGATCTATCTCTGATTTCCTAAATGATATGCGCTCTATTGCTGATGAATTGGCCCTTGTTCAAAGCCCGGTTAGTGAAGAAGATCTCATGATACATATACTCACCCAACTAGGTGACGAGTATAACCCCATCACCGCTGCTCTCAAGGTACGTGAAAATCCGATATCCTATCCAGAACTCTTTGATAAATTGGTCGATTTTGAACGTGCTTTGGCAGCCACCGAACCCAATCCCACTATGCTTGCCACTGCCAACATAACTCAGAAGCAACAGAGGCCACGACAACCCTATGACCCAAACTTTCGCACTCCACGAAACAAGTCAGCTGCGACTTCACAGCGATTTTCCCGTTCAAACCGATCACAATTGTCTCGATCCACAAATCGAAAACTCAACTCCAAATACTACAATTCACAATTTGTAAACACCACCACAGTGCACCCGATTCCTCATGCTCTTGTACCAAAGACTTATCTTCAAGCCTCCAAAGATTCTCTATGGCGCAAAGCTATGGACGATGAGTACAATACACTTCTTCGCAATCATACATGGGACCTAGTTCCTCCTTCGTCTCGGAAACCAATTGGGTGCAAATGGGTTTTTCGCATCAAACGTAAGCCTGATGGCAGTGTAGACAAATACAAGGCTCGTCTAGTTGCCAAGGGGTTCTTACAAGAATATGGCAAAGACTACTTTGACACGTTTAGCCCGGTTACAAAACCCGTCACTATTCGCACAGTTCTTTCCATTGCCTTATCACGGGGTTGGCAACTACATCAACTAGATGTCAATAACGCGTTTTTACATGACATCCTGCAAGAAGAAGTTTTCATGACTCAACCTCCAGGATATGTTAACTCTCAATTCCCGAGTCATATTTGCAAGTTAAGACGCTCTCTTTATGGTCTAAAACAGGCACCCCGGACTTGGTATATTGCTCTCACCTCCTTTCTAGTTGAATCCGGATTTACAAAATCTCATGCGGATGCCTCGCTTTTCATATACAATCGGGAAGATTGCATTTGCTACTTTCTTGTTTATGTGGATGATATACTTTTGACCGGCAACAATGATCTCTTCTTAAACAAGTTCATCACAACACTATCCTCTAGATTCTCGGTCAAAAATCTGGGTTACCCAAGTCAATTTCTAGGTGTTGAGCTTATACCGACTACAAATGGATTATTCTTATCGCAACATAGACATATACATGACCTGTTGGTATCTCATCGCATGGATGGTGCGAAACCAGTAACAACACCACTTAGCTCCTCCCAAGTATTAACACTTGTTGATGGCACACCCCATGTTGACCCAACACCATATCGCAAGCTTCTTGGCTCTCTCCAATATCTTGCCTTTACACGTCCGGATATAGCCTTTGCGGTTAACAAACTCGCCCAATTCATGCATCAGCCAACTCAAACTCACTGGCAAGCTCTAAAACGCTTACTTCGCTACCTAAAAGGGACAGTTTATCATGGCTTATTTTTACCTAAGAAATCTCCCCTTGAGCTCACAGCCTTTTCTGACTCGGATTGGGGGGTGTCCACACAGCTGGTCGTTCCACTACAGCTTACCTTATCTATCTTGGCAATAACATTATCTCTTGGAAATCAGCCAAACAAAAATTGGTATCACGCTCCTCAACTGAAGCGGAATATAAAGCTCTAGCGAATGCCGCTGCTGAATTAGCCTGGGTTCAAAATCTACTCAAAGAACTTGGTCTTTCCACAACTGTAGTGCCTAAGCTGTTTTGTGACAACACCGGTGCCACTTACCTATGTGCCAATCCTGTTTATCACTCACGCATGAAACATGTTGCATTGGATTACCATTTTGTTAGAGAAAGAGTGGCAGCCGGTACACTTAGGGGTTGTTTGGATGTGCGGTTAGGAGGAGATTATCTCCAAATCTCAGTTCCAAAATAGAGATAAGTTAAAAAAAAGTATTTGGGTAATAAATGGAGATAAGTGATTATTTGCGTTTAGAAGCTCCAAAATGGAGTTTTGAAAAAGTTAGTGGGGAGGGGAGCTACTTATTTCATTTTCAAAATGGAGTTTTGGAAAATTAAGCTTTCAAAATGGAGTTTATTATCAAATAATCAAATATACCAAACACTCAAAAAAGTGATTATTTGATTATTGCGATTTCAAACTGGAATATCAAATCCAAACACTATTTTTTAAAATGGAGTTTTCAAAATGATGATTTTTTAAAATGGAGTTTTCAAAATGAATAATTTTTTTTGAATAAGCACATCCAAACACCCACTTAGAGTTCATCACCTAAACTCGACTGATCAACTTGCTGATGCTCTCACAAAACCTCTCTCTCGTGCTCCATTCTTGAGATTACGATCCAAGATTGGAGTTTCAGACGGAACCTCCATCTTGCGGGGGCGTATTAAGGATACCAAATCATGACAAATCAATTAGTTAGAATAGAATGTTCTAGTAGTTAATAGTTGATTAGACTTTCTATGTATATCTCCTCTAATTACACTTTCTCTTGTATATATGTATGACCTTACACCTTGAATGAAATGTACAAAAAACATTCAATCTCCATAGGGATCTGATTCACAATCAAGGGTCATTTTCTCTTGATGTCTTTGAATAATTCCAAATAAATTGGGATCCATATGACCCTCATTATGATAATTCAAAGTCAAATGGGATTCATGGCAAAAGGGTTGCAAAAATTTTAAGAGCAGTTGCAGAACCGATGCTGGTTACTCAATTTGGAGATTCTGCAATGGACTTGTTGTTTCAAAAATATGAAACATATGTGGATAAACATCTGTTAACTGAGAAGACAAAGCACTTTGCAATAGTAATTTCTTTGACAAAAGTCTGAAATATTTGTGTACTAATTTGAGCTTTAATGTTGGGTGCTTTTGAATACCGTTTGAGAATAAATTTAGCAAGTTATTATTAATCTAATATTCTAATGAGCAATTTTTATTTTTGCACCTGTGACAAATGTTATTGGTATTGATTGCATGGGTGAAAGATAAAGATACGCAATAGAGTTTTTTTCAGAAAAACCGAAATACGTAACCAACTTTATTTTGTACTAGTAGTCCTAGTATACTTTCAAATTTTGTTCAATATATATACGTAATATGACCGGCTAGATAACTTGTTCAACAGGTTTCACCTTCAAATGTTATAATTATGATCCCTTTACTTTTGGGGGACTTCCACTTTTAGTCGCTTTACTTTTTCAGCATATATTTCGGATAATTTTGGTGTAAACTTATACACGTAGAAGTAAAAATACTATTTTTTTTTAAAAAAATATTTATTTTTTCGAAATTTTGAGGAAAAAAAAAGTTTTTTTGAAAAAAATATAATATTTATTATTTTAGATTAACAAAATTTTTTTTGACAAAAACCGAAATTTTATTTTTTCGAAATTTTATGAAAAAAATTTAGAAATTTGTTTTTTTGAAAAAAAAAACAGATTTCTATTATATAATTTAAGAATATAAATTTTTTTGACAAAAAAAATATTTTCGAAATATTTTTTTTAATAAAAAAAATTCCAAAAAAGTATTAATTTTTTAAAAGACTTTTTAAAAAAGAACTTTTGATGGAGGCCCAAGTATTGAAGAACGGGCTGACTTGTTTCTGGAGGCCCGAGATCGC
Source organism: Glebionis coronaria (assembly GCA_025667525.1). Taxonomy (NCBI): domain Eukaryota; kingdom Viridiplantae; phylum Streptophyta; class Magnoliopsida; order Asterales; family Asteraceae; genus Glebionis; species Glebionis coronaria. Next base: position 575,550,969 of record CM046876.1, read on the forward strand.
GTGACGAAGAAGGGTTTAGTAAAATGGGCATAACTTTTGCATCCTAAGTCCGTTTTCAGCCCGTGACCTGTCAAAACGTGCGTAAAAAGGAGACAGATGATGCTGTAACCACCTTTTAGCTGGTTACGGATTTTTCAAGGCCCGAAAAGCCTTTTTACTATCAGTTTTTTGCATTTTTATGTTTTTTTCACTTTCAGTTGGACTTTGTCATTGGGCTACGGTCCAACCCGTTGGATTTTTAGGGTTTTTCTTTGTTTGCAGTCATTATTTAATGAATCTGCTGTAACCCTAGCAAGACAGTTATCAGTTTAATAAAAGTTAAACCATTGGCCGTTGAGTTGCCGTGTTTTACCCTAATTTTTGGGCATTCTTCAGAATCAATGATTATTAGCAGAATTGTTTCTGGCATTCTTGTTGAATCAACAGATCTAATTACTTATCTTTGTTACTTTGTTTTTTAGTCTACATCAGTTGGTATCAAGAGGCAAAGTTCCTGATCAAGATGCCTCCAAGGAGAACTAGGCCTATTCAAGATGTGAATGAACAGGAATTTGAGCAGCGTATGATGGAGAGAATGGAGGAGCGATCCGATCAAATGTTTGATCAATTGACCGACCAGATGAACACTTTGATGAGCAATAGGAGGCCTCGTAATCACCGACATGAGGAAGAAGATGCAGATCTGGAAGAAAATCCGTTTGGTGATGGTTTGTCTGATGATGAACAATCAGTAGGGCGACGGATGAGAGATCGCAGTGGGAATAATGATAGGCGTTGGGAGACTGGAATGAGGGTTAATATTCCCGAGTTTAATGGGGACACTTTAAATCCTGATGAGTTTATTGATTGGGTTGTTGCTGTTGAAGAAGTATTTGAATTCAAAGAAGTTCCAGAAAACAAAAGGGTTTCGTTGATCGCTACCAAGTTACGTGGTCGGGCATCCGCGTGGTGGCAACAATTGAAACTGACGAGGAACAGAGTTGGGAAGTCAAAGATCACGAGTTGGCAGAAGATGAAGAAAGTCATGAGGGATAATTTTATTCCTCATAACTACCAGCGAATGATGTACCAGCGGTTACAGAATCTGAAACAGGGGGCTAAGTCTGTGGAAGATTACACGACCGAATTTTACCAACTAATTGCAAGGAATGACGTTCAAGAGACAGAAGATCAGCTTGTCTCTCGATATATTGGTGGTTTAAGAGTCCAGATCATGGATTCTGTTAACATGTTTGATCCGATGACACTTTCTGAAGCGTATCAACGAGCACTGACTTTTGAGAAGCAGAACCGACGAGTGGGGAGTTCTTCTTCTCCTGCAATAACAGGTGCTTCTGGTTCGGGTAATGCGGCATCGTGTTTTGCCCCAACTCAGGCTAAAGCAGTTGGTGAGAATACTGGACCAGTTCCTAAAGCGGTCGGCAATGGTGGGTTCAAGTGCTTTAACTGTGGTGAACCTGGTCACCTACAATCAGAGTGTAAGAAGGCTAGGAAGAGGCAGTTATTTATTGAACCTGAGGAAGATGATGATGTGGCTTATGATGACTACGTGGGAGACGCAGTTTATGATGCAGAACCTGAGTATAAGGAAGAGTATGTGTCTGGAGATGTGGGGGTGAATCTGGTGGTAAGGCGCTCCTGCTTAACACCTAAAGCTGATGGTGATGATTGGCTCAAACACAACATCTTTCAGTCAACTTTTACCATTATGGGTAAGGTTTGCACTTTTGTATGCGATTCAGGTAGTTGTGATAATTTGATAGCTGAAGGAGTAGTCCAGAAATTAGGGCTGAAAACTGAAGATCGTCCCAAACCTTATAAGTTACAGTGGCTTAAAAAGGGTGGGGAGATAACAGTTTCCAAGCGTGTCTAAGTTCCGTTTTCTGTAGGAAAAACTTATAAGGATAATCTTTGGTGTGATGTGATACCTATGGATGCTTGTCATTTATTGTTGGGTAGACCTTGGGAGTATGACCGTGATGTAACTCACCATGGGAGAACTAATACTTATAGTTTCCTGTTTGGGGGTGTGAAGATTACTTTGATGCCAAATAAACCTAAGGAAGTAGTTAATAAACCCACTGGTACTTTACTAACTCTTTCGCAGTTCGAAGACGAGCTGGAGGTGGGAGGTGATGTTTTTGTATTAATAGGGAAGGAGGTTTCTGAAGACGGTGAAGTTCCTGAAGCCATGATCCCTTTACTTGAGGAATTCTCTGATGTTTTCCCTGATGAATTACCTGATGGTTTGCCACCATTGTGTGACATACAACATCATATTGATCTAGAGCCTGGGTCACAGTTGCCTAACAGGCCACATTATAGGATGAGCCCGGGAGAACATGAGGAGTTGCGCAAGCAGGTTGAGGAGCTGGTTTCCAAGGGTCATGTTCATGAGAGTATGAGCCCGTGTACTGTTCCTGCACTATTGACTCCAAAGATGGATGGTACATGGCGTATGTGTGTTGATAGTCGAGCCACCAATAAGATTACTGTGAGGTACAGGTTTCCTATTCCTCGCCTTGATGATTTGCTTGACCAGATTAGTGGTGCTACCATTTTCACGAAGCTGGATTTGAAGAGTGGGTATTACCAGATTCGTCTTAGACCTGGTGACGAGTGGAAGACCGCTTTCAAGACCCGTGAAGGGTTGTATGAGTGGTTGGTCATGCCTTTTGGTTTATCAAACGCACCAAGCACATTTATGCGTGTGATGAATCAACTGCTCAGGCCTTTTATTGGCAAGTTTGTGGTTGTTTATTTTGATGACATTCTTATTTATAGTGCTTCTTATAATGAGCATGTCAATCATGTGAGGCAGGTCTTGACCTTGCTTCGGAAGGATAATTTTTATGCAGCCACGAAGAAGTGTGTGTTCATGACCCCTAAAGTTTTGTTTTTAGGGTATGTTGTTTCTGGTGATGGCATACAGGTGGATGAATCTAAGGTAGCAGCTGTTCAGGAGTGGCCAACTCCAACTACCATTACTGAAGTTCGGAGTTTCCATGGTCTTGCTTCTTTCTATAGGCGGTTTATCCCTAATTTCAGTTTCATTATGGCCCCTTTGACAGACTGTATGAAGGGTAAGTCATTTGTTTGGACGGAGGAAGCAGAGATAGCTTTTCGGGTTGTCAAGGAAAAGCTTACTACAGCACCAATCCTGGTATTGCCTGACTTTTCTAAAGTTTTTGAGCTTCATACTGATGCTTCTAAGGTTGCAATTGGTGGAGTTCTTAGTCAGGGTGGGCGGCCTGTTGCCTACTTTAGCGAGAAGTTGACAGGGCCGAAGTCGAGGTACTCTACTTATGACTTGGAGTTTTATGCAGTGGTCCAAGCTGTGAAGCATTGACGCCATTATTTGTTTCATAAGGAGTTTTTTTTGTTCACTGACCATGATTCCTTAAGGCATATTCGTACTCAAGATAAGGTTTCACATAAACATGGGCGTTGGTTGGCTTTTCTTGAGAAATTTACTTTTGTGGTGAAACACAAAACGGGTGCTTCCAATCGTGCTGCTGATGCCTTAAGCAGGAGAAGTAGTTTACTTGTAACCATGCAGGTTGATGTTCCTGGACTGGATGTCATTTGTGACATGGTGACTGTGGATCCATACTTTTCAGTTGTTCTGCAGGATTTGCAATCCGGAGAGAAAACAGATTTTGTTCTGCATGATGGGTTCCTATTCAAAGGGAATCAACTTTGTATTCCTGATTCAAGTCTTCGCTTTCAAATTATTAAGGAGTTGCATGGTGAAGGACATGTTGGTCGTGATCGCACTTTACAGTTGGTTCAAGCTTCTTATTTTTGGCCTACTATGAGGAAGGAAGTGGATCGTTACGTCAAGAGGTGTCGTATTTGTCAAGTTTCAAAGGGGACGGCTACTAATGCAGGTCTTTATATGCCTTTGCCAGTTCCTTTGCAGCCCTGGGTTGATATTAGCAAGGATTTTGTGTTGGGACTACCTCGTACTCAAAGGGGTAATGATTCAATATTTGTTGTTGTTGATCGTTTTTCTAAGATGGTTCATTTTATTCCTTGCAAGAAGACAACAGATGCAGTTAATGTAGCCCAACTTTTCTTTAGGGATGTGTACCGTTTACATGGTTTACCTTCCTCCATTGTTTCTGATCGGGACATCAGGTTTTTGAGTCATTTTTGGCGTAGTTTGTGGAAGATGGTGAATACTCAACTCAATTTTAGTAGTGCTTATCATCCTCAAACTGATGGGCAAACCGAAGTTGTTAACAGGTCCCTTGGTAACCTGTTAAGGTGTTTGGTGGGTGATCATGTGAAGGCATGGGATCAGAAGTTGTATCAAGCTGAGTTTGCTCATAATCATGCTGTTAATCGGAGCACTGGGTTTAGTCCTTTCCAGGTGGTTTATTCTGCTCAGCCACGTGGTCCTCTTGATCTTATGACTCCTCAGATTTCTAGGTCTGTTCCGAAGAAAGTGCAGGATTTTGTTGAGGGGTTGCATGATGTTCATAAATATGTTCGTGACAACTTGGTGCACGCTAATTTGAAGTACAAGCAGGATGCAGATCAAAAGAGGAGACATGTTGACTTTGAAGTAGGAGACTTTGTGTGGGCTATTTTGATTAAGGATCGTATTCCAGTTGGTGAATATAATAAATTGTCAGCTAAGAAGATTGGTCCAGTGGAAATTGTGGATAAGATGAACTCAAATGCTTATCGTTTGAAGTTGCCAAGTCATATTCGTTGTTCTGACGTTTTTAATGTGAAGCACTTGTTGCCTTACCATGGTGATTCTTCCGATGATGATACAGCTGGGAATTCGAGGGCGAATTTTTCTTATCCAGGGGGGAATGATGGAGGCCCAAGTATTGAAGAACGGGTTGACTTGTTTCTGGAGGCCCGAGATCGCGTGACGAAGAAGGGTTTAGTAAAATGGGCATAACTTTTGCATCCTAAGTTTGTTTTCAGCCCGTGACCTGTCAAAACGTGCGTAAAAAGGAGACCGACGACGCTGTAACCACCTTTTAGCTGGTTACGGATTTTTCAAGGCCCGAAAAGCCTTTTTACTATCAGTTTTTTGCATTTTTATGTTTTTTTCACTTTCAGTTGGACTTTGTCATTGGGCTACGGTCCAGCCCGTTGGATTTTTAGGGTTTTTCTTTGTTTGCAGTCATTTTTTAATGAATCTGCTGTAACCCTAGCAAGACAGTTATCAGTTTAATAAAAGTTAAACCATTGGCCGTTGAGTTGCCGTGTTTTACCCTAATTTTCGGGCATTCTTCAGAATCAACGATTATTAGCAGAATTGTTTCTTGCATTCTTGTTGAATCAACAGATCCAATTACTTATCTTTGTTACTTTGTTTTTTAGTCTACATCAGTTGGTATCAAGAGCCAAAGTTCCTGATCAAGATGCCTCCAAGGAGAACTAGGCCTATTCAAGATGTGAATGAACAGGAATTTGAGCAGCGTATGATGGAGAGAATGGAGGAGCGATTCGATCAAATGTTTGATCAATTGACCTACCAGATGAACACTTTGATAAGCAATAGGAGGCCTCGTAATCGCCGTCATGAGGAAGAAGATGCAGATCTAGAAGAAAATCCGTTTGGTGATGGTTTGTCTGATGATGAACAATCAGTAAGGCGACGGATGAGAGATCGCAGTGGGAATAATGATAGGCGTTGGGAGACTGGAATGAGGGTTAATATTCCCGAGTTTAATGGGGACACTTTAAAGCCTGATGAGTTTATTGATTGGGTTGTTGCTGTTGAAGAAGTATTTGAATTCAAAGAAGTTCCAGAAAACAAAAGGGTTTCGTTGATCGCTACCAAGTTACGTGGTCGGGCATCCGCGTGGTGGCAACAATTGAAACTGACGAGGAACAGAGTTGGGAAGTCAAAGATCACGAGTTGGCAGAAGATGAAGAAAGTCATGAGGGATAATTTTATTCCTCATAACTACCAGCGAATGATGTACCAGCGGTTACAGAATCTGAAACAGGGGGCTAAGTCTGTGGAAGATTACACGACCGAATTTTACCAACTAATTGCAAGGAATAACGTTTAAGAGACAGAAGATCAGCTTGTCTCTCGATATATTGGTGGTTTAAGAGTCCAGATCATGGATTCTGTTAACATGTTTGATCCGATGACACTTTCTGAAGCGTATCAACGAGCACTGACTTTTGAGAAGCAGAACCGACGAGTGGGGAGTTCTTCTTCTCCTGCAATAACAGGTGCTTCTGGTTCGGGTAATGCGGCATCGTGTTTTGCCCCAACTCAGGCTAAAGCAGTTGGTGAGAATACTGGACCAGTTCCTAAAGCGGTCGGCAGTGGTGGGTTCAAGTGCTTTAACTGTGGTGAACCTGGTCACCTACAATCAGAGTGTAAGAAGGCTGGGAAGAGGCAGTTATTTATTGAACCTGAGGAAGATGATGATGTGGCTTATGATGACTACGTGGGAGACGCAGTTTATGATGCAGAACCTGAGTATGAGGAGGAGTATGTGTCTGGAGATGTGGGGGTGAATCTGGTGGTAAGGCGCTCCTGCTTAACACCTAAAGCTGATGGAGATGATTGGCTCAAACACAACATCTTTCAGTCAACTTTTACCATTATGGGTAAGGTTTGCACTTTTGTATGCGATTCAGGTAGTTGTGATAATTTGATAGCTGAAGGAGCAGTCCAGAAATTAGGGCTGAAAACTGAAGATCGTCCCAAACCTTATAAGTTATAGTGGCTTAAAAAGGGTGGGGAGATAACAGTTTCCAAGCGTGTCCAAGTTCCGTTTTCTGTAGGAACAACTTATAAGGATAATCTTTGGTGTGATGTGATACCTATGGATGCTTGTCATTTATTGTTGGGTAGACCTTGGGAGTATGACCGTGATGTAAATCACCATGGGAGAACTAATACTTATAGTTTCCTGTTTGGGGGTGTGAAGATTACTTTGATGCCAAATAAACCTAAGGAAGTAGTTAATAAACCCACTGGTACTTTACTAACTCTTTCGCAGTTCGAAGACGAGCTGGAGGTGGGAGGTGATGTTTTTGTATTAATAGGGAAGGAGGTTTCTGAAGACGGTGAAGTTCCTGAAGCCATGATCCCTTTACTTGAGGAATTTTCTGATGTTTTCCCTGATGAATTACCTGATGGTTTGCCACCATTGCGTGACATACAACATCATATTGATCTAGAGCCTGGGTCACAGTTGCCTAACAGGCCACATTATAGGATGAGCCCGGGAGAACATGAGGAGTTGCGCAGGCAGGTTGAGGAGCTGGTTTCCAAGGGTCATGTTCGTGAGAGTATGAGCCCGTGTGCTGTTCCTGCCCTATTGACTCCAAAGAAGGATGGTACATGGCGTATGTGTGTTGATAGTCGAGCCACCAATAAGATTACTGTGAGGTACAGGTTTCCTATTCCTCGCCTTGATGATTTGCTTGACCAGATTAGTGGTGCTACCATTTTCACAAAGCTGGATTTGAAGAGTGGGTATTACCAGATTCGTCTTAGACCTGGTGACGAGTGGAAGACCGCTTTCAAGACCCGTGAAGGGTTGTATGAGTGGTTGGTCATGCCTTTTGGTTTATCAAACGCACCAAGCACATTTATGCGTGTGATGAATCAACTGCTCAGGCCTTTTATTGGCAAGTTTGTGGTTGTTTATTTTAATGACATTCTTATTTATAGTGCTTCTTATAATGAGCATGTCAATCATGTGAGGCAGGTCTTGACCTTGCTTTGGAAGGATAATTTTTATGCAGCAACGAAGAAGTGTGTGTTCATGACCCCTAAAGTTTTGTTTTTAGGGTATGTTGTTTCTGGTGATGGCATACAGGTGGATGAATCTAAGGTAGCAGCTGTTCAGGAGTGGCCAACTCCAACTACCATTACTGAAGTTCGGAGTTTCCATGGTCTTGCTTCTTTCTATAGGCGGTTTATCCCTAATTTCAGTTCCATTATGGCCCCTTTGACAGACTGTATGAAGGGTAAGTCATTTGTTTGGACGGAGGAAGCAGAGATAGCTTTTCGGGTTGTCAAGGAAAAGCTTACTACAGCGTCAATCCTGGTATTGCCTGACTTTTCTAAAGTTTTTGAGCTTCATACTGATGCTTCTAAGGTTGCAATTGGTGGAGTTCTTAGTCAGGGTGGGCGGCCTGTTGCCTACTTTAGCGAGAAGTTGACAGGGCCGAAGTCGAGGTACTCTACTTATGACTTGGAGTTTTATGCAGTGGTCCAAGCTGTGAAGCATTGGCGCCATTATTTGTTTCATAAGGAGTTTGTTTTGTTCACTGACCATGATTCCTTAAGGCATATTCGTACTCAAGATAAGGTTTCACATAAACATGGGCGTTGGTTGGTTTTTCTTGAGAAATTTACTTTTGTGGTGAAACACAAAACGGGTGCTTCCAATCGTGCTGCTGATGCCTTAAGCAGGAGAACTAGTTTACTTGTAACCATGCAGGTTGATGTTCCTGGACTGGATGTCATTTGTGACATGGTGACTGTGGATCCATACTTTTCAGTTGTTCTGCAGGATTTGCAATCCGGAGAGAAAACAGATTTTGTTCTGCATGATGGGTTCCTATTCAAAGGGAATCAACTTTGTATTCCTGATTCAAGTCTTCGCTTGCAAATTATTAAGGAGTTGCATGGTGAAGGACATGTTGGTCGTGATCGCACTTTACAGTTGGTTCAAGCTTCTTATTTTTGGCCTACTATGAGGAAGGAAGTGGATCGTTACGTCAAGAGGTGTCGTATTTGTCAAGTTTCAAAGGGGACGGCTACTAATGCAGGTCTTTATATGCCTTTGCCAGTTCCTTTGCAGCCCTGGGTTGATATTAGCATGGAATTTGTGTTGGGACTACCTCGTACTCAAAGGGGTAATGATTCAATATTTGTTGTTGTTGATCGTTTTTCTAAGATGGTTCATTTTATTCCTTGCAAGAAGACAACAGATGTAGTTAATGTAGCCCAACTTTTCTTTAGGGATGTGTACCGTTTACATGGTTTACCTTCCTCCATTGTTTCTGATCGGGACACCAGGTTTTTGAGTCATTTTTGGCGTAGTTTGTGGAAGATGGTGAATACTCAACTCAATTTTAGTAGTGCTTATCATCCTCAAACTGATGGACAAACCGAAGTTGTTAACAGGTCCCTTGGTAACCTGTTAAGGTGTTTGGTGGGTGATCATGTGAAGGCATGGGATCAGAAGTTGTATCAAGCTGAGTTTGCTCATAATCATGCTGTTAATCGGAGCACTGGGTTTAGTCCTTTCCAGGTGGTTTATTCTGCTCAGCCACGTGGTCCTCTTGATCTTTTGACTCCTCAGATTTCTAGGTATGTTCCAAAGAAAGTGCAGGATTTTGTTGAGGGGTTGCATGATGTTCATAAATCTGTTCGTGACAACTTGGTGTGCGCTAATTCGAAGTACAAGCAGGATGCAGATCAAAAGAGGAGACATGTTGACTTTGAAGTAGGAGACTTTGTGTGGGCTGTTTTGACTAAGGATCGTTTTCTAGTTGGTGAATATAATAAATTGTCTGCTAAGAAGATTGGTCCAGTGGAAATTGTGGATAAGATGAACTCAAATGCTTATCGTTTGAAGTTGCCAAGTCATATTCGTTGTTCTGACGTTTTTAATGTGAAGCACTTGTTGCCTTACCATGGTGATTCTTCCGATGATGATACAGCTGGGAATTCGAGGGCGAATTTTTCTTATCCAGGGGGGAAGGATGGAGGCCCAAGTATTGAAGAACGGACTGACTTGTTTCTGGAGGCCCGAGACGGCGTGACAAAGAAGGGTTTAGTAAAATGGGCATAACTTTTGCATCCTAAGTCCGTTTTCAGCCCGTGACCTGCCAAAACGTGCGTAAAAAGGAGACCGACGACGCTGTAACCACCTTTTAGCTGGTTACGGATTTTTCAAGGCCCGAAAAGCCTTTTTACTATCAGTTTTTTGCATTTTTATGTTTTTTTCACTTTCAGTTGGACTTTGTCATTGGGCTACGGTCCAGCCCGTTGGATTTTTAGGGTTTTTCTTTGTTTGCAGTCATTATTTAATGAATCTGCTGTAACCCTAGCAAGACAGTTATCAGTTTAATAAAAGTTAAACCATTGGCCGTTGAGTTGCCGTGTTTTACCCTAATTTTCGGGCATTCTTCAGAATCAACGATTATTAGTAGAATTGTTTCTGGCATTCTTGTTGAATCAACAGATCCAATTACTTATCTTTGTTACTTTGTTTTTTAGTCTACATCAGTTGGTATCAAGAGCCAAAGTTCCTGATCAAGATGCCTCCAAGGAGAACTAGGCCTATTCAAGATGTGAATGAACAGGAATTTGAGCAGCGTATGATGGAGAGAATGGAGGAGCGATTCGATCAAATGTTTGATCAATTGACCGACCAGATGAACACTTTGATGAGCAATAGGAGGCCTCGTAATCGCCGTCATGAGGAAGAAGATGCAGATCTGGAAGAAAATCCATTTGGTGATGGTTTGTATGATGATAAACAATCAGTAAGGCGACGGATGAGAGATCGCAGTGGGAATAATGATAGGCGTTGGGAGACTGGAATGAGGGTTAATATTCCCGAGTTTAATGGGGACACTTTAAAGCCTGATGAGTTTATTGATTGGGTTGTTGCTGTTGAAGAAGTATTTGAATTCAAAGAAGTTCTAGAAAACAAAAGGGTTTCGTTGATCGCTACCAAGTTACGTGGTCGGGCATCCGCGTGGTGGCAACAATTGAAACTGACGAGGAACAGAGTTGGGAAGTCAAAGATCACGAGTTGCCAGAAGATGAAGAAAGTCATGAGGGATAATTTTATTCCTCATAACTACCAGCGAATGATGTACCAGCGGTTACAGAATCTGAAACAGGGGGCTAAGTCTGTGGAAGATTACACGACCGAATTTTACCAACTAAATGCAAGGAATGACGTTCAAGAGACAGAAGATCAGCTTGTCTCTCGATATATTGGTGGTTTAAGAGTCCAGATCATGGAGTCTATTAACATGTTTGATCCGATGATACTTTCTGAAGCGTATCAACGAGCACTGACTTTTGAGAAGCAGAACCGACGAGTAGGGAGTTCTTCTTCTCCTGCAATAACAGGTGCTTCTGGTTCGGGTAATGCGGCATCGTGTTTTGCCCCAACTCAGGCTAAAGCAGTTGGTGAGAATACTGGACCAGTTCCTAAAGCGGTCGGCAGTGGTGGGTTCAAGTGCTTTAACTGTGGTGAACCGGGTCACCTACAATCAGAGTGTAAGAAGGCTGGGAAGAGGCAGTTATTTATTGAACCTGAGGAAGATGATGATGTGGCTTATGATGACTACGTGGGAGACGCAGTTTATGATGCAGAACCTGAGTATGAGGAGGAGTATGTGTCTGGAGATGTGGGGGTGAATCTGGTGGTAAGGCGCTCCTGCTTAACACCTAAAGCTGATGGTGATGATTGGCTCAAACACAACATCTTTCAGTCAACTTGTACCATTATGGGTAAGGTTTGCACTTTTGTATGCGATTCAGGTAGTTGTGATAATTTGATAGCTGAAGGAGCAGTCCAGAAATTAGGGCTGAAAACTGAAGATCGTCCCAAACCTTATAAGTTACAGTGGCTTATAAAGGGTGGGGAGATAACAGTTTCCAAGCGTGTCCAAGTTCCGTTTTCTGTAGGAACAAATTATAAGGATAATCTTTGGTGTGATGTGATACCTATGGATGCTTGTCATTTATTGTTGGGTAGACCTTGGGAGTATGACCGTGATGTAACTCACCATGGGAGAACTAATACTTATAGTTTCCTGTTTGGGGGTGTGAAGATTACTTTGATGCCAAATAAACCTAAGGAAGTAGTTAATAAACCCACTGGTACTTTACTAACTCTTTCGCAGTTCGAAGACGAGCTGGAGGTAGGAGGTGATGTTTTTGTATTAATAGGGAAGGAGGTTTCTGAAGACGGTGAAGTTCCTGAAGCCATGATCCCTTTACTTGAGGAATTCTCTGATGTTTTCCCTGATGAATTACCTGATGGTTTGCCACCATTGCGTGACACACAACATCATATTGATCTAGAGCCTGGGTCATAGTTGCCTAACAGGCCACATTATAGGATGAGCCCAGGAGAACATGAGGAGTTGTGCAGGCAGGTTGTGTAACATCCCAAAACCGGCTTTAAAGTATTATATTACGATAATGTCATTAGAATGAGTTTGACTATGACATTTATAAGGTGAAAGATGTTACGTGATTGGTTAGTCAAACCTGATAGTCAAACTATAAGTATAAATAATATGTAAATTGGTTTAAAGAGTTAATGTGTTACATTTATATAATAATATAGATTAAAGGACTAAAGTTGTTAAGTGGTATTACTCTACATAAGTTAATGTGGCCAAATAAAATATAATAAGACTTGATGGACTAAATGTGCCAATTAGACAAACATCTAGCCAACAAATATATAAAATGTATTCCCAGGTTCTACACTATTCTCATTTGTGTAGTATCTTTGTGGTATGTAGACACATAAAGAAAATGGAAGGAAGGAAATACCATATGATGATTTAGATGATCAAATTATGAAGTGACTGATGTTCCATGATAAGAGTTAAGTCCCTAGTAATGATTCTACAAGTAAGTAATTCTTATATTGAGTTGAATTAGTAATTATTTAATTAGGGTTTATGTATCTAAAATTGGGGGTTTTGGGTAATTGGGATTCTAAAGAAAAGATTAAGGTGTTTTGAATGTGGGTTAAGGTACTTTAATGATTTAATACAAATTGGCGATGTTGGGATATGATCATGAATGATCATATAAGAATTAAAAGGTTTTGGTTTATAGTAAAGATAATTAAGGTGTAGGGTTTATGTTCCTTTAAAGGTTTTTGATTAATTTGACTAATACGGGTTTCATCATATGATCAAGGTATGATAATATGATGATAAAGATAATGATGGATATGATTAATGGGTTGTGTAAACCCTTGATGATTGTATTTGTATTTATGTGAAAGTAGGTGCTTGTAATGATTATTGAATAAGAACCAAGGTTTGATGATGATGATGATGGTGATGCTTATTCTTATTAGCATGAATCCAAGGTAAGTAAACCGGTTATAATGTGTTATTATATGAGTTATCACATTATGTGCTATATGGTTTGATTGCCATGTTTGTTAAATGTTAATCTCAATGTGTTAGTTAAATATAGAAGTTATAAGAGTAATGATTAAGTGCATTGTGTAAATAAAGGTGTGAATGTATGTTAATATGTTATGGTTGCTTAAATGTGATATGTAGTGTGGTAACATGTTATTGCCGTTTACTTACTAAGCCTCGTGCTTACGGTTTAGTTGTTTAACGTTTTGTAGGTGTTATGTGAAGAAAGTAAGGCCTTGGTAAAGGACTTAAGAATTTGATAAATGGATTAAAAGCATTTGGTTTATATATTTGAGCTTAGTATAGATACCGAGCTCGAATCAAGGTGGAACCCCCAATTGTTGTCAAATGATTATTAATGTCTTGTTGAAGTGTACAAGTCCATGTATTTGTTGGAAATGATGGTCATATAAGTCTTTTAAAAGTTTTATGTAAAACGGGTCAAAATGGGTGTTTGGCAACCCCGTGAAGTATGTGTATATGGTTCATTGTAGACTACAAATATTTATGTAATTTATGAAGTATGTTATGGTAACGATTTCTGTAGAGTCTCATGTCGTCTTGAGTTATAAATGCCATTTTCCGTAAAAATGGGTCAAAAGTGCACAAGAGGTGTTTTAAAGAAATAGCGCTTTGGAGGGTATTTTAGTGCACTTGGAGTACGCAGGAAAAACTAGTGCACATGAGGGGTACTTTAGTGCACTAGAGAGGTTTTCTTAGAAAATAGTGCACTTGAGGGGTCCTTTAGTGCACTAGATGGTTTTTGCAGAAAATAGTGCACAAGAAGGGTGCTTTAGTGCACTAGATGGGTTTTGTAGAAAATAGTGCACAAGAAGGGTGCTTTAGTGCACTAGAAGGGTTTTGTAGAAAATAGTGCACAAGAAGTGTGTTTTAGTGCACAAAGTGGTTTTGTCAAATCTTAGTCGTTTTGTTTATTTTGTATATAATGACCTGTAAGGAGTTAGAGGTTGTGTTGTATATCATTGGAAAGGTATTTAAGTCTATTTTGAGTGAAAAATACGTTCAAGCTCTGATTGTTTGTAGATTTTCGTCAGTTTGTTAAAGAGTAACAGGATGCTTGTTTTGGTAAAGTAATTTTCGCGTAAAAGGTCCAAGATTTTATGTTTTTTTATAAATTCAGGAAAGGGGCGTTTCAACTTGGTATCAGAGCTTCGGTCTAAGTGAAATAGGTTACCATTATAGGTTGCCTAAACTTAGGCCACTCGTAGATGCGTTGCTGTAAGTGTAAAGTAATGCGGAAAGTGTATGCCTTAGATATAAGGTAGATTAAGTGCTTGCAGTAAATGAAATGATGATACTTAGAAATAATTTTATCATGATAAGTGTGTTTTCCCATAGACTAAATGTAATGAATACGGTTAATAAGGTGAAACACTTGTTGCAAAAAGTTTTAAGTGTTGTTATGAGTATGTATGCTACTGTCTATGGTAGTACTTACATATCTAAGTAATTAAAGAATGTATGATGGTAAGATATTATGAGATGTATGGGATAAGTAAAATGAATGCATATTGATGAACGTAATATAAACATATGAGATGGGACGAATGAATGTGTAAATGTTTGAATTATGAAAAGTTGCTTAAACGAAAAATATAATGTATAGTAACGTTGAGTATGTATAGTATGATGTATGAAAAATATGATCGAATTATTATGTATTTCTTGTAATGTAAATGTGTAAGTGACACATAATGAACGTATGAATGTAAAATACTTTGTTAGTGAAACATCGTTATGAGAATGAGGGAAAAAGATGAGATTGCTTAAATGCATAAATATAACGTATGAATGTGATTAAGAGAATGGTTAAGAAATAATGAGACATGTTATATGTATAACATGATAATTTAAATGTAATGGCGAAATGTGGATAAATGAGGTGAATGAATGATGCTGAAGTAAAGTTGTGCTAAAAGTCTAAAATGGTAATTAATGCGTTAAATGAATGAATAGAAATATACATGTAGATGCATGAAAGAGATGTATGATAAATAAAAAGAATTAATGTATATGTTATAAAGTAACCCGAATGTAAAAGTATTATACGTAGAGAAGGTTAATGGCCTAAAATGATATATTGTGTAAAATGAAGTAAGGGGTCAACTTGTAGTTGACGTGAAAAGGCTAATTGCATTGTGTAAATGAATCATAGATTTGAATTTACAAGTATCATATGGATATTATAAAAAAAAGTAATGAAAGACAATAAAGGTGTGTTGAAATTGCATAAGGCAAGACTAATGCAGATGAAAAGTATTTGATTGGAAAATTACGCAAATAGCAAAAAGGGGTAAATTATGATAAATTTAAATTTAGCTTTGATCCAATGATAAATGTAATGGTATCCTTCGGGATATCCTAAAGCAATGGTGTCCTTCGGGATAGCCTAATGTGTTGGTATCCTTAGGGATAACCTAGTGATGGTATCCTTCGGGATAGCCTAAGGTAATGGTATCCTTCCGGATAGCCAAATGTGATGGTATCCTTCGGGATAGCCTAATGTGATGATATCAATCATGATAGATTAAGAAGGTAAATACCAACGCAAGGTTGGTGATACCGTAAGGGTATGTGTAAAGAGGAAATCCCTATGGGGAGAGTGTCAAGTTTCATTTGAGAAAAGAAAGTTAATGAGATTGGATCCAAGGCTATAAAATATGAGATTGAAAATGAATATGTTATCAAATTGTGATGAATGTAAAGTAATGAAATAGTAAGCGAGTATGAATGTGGTGTTGGGAAGCTTAAGTAGGATGGTTTATAATTCCCTTATTTAAACGAATTGGGACGCCTTTTCATTTAAATAATAAAGTTTTAAATCTTCAAACCGTAAGTTTATAATTCATTACTTACATAAATTGGGACGCCTCTTTATGCCAGTGGTGAATTGTAAATTAGTGGGCTTACGTGTATCCGACATTGCATGAGTATGGCTATAAGAGAATGAGAAAACAAAAACTAAAGCAAGTTAGATATTCTAAGTAAAAGATATTATATGAGAATAAAAAATGATGGCATTAAGATATGTGTAAAAATCTTAAGATATACTTAAAATGAAGTTGTAATTTAAGTTGTGAAGATTAACGAGTTGTTAATTTTCAAAGATTATAAAAGGAAAATGCTTAAATGATGTATAAGGTTAAAAAATTTATTACCATGTGGAAGGTATTTATTACAATGTTGAAGTAAGACATAACTTTTGGAGTATGATATTTAACGTGAGTTGTGCTCATCTTATAAAATATGTGTTGGTATTATGTAGAATGTGACATTACCCGTTGTGTGACTCTATGTCATATTAGTACAATGAGATATTATTATCAAAATTTGATTGATACAAATTCAAAATGGTATATGTTTCCAAATGACAAGTCGTCATGATTGGAAAATTTAGATAAATTTTGTGAAGTTATGTGATCGTTGAGTAGAATTTTAAGTCAAATAGAGATGTCATAATGTGTTATGATACTAATGACACAATGTCATTATGAATGGTTGTAAGGTTATGTTTATTATTTGAAAGTAATTGAAGCTTATAGTAATTAGATCATGTCTTGGTCGAATTATGTTGTTGAGCTATATGTTTTTATTAAATGAATGAATAAGTAATTTATGTAACAGATATGAAATGATCATGAGATATAAAAAGTATGGTAATGGTCGCTAATGTTAAGCAAGTAAGATTTCGGGGACGAAATCTAATTAAGGGGGAGAGATTTGTAACATCCCAAAACCGGCTTTAAAGTATTATATTACGATAATGTCATTAGAATGAGTTTGACTATGACATTTATAAGGTGAAAGATGTTACGTGATTAGTTAGTCAAACCTGATAGTCAAACTATAAGTATAAATAATATGTAAACTGGTTTAAAGAGTTAATGTGTTACATTTATATAATAATATAGATTAAAGGACTAAAGTTGTTAAGTGGTATTACTCTACATAAGTTAATGTGGCCAAATAAAATATAATAAGACTTGAGGGACTAAATGTGCCAATTAGACAAACATCTAGCCAACAAATATATAAAATGTATTCCCAGGTTCTACACTATTCTCATTTGTGTATTATCTTTGTGGTATGTAGACACATAAAGAAAATGGAAGGAAGGAAATACCATATGATGATTTAGATGATCAAATTATGAAGTGACTGATGTTCCATGATAAGAGTTAAGTCCCTAGTAATGATTCTACAAGTAAGTAATTCTTATATTGAGTTGAATTAGTAATTATTTAATTAGGGTTTATGTATCTAAAATTGGGGGTTTTGGGTAATTGGGATTCTAAAGAAAAGATTAAGGTGTTTTGAATGTGGGTTAAGGTACTTTAATGATTTAATACAAATTGGCGATGTTGGGATATGATCATGAATGATCATATAAGAATTAAAAGGTTTTGGTTTATAGTAAAGATAATTAAGGTGTAGGGTTTATGTTCCTTTAAAGGTTTTTGATTAATTTGACTAATACGGGTTTCATCATATGATCAAGGTATGATCATATGATGATAAAGATAATGATGGATATGATTAATGGGTTGTGTAAACCCTTGATGATTGTATTTGTATTTATGTGAAAATAGGTGCTTGTAATGATTATTGAATAAGAACCAAGGTTTGATGATGATGATGATGGTGATGCTTATTCTTATTAGCATGAATCCAAGGTAAGTAAACCGGTTATAATGTGTTATTATATGAGTTATCACATTATGTGCTATATGGTTTGATTGCCATGTTTGTTAAATGTTAATCTCAATATGTTAGTTAAATATAGAAGTTATAAGAGTAATGATTAAGTGCATTGTGTAAATAAAGGTGTGAATGTATGTTAATATGTTATGGTTGCTTAAATGTGATATGTAGTGTGGTAACATGTTATTGCCGTTTACTTACTAAGCCTCGTGCTTACGGTTTAGTTGTTTAACGTTTTGTAGGTGTTATGTGAAGAAAGTAAGGCCTTGGTAAAGGACTTAAGAATTTGATAAATGGATTAAAAGCATTTGGTTTATATATTTGAGCTTAGTATAGATACCGAGCTCGAATCAAGGTGGAACCCCCAATTGTTGTCAAATGATTATTAATGTCTTGTTGAAGTGTACAAGTCCATGTATTTGTTGGAAATGATGGTCATATAAGTCTTTTAAAAGTTTTATGTAAAACGGGTCAAAATGGGTGTTTGGCAACCCCGTGAAGTATGTGTATATGGTTCATTGTAGACTACAAATATTTATGTAATTTATGAAGTATGTTATGGTAACGATTTCTGTAGAGTCTCATGTCGTCTTGAGTTATAAATGCCATTTTCCGTAAAAATGGGTCAAAAGTGAACAAGAGGTGTTTTAAAGAAAAATAGCGCTTTGGAGGGTATTTTAGTGCACTTGGAGTACGCAGGAAAAACTAGTGCACATGAGGGGTACTTTAGTGCACTAGAGAGGTTTTCTTAGAAAATAGTGCACTTGAGGGGTCCTTTAGTGCACTAGATGGTTTTTGTAGAAAATAGTGCACAAGAAGGGTGCTTTAGTGCACTAGATGGGTTTTGTAGAAAATAGTGCACAAGAAGGGTGCTTTAGTGCACTAGAAGGGTTTTGTAGAAAATAGTGCACAAGAAGTGTGTTTTAGTGCACAAAGTGGTTTTGTCAAATCTTAGTCGTTTTGTTTATTTTGTATATAATGACCTGTAAGGAGTTAGAGGTTGTGTCGTATATCATTGGAAAGGTATTTAAGTCTATTTTGAGTGAAAAATACGTTCAAGCTCTGATTGTTTGTAGATTTTCGTCAGTTTGTTAAAGAGTAACAGGATGCTTGTTTTGGTAAAGTAATTTTCGCGTAAAAGGTCCAAGATTTTATGTTTTTTTATAAATTCAGGAAAGGGGCGTTTCAGGTTGAGGAGTTGGTTTCCAAGGGTCATGTTCGTGAGAGTATGAGCCCGTGTGCTGTTCCTGCCCTATTGACTCCAAAGAAGGATGGTACATGGCGTATGTGTGTTGAAGTCGAGCCACCAATAAGATTACTGTGAGGTACAGGTTTCCTATTCCTCGCCTTGATGATTTGCTTGACCAGATTAGTGGTGCTACCATTTTCACAAAGCTGGATTTGAAGAGTGGGTATTACCAGATTCGTCTTAGACCTAGTGACGAGTGGAAGACCGCTTTTAAGACCCGTAAAGGGTTGTATGAGTGGTTGGTCATGCCTTTTGGTTTATCAAACGCACCAAGCACATTTATGCGTGTGATGAATCAACTGCTCAGGCCTTTTATTGGCAAGTTTATGGTTGTTTATTTTGATGACATTCTTATTTATAGTGCTTCTTATAATGAGCATGTCAATCATGTTAGGCAGGTTTTGACCTTGCTTCGGAAGGATAATTTTTATGCAGCAACGAAGAAGTGTGTGTTCATGACCCCTAAAGTTTTGTTTTTAGGGTATGTTGTTTCTGGTGATGGCATACAGGTGGATGAATCTAAGGTAGCAGCTGTTCAGGAGTGGCCAACTCCAACTACCATTACTGAAGTTCGGAGTTTCCATGGTCTTGCTTCTTTCTATAGGCGGTTTATCCCTAATTTCAGTTCCATTATGGCCCCTTTGACAGACTGTATGAAGGGTAAGTCATTTGTTTGGACGGAGGAAGCAGAGATAGCTTTTCGGGTTGTCAAGGAAAAGCTTACTACAGCGCGAATCCTGGTATTGCCTGACTTTTCAAAAGTTTTTGAGCTTTATACTGATGCTTCTAAGGTTGTAATTGGTGGAGTTCTTAGTCAGGGTGGGCGGCCTGTTGCCTACTTTAGCGAGAAGTTGACAGGGCCGAAGTCGAGGTACTCTACTTATGACTTGGAGTTTTATGCAGTGGTCCAAGCTGTGAAGCATTGGCGCCATTATTTGTTTCATAAGGAGTTTGTTTTGTTCACTGACCATGATTCCTTAAGGCATATTCGTACTCAAGATAAGGTTTCACATAAACATGGGCGTTGGTTGGCTTTTCTTGAGAAATTTACTTTTGTGGTGAAACACAAAACGGGTGCTTCCAATCGTGCTGCTGATGCCTTAAGCAGGAGAACTAGTTTACTTGTAACCATGCAGGTTGATGTTCCTGGACTGGATGTCATTTGTGACATGGTGACTGTGGATCCATACTTTTCAGTTGTTCTGCAGGATTTGCAATCCGGAGAGAAAACAGATTTGTTCTGCATGATGGGTTCCTATTCAAAGGGAATCAACTTTGTATTCCTGATTCAAGTCTTCGCTTGCAAATTATTAAGGAGTTGCATGGTGAAGGACATGTTGGTCGTGATCGCACTTTACAGTTGGTTCAAGCTTCTTTTTTTGGCCTACTATGAGGAAGGAAGTGGATCGTTACGTCAAGAGGTGTCGTATTTGTCAAGTTTCAAAGGGGACGGCTACTAATGCAGGTCTTTATATGCCTTTGCCAGTTCCTTTGCAGCCCTGGGTTGATATTAGCATGGATTTTGTATTGGGACTACCTCGTACTCAAAGGGGTAATGATTCAATATTTGTTGTTGTTGATCGTTTTTCTAAGATAGTTCATTTTATTCCTTGCAAGAAGACAACAGATGCAGTTAATGTAGCCCAACTTTTCTTTAGGGATGTGTACCGTTTACATGGTTTACCTTCCTCCATTGTTTCTGATCGGGACACCAGGTTTTTGAGTCATTTTTGGCGTAGTTTGTGGAAGATGGTGAATACTCAACTCAATTTTAGTAGTGCTTATCATCCTCAAACTGATGGGCAAACCGAAGTTGTTAACAGGTCCCTTGGTAACCTGTTAAGGTGTTTGGTGGGTGATCATGTGAAGGCATGGGATCAGAAGTTGTATCAAGCTGAGTTTTCTCATAATCATGCTGTTAATCGGAGCACTGGGTTTAGTCCTTTCCAGGTGGTTTATTCTGCTCAGCCACGTGGTCCTCTTGATCTTATGACTCCTCAAATTTCTAGGTCTGTTCCGAAGAAAGTGCAGGATTTTGTTGAGGGGTTGCAGGATGTTCATAAATCTGTTCGTGACAACTTGGTGCGCGCTAATTCGAAGTACAAGCAGGATGCAGATCAAAAGAGGAGACATGTTGACTTTGAAGTAGGAGACTTTGTGTGGGCTGTTTTGACTAAGGATCGTTTTCCAGTTGGTGAATATAATAAATTGTCTTCTAAGAAGATTGGTCCAGTGGAAATTGTGGATAAGATGAACTCAAATGCTTATCGTTTGAAGTTGCAAAGTCATATTCGTTGTTCTGACGTTTTTAATGTGAAGCACTTGCTGCCTTACCATGGTGATTCTTCCGATGATGATACAGCTGGGAATTCGAGGGTGAATTTTTCTTATCCAGGGGGGAATGATGGAGGCCCAAGTATTGAAGAACGGGCTGACTTGTTTCTGGAGGCCCGAGATCGCGTGACGAAGAAGGGTTTAGTAAAATGGGCATAACTTTTGCATCCTAAGTCTGTTTTCAGCCCGTGACCTGTCAAAACGTGCGTAAAAAGGAGTCCGACGACGCTGTAACCACCTTTTAGCTGGTTACGGATTTTTCAAGGCCCGAAAAGCCTTTTTACTATCAGTTTTTTGCATTTTTATGTTTTTTTCACTTTCAGATGGACTTTGTCATTGGGCTACGGTCCAACTCGTTGGATTTTTAGGGTTTTTCTTTGTTTGCAGTCATTATTTAATGAATCTGCTGTAACCCTAGCAAGACAGTTATCAGTTTAATAAAAGTTAAACCATTGGCCGTTGAGTTGCCGTGTTTTACCCTAATTTTCGGGCATTCTTCAGAATCAACGATTATTAGCAGAATTGTTTCTGGCATTCTTGTTGAATCAACAGATCCAATTACTTATCTTTGTTACTTTGTTTTTTAGTCTACATCAGTTGGTATCAAGAGCCAAAGTTCCTGATCAAGATGCCTCCAAGGAGAACTAGGCCTATTCAAGATGTGAATGAACAGGAATTTGAGCAGCGTATGATGGAGAGAATGGAGGAGCGATTCGATCAAATGTTTGATCAATTGACCGACCAGATGAACACTTTGATGAGCAATAGGAGGCCTCGTAATCGCCGTCATGAGGAAGAAGATGCATATCTGGAAGAAAATCCGTTTGGTGATGGTTTGTCTGATGATGAACAATCAGTAGGGCGACGGATGAGAGATCGCAGTGGGAATAATGATAGGCGTTGGGAGACTGGAATGAGGGTTAATATTCCCGAGTTTAATGGGGACACTTTAAAGCCTGATGAATTTATTGATTGGGTTGTTGCTGTTGAAGAAGTATTTGAATTCAAAGAAGTTCCAGAAAACAAAAGGGTTTCGTTGATCGCTACCAAGTTACGTGGTCGGGCATCCGCGTGGTGGCAACAATTGAAACTGACGAGGAACAGAGTTGGGAAGTCAAAGATCACGAGTTGGCAGAAGATGAAGAAAGTCATGAGGGATAATTTTATTCCTCATAACTACCAGCGAATGATGTACCAGCGGTTACAGAATCTGAAAGAAGGGGGCTAAGTCTGTGGAAGATTACACGACCGAATTTTACCAACTAATTGCAAGGAATGACGTTCAAGAGACAGAAGATCAGCTTGTCTCTCGCTATATTGGTGGTTTAAGAGTCCAGATCATGGATTCTGTTAACATGTTTGATCCGATGACACTTTCTGAAGCGTATCAACGAGCACTGACTTTTGAGAAGCAGAACAGACGAGTGGGGAGTTCTTCTTCTCCTGCAATAACAGGTGCTTCTGGTTCGGGTAATGCGGCATCGTGTTTTGCCCCAACTCAGGCTAAAGCAGTTGGTGAGAATACTGGACCAGTTCCTAAAGCGGTCGGCAGTGGTGGGTTCAAGTGCTTTAACTGTGGTGAACCTGGTCACCTACAATCAGAGTGTAAGAAGGCTGGGAAGAGGCAGTTATTTATTGAACCTGAGGAAGATGATGATGTGGCTTATGATGACTACGTGGGAGACGCAGTTTATGATGCAGAACCTGAGTATGAGGAGGAGTATGTGTCTGGAGATGTGGGGGTGAATCTGGTGGTAAGGCGCTCCTGCTTAACACCTAAAGCTGATGGTGATGATTGGCTCAAACACAACATCTTTCAGTCAACTTGTACCATTATGGGTATGGTTTGCACTTTTGTATGCGATTCAGGTAGTTGTGATAATTTGATAGCTGAAGGAGCAGTCCAGAAATTAAGGCTGAAAACTGAAGATCGTCCCAAACCTTATAAGTTACAGTGGCTTAAAAAGGGTGGGGAGATAACAGTTTCCAAGCGTGTCCAAGTTCCGTTTTATGTAGGAACAACTTATAAGGATAATCTTTGGTGTGATGTTATACCTATGGATGCTTGTCATTTATTGTTGGGTAGACCTTGGGAGTATGACCGTGATGTAACTCACCATGGGAAAACTAATACTTATAGTTTCCTGTTTGGGGGTGTGAAGATTACTTTGATGCCAAATAAACCTAAGGAAGTAGTTAATAAACCCACTGGTACTTTACTAACTCTTTCGCAGTTCGAAGACGAGCTGGAGGTGGGAGGTGATGTTTTTGTATTAATAGGGAAGGAGGTTTCTGAAGACGGTGAAGTTCCTGAAGCCATGATCCCTTTACTTGAGGAATTCTCTAATGTTTTCCCTGATGAATTACCTGATGGTTTGCCACCATTGCGTGACATACAACATCATATTGATCTAGATCCTGGGTCACAGTTGCCTAACAGGCCATATTATAGGATGAGCCCGGGAGAACATGAGGAGTTGCGCAGGCAGGTTGAGGAGCTGGTTTCCAAGGGTCATGTTCGTGAGAGTATGAGCCCGTGTGCTGTTCCTGCCCTATTGACTCCAAAGAAGGATGGTACGTGGCGTATGTGTGTTGATAGTCGAGCCACCAATAAGATTACTGTGAGGTACAGGTTTCCTATTCCTCGCCTTGATGATTTGCTTGACCAGATTAGTGGTGCTACCATTTTCACAAAGCTGGATTTGAAGAGTGGGTATTACCAGATTCGTCTTAGACCTGGTGACGAGTGGAAGACCGCTTTCAAGACCCGTGAAGGGTTGTATGAGTGGTTGGTCATGCCTTTTGGTTTATCAAACGCACCAAGCACATTTATGCGTGTGATGAATCAACTGCTCAGGACTTTTATTGGCAAGTTTGTGGTTGTTTATTTTGATGACATTCTTATTTATAGTGCTTCTTATAATGAGCATGTCAATCATGTGAGGCAGGTCTTGACCTTGCTTCGGAAGGATAATTTTTATGCAGCCACGAAGAAGTGTGTGTTCATGACCCCTAAAGTTTTGTTTTTAGGGTATGTTGTTTCTGGTGATGGCATACAGGTGGATGAATCTAAGGTAGCAGCTGTTCAGGAGTGGCCAACTCCAACTACCATTACTGAAGTTCGGAGTTTCCATGGTCTTGCTTCTTTCTATAGGCGGTTTATCCCTAATTTCAGTTCCATTATGGCCCCTTTGACAGACTGTATGAAGGGTAAGTCATTTGTTTGGACGGAGGAAGCAGAGATAGCTTTTCGGGTTGTCAAGGAAAAGCTTACTACAGCGCCAATCCTGGTATTGCCTGACTTTTCTAAAGTTTTTGAGCTTCATACTGATGCTTCTAAGGTTGCAATTGGTGGAGTTCTTAGTCAGGGTGGGCGGCCTGTTGCCTACTTTAGCGAGAAGTTGACAGGGCCGAAGTCGAGGTACTCTACTTATGACTTGGAGTTTTATGCAGTGGTCCAAGCTGTGAAGCATTGGCTCCATTATTTGTTTCATAAGGAGTTTGTTTTGTTCACTGACCATGATTCCTTAAGGCATATTCGTACTCAAGATAAGGTTTCACATAAACATGGGCGTTGGTTGGCTTTTCTTGAGAAATTTACTTTTGTGGTGAAACACAAAACGGGTGCTTCCAATCGTGCTGCTGATGCCTTAAGCAGGAGAACTAGTTTACTTGTAACCATGTAGGTTGATGTTCCTGGACTGGATGTCATTTGTGACATGGTGACTGTGGATCCATACTTTTCAGTTGTTCTGCAGGATTTGCAATCCGGAGAGAAAACAGATTTTGTTCTGCATGATGGGTTCCTATTCAAAGGGAATCAACTTTGTATTCCTGATTCAAGTCTTCGCTTGCAAATTATTAAGGAGTTGCATGGTGAAGGACATGTTGGTCGTGATCGCACTTTACAGTTGGTTCAAGCTTCTTATTTTTGGCCTACTATGAGGAAGGAAGTGGATCGTTACGTCAAGAGGTGTCGTATTTGTCAAGTTTCAAAGGGGACGGCTACTAATGCAGGTCTTTATATGCCTTTGCCAGTTCCTTTGCAGCCCTGGGTTGATATTAGCATGGATTTTGTGTTGGGACTACCTCGTACTCAAAGGGGTAATGATTCAATATTTGTTGTTGTTGATCGTTTTTCTAAGATGGTTCATTTTATTCCTTGCAAGAAGACAACAGATGCAGTTAATGTAGCCCAACTTTTCTTTAGGGATGTGTACCGTTTACATGGTTTACCTTCCTCCATTGTTTCTGATCGGGACACCAGGTTTTTGAGTCATTTTTGGCGTAGTTTATGGAAGATGGTGAATACTCAACTCAATTTTAGTAGTGCTTATCATCCTCAAACTGATGGGCAAACCGAAGTTGTTAACAGGTCCCTTGGTAACCTGTTAAGGTGTTTGGTGGGTGATCATGTGAAGGCATGGGATCAGAAGTTGTATCAAGCTGAGTTTGCTCATAATCATGCTGTTAATCGGAGCACTGGGTTTAGTCCTTTCCAGGTGGTTTATTCTGCTCAGCCACGTGGTCCTCTTGATCTTATGACTCCTCAGATTTCTAGGTCTGTTCCGAAGAAAGTGCAGGATTTTGTTGAGGGGTTGCATGATGTTCATAAATCTGTTCGTGACAACTTGGTGCGCGCTAATTCGAAGTACAAGCAGGATGCAGATCAAAAGAGGAGACATGTTGACTTTGAAGTAGGAGACTTTGTGTGGGCTGTTTTGACTAAGGATCGTTTTCCAGTTGGTGAATATAATAAATTGTCTGCTAAGAAGATTGGTCCAGTGGAAATTGTGGATAAGATGAACTCAAATGCTTATCGTTTGAAGTTGCCAAGTCATATTCGTTGTTCTGACGTTTTTAATGTGTAGCACTTGTTGCCTTACCATGGTGATTCTTCCGATGATGATACACTGGGAATTTGAGGGCGAATTTTTCTTATCCAGGGGGAATGATGGAGGCCCAAGTATTGAAGAACGGGCTGACATGTTTCTGGAGGCCCGAGATCGCGTGACGAAAAAGGGTTTAGTAAAATGGGCATAACTTTTGCATCCTAAGTCCGTTTTCAGCCCGAGACCTGTCAAAACGTGCGTAAAAAGGAGACCGACGACGCTGTAACCACCTTTTAGCTGGTTGCGGATTTTTCAAGGCCCGAAAAGCCTTTTTACTATCAGTTTTTTGCATTTTTATGTTTTTTTCACTTTCAGTTGGACTTTGTCATTGGGCTACGGTCTAGCCCGTTGGATTTATAGGGTTTTTCTTTGTTTGCAGTCATTATTTAATGAATCTGCTGTAACCCTAGCAAGACAGTTATCAGTTTAATAAAAGTTAAACCATTGGCCGTTGAGTTGCCGTGTTTTACCCTAATTTTCGGGCATTCTTTAGAATCAACGATTATTAGCAGAATTGTTTCTGGCATTCTTGTTGAATCAACAGATCCAATTACTTATCTTTGTTACTTTGTTTTTTTAGTCTACATCAACTTTTAAATAAGTTTTTCGAAAAAAACTACAATTCTAAAAAAGTCTTTTCAAAATAAAAACCTTTTCTTAGAAATTTTGCTTTTCTTAAAAAAAAAAATTCAGAAATCTTTTTTTTTCAAAAATTTATGTTTTTAGTTTTTTTTTATAGAAATCTGCCTTATTTTAAAAAAAATTAATTAATTTTTCCAAAAAAAATTAATTAATTTTTCCAAAAAAAAATTTCACAAAATTTTTAAAAAAGTTATATTTTGAAAGTGAAAGTCCAAATTTTTTTTGGGACTAAAAGTGGAAGTCCCCCAAATGTGAAAGGACCATAACTATAAAATTTGAAAGCGAAACTTATCAAACAAGTCACCTAACCGGTCATATTACGTATATTGAACAAAATTTGAAAGTATACTCGGACTACTAGTACAAAATAAAGTTAGTTACGTATTCCGATTTTTCTGAAAAAGTATATTGCGTATCTTTAGCTTTCACCCTTAATTGCATCTTATTTGAGAAAACTTTCAATAACTCGAGGTGATCGAGTCAAGCGAGACGATTTTGCACCATATATTAACATGTGTCCGACTTACGTACAAGCTGTCTCCATTATCTTGGTTGCTTCGCCTCGGTTGCTTCGATTTCGTCCGTCGCCTGGTCATCTCGAGACACATGTCAAGTTATGGTGCAGGTTGTTTTGGTTGAATCGGCCGTCTTAAAATATTTTGAAAAAAATCATCCAATGAGATGTAATTAACACCAACAATACCCATTCTAATGTCATAGTAATTAATTAGTTACGGCTGAAATTTATATAAATAAAAAGGCAAGCATGTGTAGCATGTTTTAATTTGTGCCAACAGTCTAACATCTTGCGGACACTATGGGTGTGTTTGGCATTCTTAGGAGCTGGAGCAAAGCGGGTTGCTGGAGCATGTAGCTTGAACTTATTTCACATGCTATTTTAACTAGCATGCCATTTAGGAGCTATTTTTAACAAGCTCTTTCAAGCTCTGTCAACCAAACGAGACTTATTTTTAATAGTAGCTTATTTTTTAAAAACAATAAGCTCAAGGTATAATAAGCTCTGATAAGCTCACGCGCCAATATGTTTGGGTGATCAATGAAATAAGGTTAATGGTATAAAAATGTATCAAATTTACAGGACATTATTACATTTTTTTTACATAAAAGATTTTCAACTTATAAGCTCACGCGCCAAGTTGGATATTTTTATTAAATATTTAACGATTATTCGTTAAGTCTTATAATTCAAGTCTACTGCCACAATCACCACTCACAATTTTAGAATCATTATCAATCAAGATATTAATATTTAATGAAAATTAAGGTATTCTTTGAGTTATTAACCTCTTTACTAAGACATGCATCTTGCTTCTTTCTACCACACTAGACATGGTATTCTTCTTCAAAACCGGTCTAAACTCCTGATTAACAAGTTTGAAGCTCACCTTAGAACCAACCAAGACACCCATTTTCAGTCGGTTTAATCAACGTACGAAAACTAAACGTTGTCCCACTCGCTTCTTTATTAAACAAATTAGCAAGAAAATGTGTGTTCTAATGTATTTGGAAGCTAGCAGTTGCATCATTATTAGAAACTATGTAATAGAGCGTGTGGAATTATTGTTGGATGGGATGACAAGAAACACCTCTTTTTTAACTCTAAAATTTGACCAAAAGAAAAATATTTTGCTTAAAAAGGATGTTCAATAGTGACCTTCTGTCATTCCTTTATAAACTGAACAAGACCAATAAACATTTAGACCTTGAAAGTACTTTAGATGTAATTAAACTCGAATATCTTTCCAACGATGTAAATAAACACTTCTAACTCTTTACGGATTGAAAGATATGATTTTTCAAAGTTCGACGAATACTAAAATAACTTTCTGAGCGACTTAGCAGCAAGTTGATGGTTCACAGCCGCCGGCTAAGCCCTTTCAGGGCTTTAGCCTTAGGTCGAGCATCCTATTCGTAAGCTAAGTTAAGATTTTAAGGCCTTTAGTCGTAGGCAGAGCTTCTGACCCACATGTGTCACACCCACCATGGCGGAATATGGGGCGCGACATATGGATATCATCACAACAATAGCGTGTCTATAGAGTTAACTAAATGAAATAAAAATGTCATAAAACGGTGACACAATGTCATGACAATATCTCAAATAATGTAGGCGTCTAGGTAAGTAGGTAACAGGCCTACCTCTTACCAAAGACATTCAAATAACACACATCAAACATATAGGTATCAAACAATTTAATAAATCAAAAGACAAAATAAAACCTAAGAGGAAAGGGATTCCTCCTAATGCAATCCTAGCAACCTCTATACTCTTGCCACTTCTAACATCATCTTGCACGACTACCTCACCTGAAAATGACACTAAAATCTGTCAACATAAAGTTGGTGAGATCATAGGTTTAAGTTATCTAGAACATCATAAGAAACCTTGACATCCGCTGTAAATAAGTTGAAGAAAAACAATTTATAGTAATGGACCATAATGTGATAATCATGTTACATGCATCCACAACAAAACTTAAACAAAGTACCGATCACATCTAGTATTCACAAAGCACATTATAACAATCAAGAAGTATCCCGTCACACACTCAAGAACACACACCACACTATCCGGATCTTTCCCACACCACCTGTGGAAGTTGAACTATATCCCCGTCGAGATATCTTGCCTCCGAAGAGACGATGCACAAGTACTCAGGACGAATCGTGCCCCACGAACCAAGAACTCAGGACGGATCGTGCCCCACGAACCAAGAACTCGGGACGGATCGTGCCCCACGCTCCACACACATCACAACTGGTCTCATAGACGCCCATACATCTATGTACCAATCCCAATCATAACATAATCAAGATTCACATATCATAACACATATTAAAGCACATATGAGAACACATAAGCACACAAGTCACACAATAGCACATTTATGTCCACACATTTTAAAACATAGTACTAAATCATGTTAAAGAACATTGAAAGTGTCATCTCCATCCCATACTAGAAAAACATTTAAAAACGTAGCAAAATGGGACTATGAACTCACCTGATAAAGCTCCTCCAAGTTTCCGCACACTAGCAAAATCTAACACACAATACATACAATCAAGACGAGAACTAATGAAAACTCATAATGACTCATCAATCTATGATGGATGTCTAACCTCTTATACATTTTAATACCACTTAATAACTTCATTTACATGTCTAATGCATCCCATTACACCATTCTCTAAAGCCCTTAACTTATCCAAGTTCATAACCTATCCCGTTCAGATTTGACCCAAAACAGTCCCGATTTTCATACTCCGTATTATGCCTCAAACGCCCACCAAACCTAACCCATGTTCCTTGAAATGAAAATACCATAAACTTATTTGTGTTAGCTAAGTTCTCAGCCCTTGCCCCAACCTCATAGCTAATTCTAAGTCCTCAATATGCAACTTATAGTTTTACCTATCCAGAACATACTGATTTTGAGCATATGAAAAGTTTGTTATGACCAGAGGTTCTTCCACTATCCCACTTGATTAGCCCTCTTCCAGATCTCTTATTTAACATATGAACTAACTCTCATGTTCATTTCAAGGTCCAATTGTACCCCTAAGTACCCTAACCATCTTAAAACATTAATTTAAACCCGACTGATTTTAAAACTGTTTTGACCTCCGACTGTTGTAAACTATTTTTAACCCACTTCCCTACCTCCAATTTAGTTCTCGTTTCTTGCATTCAAAAGGCAACTCAAATACCTTTCCAGGACTACTTTGATTACATCATGAAAGTGTCTAGAACTCTAGATATGATCTAAACAAGTGACCTAAAATTATGTCCAGTTTTTAAAAACGATTTTAACACAATTAACCTAATTAACTACCATCACCGTGTATATTTATTAACCCTAATTATTCTAATCATGTTCATATCATTAAATTACAGATTTTATAATTAACCTAATTAATTACAATCACCGTATATATTTATTAACCCTAATTATTCTAATCATGTTCATATCATTAAATTACATATTTCATAATTAACCTAACCCTAAAATCCATCATGCATTGATTAAGAACATGTAAATAACAATTAAATTAAATAGGTGAACAAGGGTTTTACCTTAAAATTAATAGAAGACAAAAATTATGAAAACCCTAATTTTCTCTTGTAGATTTCGACTCCTTCTTGATCTCCAGGGATTTTATGAAGTGTTTTGATAAATAAAAACCTTATATAATTAATCCTAACAAGTCCTAGCCCAAGTACAAAAGCCCGGTTCCATTTTTCCTTTTTTTCCTTTTCTTGCGTCACATAACCGACCAAACACCACCTAAATTTCTTTCTTTAATATATTTTATCATTAATTAATATCTTATTAACATTACCTTAATTTTCCTTAATTTATTTCAACTCCTAAAGCCTCCAAAACCTCAAAACCGTAAAACTAGTCAGTTTTTACGCGTATACCGTAAAAGACGTAAAAATATACAGTTTTATAAAAACTCTTGAAGTATGAAATAAACTAAATAACTAAGTCCTACATGACTTAAAACCATCCCGAAAAATATTCCCGTGACTAATTACCTTATCCGAGACCTCCAAATGCTAAACCCTAAATCGTAAAAATACGATTTACTATAATACATATACGTACACATAAAATATTAAAATAACACCGCATTCTATCATAGTCACATCCATGTGAACTAATGAGCACAAACTATTCCCAATGTATCATCATATTACGTACCACATACTACATAAACGATGTCTAAACCCAAGTCAAAGTCTCAAACACAAACATATAACACATAAACGCACACTCATCACATAATCAAAGTCAAACAGTCACAAATGGCAAATCTCAAAATTTAGGGTTGTCATAGCACTCCCTCCTAATAGAAATCGCGTCCCAAGATTTTCTCCCAAACTCAAAATTATTCTCACCAAACAAACGAGGATACATATCCCTGATAAAACCTTCACGTTCAAGCGTGAACTCAGTTTATACTAAATAATCTCAACTAACAACACATGAGCCTTAACCGTCTGCTAGGAAACTTATTAAAACCATAAAGTTATGTAACCAACCTAACTAAATCTCGCAACTCATCAAACAAGAACTGTCTTGAAACCAAGTTAGGAGCCGTCACATAACTCGATGGGTTTAAAACCGTCACCCCGATTTCAGTCTTACTCATAAATGCCATAAATCAAAACAAATAAAAATTTAACCACGCATTCTAAGGTCTAAAGAACTCTCAAATTCTATCCCAACTCATCTCTATCATAAGAACGTAACTGGATCATCCGTATGACTACAACAACGCTCCCAATGAATATAAGTTCACGACAAATTTTAGGACCCCCAACTTCAGATAACGGATCAAACCCATGGACTACTAACGGAAGTTTACATGAATGGATTTAAAAATATGAACCAAAACCATGAGACTCCAAAAGATACTCAAACATAAACATGTATCGACTCCAAACGAACCATGGAAACGGACCAATGACACAAGAAGCACCCAACGATAACCGAAACGTATTACGACCACATGAACCGAACTTAATACCACACTTGACTACCATCCTACTGAATTTATGTTTTCCTACGATCTAAAAACTCCAAAAACAAATTTCTCTTTCTACTTACACGTTTAACCCCTCCGTTTGGTCTCTACGCCAAAAGTCATTTTTACCAAAACTAATTTTCTGTACATGCTAAATGTTTGTCACCAAAAACCCGACCTTAACACCATAACTTTTATTGAAAAACTCCAGTCCGTTTACATACATTATAAAGAGTTCCCAAATCAAAAATCTTTGACTGTCTTATCCGTTTGGTTACGTTTTACTCAAATTCCCAAAATCCAAATTTATTCCTGAACAGCGCACTGTTTTGTAAAAATTGTTTGACGACCTTCCCGAACTCCATTTTCGACCAACTTTACATTTTTGAAAAGTAGACTCTCTGAACTTAATTTAAAAAAAAGAAACTCGACCAAAGGTGCTACCTACTACCCGGAACAGTCAACACAAGACAGCCCTAAAAATCAGACTGTTTTACGCCTTTATACACCAACCCTCTAAACATCATTAATTATCCATAAATTCTTAACACAAACCCTAACATCATTGATGGATCTTAATTACTCTATATATTTTTGACCACGTTTCCGACACTTTAACCTTATTTTTCACCGACTACCAACAACTATTTAACTATTTGCAAATTCCATTTTTTTACCATGTAAGACTCAAAACAAAAGATATCGTTATCCAAATAAGAAAAAACTCCACCATCTCAATGGCCTTCACACCAAAAGTACCGCACAAAAAAACACGTGAAATGAGGACTCGATAAATGCGCTACTATGAAAGTTGAACATCTCAAAGAGAAACGAGCTAACAAACCTTCCCAATATAATCGATTAGTAGAAAAGAATTATACATATATGGGCAGAGGCGTACATACACTCAAATCCATCCAACATATACTATACAAGCATGTATTAACCCTCTTTCATGCAACAATACTTAGGAATCCATTGATGTCGTGATACTTGTATAACTATGTTGGCCACCATACTTATACAAGTCCCCATTCACTAATTCACTCCCTCCTATGATGACACTTATAAGAATTAATACTACACATAACACATCAGTCTACCAACTCATATAATCACATAGATCCTACAACTCATATAAGCACATAATCCACAACATAACATAAGGTCCAAAATTACATGTATCAAAATAACATAGCCAATGCATGAAACTCATAAACTCATAGTCCAACTGAACCAGCGTAGACAGAATTCAAAATGTATAAATAACGTGAAAGCATAATTAAACGAAATCCAAAAATGACTAGTGTATATGACTATGGTTCAACCCACAGTAGTCAAAACTCGTAAATAAAGTAACATGTAGCTAAGTATGAACTTACTATGGTTCAATTTATACTAGTCAAAACATCGCAATAAATAACATCCAAACACATTAATTAATATAAAATGCACACGTACTCCTATGACGCCAATATGTAGGGACCCTTAAGCTATAGACTAGGCTACACGACTAGGCAACCTAACTCTCTATAACCATTGTCTCTGATACCATTCTGTCACACCCCACCATGGCGGAATATGGAGCGCGGCATATGGATATCATCACAACAATAGCGTGTATATAGAGTTAACTAAATGAAATAGAAATGTCATAAAAAGGTGACACAATATCATGACAATATCTCAAATAATGTAGGCGTCTAGGTAAGTAGGTAACAGGCCTACCTCTTACCAAATACATTCAAATAACATACATCAAACATATAAGTATTAAACAATTTACTAAATCAAAAGACAAAATAAAACCTAAGAGGAAAGGGATTCATCCTAATGCAATCCTAGCAACCTCTATACTCTGTCCACTTCTAACATCATCTTGCACAACTACCTCACCTGAAAATGACACTAAAATCTGTCAACATAAAATTGGTGAGAACATAGGTTTAAGTTATCTAGAACATCATAAGAAACCTTGACATCCACTGTAAATAAGTTGAAGAAAAACAATTTATAGTAATGGACCATAATGTGATAATCATGTTACATGCATCCACAACAAAACTTAAACAAAGTACCGATCACATCTACTATTCATAAAGCACACTATAACAATCAAGAAGTATCCCGTCACACACACAAGAACACACACCACACTATCCGGATCTTTCCCACACCACCTGTGGAAGATGAACTATATCCCCGTCGAGATATCTTGCCTCCGAAGAGACGATGCACAAGTACTCAGGACGGATCGTGCCCCACGAACCAAGAACTCAGGACGGATCGTGCCCCACGAACCAAGAACTCAGAACCAATAACTCAGGACGGATAGTGCCCCACGCTCCACACACATCACAACTGGTCCCATAGACGCCCATACATCTATGTACCAATCCCAATCATAACACAATCAAGATTCACATATCATAACACATATCAAAGCACATATGAGAACACATAAGCACACAAGTCACACAATAGCACATTTATGTCCACACATTTTAAAACATAGTACTAAATCATGTTAAAGAACATTGCAAGTGTCATCTCCATCCCATACTAGAAAAACATTTAAAAACGTAGCAAAATGGGACTATGAACTCACCTGATAAAGCTCCTCCAAGTTTCCGCACACTAGCAAAATCTAACACACAATACATACAATCAAGACGAGAACTAATGAAAACTCATAATGACTCATCAATATATGATGGATGTCTAACCTCTTATACATTTTAATACCACTTAATAACTTCATTTACATGTCTAATGCATCCCATTACACCCTTCTCTAAAGCCCTTAACTTATTCAAGTTCATAACCTATCCCGTTGAGATTTTACCCAAAACAGTCCCGATTTTCATAATCCGTATTATGCCTCAAACGCTCACCAAACCTAACCCATATTCCTTGAAATGAAAATACCATAAACCTATTTGTGTTAGCTAAGTTCTCAGCCCTTGCCCCAACCTCATAGCTAATTCTATGTCCTCAATATGCAACTTATAGTTTTACCTATCCAGAACTTACTGATTTTGAGCATATGAAAAGTTTGTTATGACCAGAGGGTCTTCCACTATCCCACTTGATTATCCCTCTTCCAGATCTCTTATTTAACATATGAACTAACTCTCATGTTCGTTTGAAGGTCCAATTGTACCCCCTAAGTACCCTAACCATCTTAAAACATTAATTTAAACCCGACTGATTTTAAAACTGTTTTGACATCCAACTGTTGTAAACTATTTTTGACCCACTTCCCTACCTCCAATTTAGTTCTCGTTTCTTTCATTCAAAATCCAACTCAAATACCTTTCCAGGACTACTTTGATCGCATCATGAAAGTGTCTAGAACTCTAGATATGATCTAAACAAGTGACCTAAAATTCTGTCCAGTTTTAAAAAACGATTTTAACATAATTAACCTAATTAATTACCATCACCGTATATATTTATTAACCCTAATTATTCTAATCATGTTCATATCATTAAATTACAGATTTCATAATTAACCTAATTAATTAACATCACCGTATATATTTATTAACACTAATTATTCTAATCATGTTCATATCATTAAATTACAGATTTCATAATTAACCTAACCCGAAATCCATCATGCATTGATTAAGAACATGTAAATAACAATTAAATTAAATAGGTGAACAAGGGTTTTACCTTAAAATTAATAGAAGACAAAAATTATGAAAACCCTAATTTTCTCTTGTATATTTTGACTCCTTCTTGATCTCCAGGGATTTTATGAAATGTTTTGATAAATAAAAACCTTATATAATTAATCCTAACAAGTCCTAGCCCAGTACAAAAGCCCGGTTCCCTTTTTCCTTTTTTACCTTTTCTTGCGTCACATAACCGACCAGACACCACCTAAATTTCGTTTTTTTATATATTTTATCATTAATTAATATCTTATTAACATTACCTTAATTTTCCTTAATTTATTTCAGCTCCTAAAGCCTCCAAAACCTCAAAACCGTAAAACTAGTCAGTTTTTACGCGTATACCGTAAAAGACGTAAAAATATACAGTTTTATAAAAACTCTTGAAATATGAAATAAACTAAATAACTAAGTCCTACATGACTTAAAACCATCCCGAAAAATATTCCCGTGACTAATTACCTTATCCGAGACCTCCAAATGCTAAACCCTAAATCGTAAAAATACGATTTACTATAATACATATACGTACACATAAAATATTAAAATAACACCGCATTCTATCATAGTCACATCCATGTGAACTAATGAGAACGAACTATTCCCAATGTATCATCATATAACGCACCACGTACTACATAAACGATGTCTAAACCCAAGTCAAAGTCTCAAACACAAACATATAACACATAAACGCACTCTTAGCACATAATCAAAGTCAAACAGTCACAAATGGCAAATCTCAAAATTTAGGGTTGTCACAACATGCTAAGCCTTCTAAGGCCTTTAGCCATAGGCCGAGAGTTCTCGGACTTCACCAAAACTAGACTCGGCCGTCGGCCGAGCCCAGGTAGCCCATTTCTTACATTTTTACACTTTTTCGAAAACTAATTTCCCAAACTTTTAAATTTACGAAACTTTCTAGAACTTAATGAAATATTCAAATACATTATTTTCATAAAAAAAACTTGTAGTATAAATGACACGTAACCGTGTATTTTGCGGTGTATGCGAAAGGGCCGTTTTGACCCACCTTACACTATTTGTTTGACCTTTTTGCATACATTAAATTACTAGACTATAACCAAATACGTTAATACATGGCATTCATATTTACAAACAATTACACGACACTTCGGTTTCAACCTTGATTTGAGCTTGGTATTTATATTAATCTCTAACTATATTCTTCTTATTCAACTCACATTTAACATCACCCTTTTACCTAGGAACCAAATTCCCTTGATAATCTACAAGAGTAAATTTTTCTTAAGATATCTTCTTTTAAATCTTGTCAATTTTCTTAATAATCAGGGTATGGCTAGCTTCAAGATAAAGAGTGCGATGCTCAGACATAAACCGACCCGAAAAATCATCCAAACCAACCGACTTGAAATTTTAACAATTCGTGCCCAACTCATCATCATAATCAACCTAGTTAAGCGCATCAAAAGAATTTGAGTTACTAACCTCTTTATTTGGACTAACCTCTTTATTTGGACTAACCTCTTTACTAGGCCCCACAATAGCTTGCTTTTTCCTATCGCTTGAAGTAATATTCTTCTTTCCTACCGTTCGATATTCTTGCGTAATCGATTTAAAGTTTAACTTAGAGTCCACCGGTACATCCATAGCTACTTGCTTAGGCTTGTTCACACTCTTTTCCCTAGTTGATCTCGTAACCATAGGATAATCCTCACGTACATCGCCAAAATCTTACAACTCGAGCATCTAGGAGGTTTCTACGCATATTAAACATGAATAATGCTTAAATAGAAACTCTTTCCTTTGATTTTAGGCATAACCACCACAATAGTATCTTCCAACTATACATCAGCACACAACTTAATCATTGATCTAGCATAACTAGACCTACTTCATGATTTTAAACATATTTCAGCCGTATAAGCATCAAGTGAGTACCAAGTTTTGTAGAAATTGCACTAATACCATCTTCATTAAATGTTGTAATTGGAAAACCATGAAGTTTCACTCAAACCGAAATATTAACCAGAATATTACCGACATATTCTTTCAACAGATTCATATCTGGATTCCATTTATAAAAGATAATTAGGTTATTTTGAATGAACCTGTAACTACTCTGAAACATAGCGTTCATATCACCTATGGGGGTTTTTATAGTCTAACATGCTATTAGAGCATACCCCGATCCTATAATCTAAAAAAAATCACCATACCTTAAACCCTTAATCTACCTTTTTTCTGCACATTCGTCACTAATGTCACACCCCCAATTTATCAGAGTAATACAACACAATGGGGTGCGACGGTCATGACTATCACAAGACATAGATACAAAGAACGACTATTCAAAAACCGTTTTAATTTAATTAAAAGCATAACTTGTTTCGGAAGCGAATTACACAAGATCATAATAAAACATTGTTTCAAAAGACTTTAACATTGATCCAAATATCCATACACTAGTCACGACCATTTTCATTTAAAAATCTCCCATGCATAACCACGTCACTCCTCCGTCTTGATACCTGAGAAAAACATTGCTAAAGCGTCAACACAAAGGTTGGTGAGTTCATAGGTTTAAGTTTAAATAGTGTGATGAACCATAAGATTTTCCAAGGCAACTGGTATATAATCTTATAACAAATACAAGATTATAATCAAAAGTATACGTTTTAATCACCTACGCCTAAGCTCGTGACACCGAAGCGTTAACCTCAACCAACAAGAAATAATAAGAGCCCGAGCAAATGCCTATCCCGAAGCATTTGTAAATCCTCAAATGTAAGTGTATCTAACTTTGGCCACACAACCAAATTAGATAGGGAGGTTAGTCCCGATAGATCTATCCATAACATTCGTGCTTACACAAAGTAATTAACGGTTCACGATAGTGGGCTAAAGCATCTAGGGATATCGCTACTTAGACCTCATGTAGGCAAACGTATGAGTTTAAAGCACTTATGTTCATCCGTTAAAAACAAGCAATATTCTCACCCCAAAATAGTTAAAGCAATTAAAAGTGGGGCTATGAAACTCACCTCGATGAAGCAGTAAATATGATCAGCAAAGATAGCACGGAATATCAAGGCACGCAAAACAATGCGCAAACGATTCACTCGTAACCTAAGTAAAATATCCGTACTTAGGCTAAATACAAGAAATAATAATGTACAATGCACTTGGTTGATAATTTATACTTGCTCTTGATTTATAAAAATGTTTTCATACATTTTTCATGTTTAACCATTTTAGTCACGGGGTCAAGTTTGGGTCTCGATAACTCATTAAATAATAGTCCGAAAAATAAACGGGTTCTTGTTATAACAACTAGGCCGCGAGGTCTTCGATATTTGATAAATATCGCATGTTTATGAAGTCTCTAAGTCTACTAAATAATTATGCGAAGTAGTTCACTTGTTAACCAAAAATAAACAAGTAAGGATCAATAATATATATATGTTAATCGACCACCTTTGGAAATTCATTACGGGTTCGTTACTTAACTTTAAGACAAACCAAAAATTTTTATGAAGATTAGGCCGTGAGGTCGTTAATAACTGATTAGTATCGCTCTTTAGTTTGCTTTCTAAGTGCGTCAAACAATTGGCCAAAGTGAGCTACTCGACCAAATGTAGAATTCAAATAAGGTGTAATTTAACTAAGTGACTTCTAGCATTTTTTCTTGGATGCACGCCCCGGGTTTAATAATGGCCTATAAGCCCAACAGAAATATTGTTGTAAACTAGGCCGTGTCGAGATTGATGGCATATTTTTAGTTTTACAAGTGGGGCCCGTTTACTAAGTTAAAAGGTGGCGTCAAATGGCTTCTTATGGGTCGAACTATGATATTTTATGTACTCATGTAGTGACTTTGGAAATAAAAGATATTAGGGGCT
Organism: Glebionis coronaria; assembly: GCA_025667525.1. Lineage (NCBI taxonomy): Eukaryota > Viridiplantae > Streptophyta > Magnoliopsida > Asterales > Asteraceae > Glebionis > Glebionis coronaria. The sequence continues at coordinate 575,591,077 of CM046876.1, forward strand.
TTTGTGTTCACACCTTTTGTGGTCCTACCCTGTGGACCCTATGCTAGGACACATTCATCTTTGGTATTTAACTTATGCGAAACAAGGTAATGGCTAAAGCTTCTTGTTGGTTTCTGCTTGGCTGTACACGTTTCACTTATGGAGAAAGGGAGTGTTCTCCTTACTCCTGACGCAACTTATTCTTACACAAGGCATTGTAGTGTTTTGTTTTATCTTTATGCGACAAACTTCTACCCTTATTTGTTGTTGTTGTTACCTACACGCAGGGGCCTTGTTTTCAAAGGAGAATTAGTATTTGAGGTCCCTGAGAAGTTATTCATACGCAAGACACACACACTAGTAAGGTGAGACTTGTGTTTACACCACACACACATGCAGTACCTAAGTTTATTAAGTCTTATTCATGTTTGTTGTTTTATACCCATACAGAACCCCTAACCGAAACATACACACACACATTGGACACTGTATTTAGTGTAAAGATGGTTTCATGACTTGTCTCATGCACTAGCACACACACCCACTGTTGGTTTCTTCCATTCCTGTAGTAACATTCATACGCACACCTGCTATGATCATGACACACCCAAGCACACCCATCTCCATGAATATACACACGGCGACACAAACACACACTCCATATTTACTGGTTCTTTGTTCGTTTTAACATCTTATTACACGACACATACTCTTCCTCCCGTGTTTTACTTTCTCCTGTGAACACACACGACACACACACCTGTATATTCTCACTTCACTTTGTTAACACACACGCTAAGCCTTTAGGTGCATTATAGTTTCAAAAGTCACTTCCTGGTTGTCGTGGGAGTACACATAAAATCACAAACACATGCTATATTCCTAGTACCTCTTACATGATTCTATCTCCTGGTCGTTTATGCACATACACGCAGTAAGGACTTATTAATAGGGTTTTCTTCTTAGAATGAGCACTCACACGATTTACGTTAAACTAGGTTGCACATACAATCATACATAAGTTCATGCTTAGTTCATCATAAGATCATGCTTGTTTATAGCATAAAATCATACGTAAATCACACGTTTTTGGTCTAGTTGGTATGTTTGTCTACTTCGTTAGCCTCGTAGTGGCTTGTCTAGTTCGTTCATGTTGTTTAGGTTCTCACATAGATTTCACCCGTGGTCTCTTCATATTCACGAGACTTAGTTCATACAAGTGCTCATCAACCCAAACCCGTGACCTTGGTCATTCAAGTTTTATATTGTTTATGTTTATTGCAAGTATAATATCAACCAAAGCAAAGTTAACGAAGGATAGTGTGACTTACAAATGTCCTAAGATATTTGATGAAGATGGAACAAGAACTACTAATCTCAACCTAAATGAGTACTCACGTCCGAACCAATCTTGATATATATAGCTTGCTTCTAGCAACCCGAACTCCTTGTTTACTTAATTTTTCTACCGTGACTTAGTAGTATGAACTTTGTATATTTTTCCTTGGTGAGCTTTGCTTTGAGTGTGTGTGAGCTTAATGAGGAATGAGAGTTCTATTTATAGGCAAGGAAGTGTGTTTAGGGTCACCAAAGCTTAGTTAGGGGTTCTTGTTAGTTTGTGACTAGGGTTTCTAAGGGAACTAAACATGGGGACTTTCATCTGCACGGGGAAGAAGAAAAGTGCCTTGGGGCTCGTCTAGGGCAGAAATAAGGAAGAAAGTTGTACTAACAGGTTGACTAACATTATTATTATTAGTTGTAGGATTCAAAAGTTTGAGAAAACATGGGGAAAAGATATATCCGACGGTATGGAGAAGAGAGGAGGCAGCAAAAGTACTAACATTAAATGTTTTGGTGTAGTACATGATTCAAATGAGCAGATAAAACGTGGGTAAAGCAATGAAGGGGGGTCTGGTTTGCTATGGTGGCAAAGACAATTACTTTTTGTTTTTCCCCTTTTTTTTTATAAGTTGTAGGTTTTTGTTTGTATTTAAATGTATAAAGTTAGTGAAATTTAGATGTTCATATGTTGTGCAAAACATTTGAGTAGTACTAGTAGTTTAATGAATTTGGAGATGGGGGGATTTCCTAAGTGTGTATTTGTTTGCGTAGTGAAACTCTTAAACCTTAACGTAAATAAATGTCGTCTCATAAAATAGTAACTCCTAATGCTGACGTAAGTTAACAATAAGTCATTCAAGTAATAATTTATATGAACATCATTCATAAAAAAAATTAATCTCGTACACAAAAATACGCGTAAACAATCGGGGACATCAATAGACAGACAAGTCTAACCCGAATTATGGCAATTCACGTAAATTAAAAAGATTCAAAATTCACGTGTGTGACATTCGTAATCCCTTAAATTGAGTTTTGTCCTCAAAACTAGCACGTCCATGTCGTCGTCAAAACAATAGGTCAATTAAATTTTTATCTTCCTCTCATGGTGTTCAACGCGTTCGTTTAACTTTAGTTTATTGATAAGATTAAAATTGCTATAATCTTGTTAGGACTAGAACGAACGAAAATTTCTTCCGACTTGTACATGGTTCTATAGTGTTCTCTAAGTCTTTCCTTGTATGTCAAATTTTTCTTGACGTCGGTTTTGTTGGGTGAGTTTTCTCATTATTAACGTTCATGTCGTCCCACGTATTACTTCCACTTTAAAGTGTCGCGTATCGTCACTTTTGGCCTAGATGACTATATATCGCAAATTTGAAAATCGTTCCTCGTAGTTTGATTACCCGTTCACATTAGCCGTCTACTTGGTAGTGATAAGTAGCGTATGCGTCAAGGTTTCTTGAATGGTTTTCACAAAAATTCTAGGACAATTGATCGTCCTAACACATGGTGGTTAAGACGTTTCTTTCTTTTATGTGACATTCAATATTAGATAATTTGGTTAATTAATCAATTTAGCTTGCGTTCCTCCTCGTTTATCTCCTTTTTCATGGAGAGGAAAACGGGTGCACAATTTATAATATATTTAAATCATAGTTCGTCCGAATTTCCTTCTATGAAGAAAATATTTAATATTTTTTAAGCCTATGAGTATGGTGTGATGCTCAAACATCGTTAGGTAAAATAGATTTTTGTTCGAGTGGTTTTGGTATTCCAATTATATACAAAAGCGTGCTCATTTTGACAAAAATTTTCTTTAACATGGGTTATGTTATGACGAGTTCTGGATATCCGTTAAATTTGGATGTTACTTAAACGACGTTTCGTTCTTCTCATTATTATTTAAAATTTGTTTTCGGTTGTCAAAAACAAGTGGCGCTCTTAGTATTTGCGTGTCACATACGCTTTTGCATGTAATAGTGGCGAAGAAAGTAATTATACTAGGTTTACACGTATCGCGTACTCAACGCTTTTACTTAAGACGATATAAAAATGTTTGACGTTCGTAGCACGTAATAAATTTTTCTTTGTCGAATAGGGCAACTTGAATATATTTTTCTAGTACTAATATATTTCATTTTTAAGATGATTACTATGAGCATACTCGCGTTTGACCACGATCATACGTAGTTGATCAGGCTACGTACGTCTCGGGACAAACGGTTGCATCCTCCTTTTCATCACAATTTAACTCTTTGAGGTTGTAATTATATATTGATAGTCCACAGTGCATTTTGTTCGTTATCATTTTCCACTTTTCATAACCAACAAGTTATTTCATAGTGCATTTCATTTGTTACCAATGCTCACTTTTTACAATCGACGAAATAATTCCCATAATTATTCGTACTAGTTCTCGTCGAGTTTATCAATAGTCTTTGTTCTCCATATTGAGTTGGTCGTCAAACCAGGTTCCAAAACTTTACATGGTAGATCTTACCAAAAATATTTCGTTGTTTGTTGCGGCGTTTGATTAATAATACCTTTATTAATCTTCTAACTTACATTATTACAATTGTTATTATTCTCACTAATGAGTGTTTCCGATGGTAAATAATAAAAAAAAGAAAAAAAAATGATATTTTCTAAAGAATATTTTTACAAAAATCTTTTTAACGAAAAATTATTTTATTTACTTCTCTTCCATAGGTAAAGAGAATATTGTAGAATAAAGTTCTTTCTTAAGTAAAAATATTGGCGGATGAGTTTTTCTACGACACATGAAAAATAAAAATAAAGTTTTCTCGTTGTTTAAACAAAATAGACTTTAAAAATAAAACAACACAATTTAATTGAAAACTTGCAGTACGGTTACATAATTAAGTTTTGTTGGTGGTAACATCGACGGACGTCGAGTCACTTGATTTGCATAAAAGTAAAATAGTTCATATTACATTAATTTTTCACGCTCTATCCATGACGAGGGTAGAAACCCTTGGGTTGATACTTGAAGATTGTCGGCGCATCTTTCTTGAAAGACAAACAGTGTAAAAAGTTGGTGGGGTATTGGACGCTCTTTGCCCTCGAGCTTCCTTCTTGGGCGATTTCAGGTATTTCTTGTCTTAAACGGCGTCCCTCCATGTAGCGTTCCTTCATATTCTTCTCATGGGACTTTATCACTCGACAATCACCCTCCAAGTGCCCAAATTCATCGCAAAGCATGCAATGGTTCGCGCAACTACCTTTGTGGTGGTAGTCACACTTGCGGCATTATGGAAGGTTGCCGAGATACTTCTTGTTCAAGATGGGAGTTGTTTTAGGAACATCCTCCCGGAAATTTGTCCTTGCACAACAAGTAGAGGGTGGTAAGTGAACACGTGGCGCTTTCCACGAGTGATTCTTTTGTTTAGTCATAGGGTGAGGGTTAAACCTTTCGGCACCTTGCTTCATGGTGTTAAACCTTGTGGGGTTCTTCAACACATAGCATCTCCTCTCATAAGGCCCTTTTCTTCCACTAACGGTATGACTTACCTTAGTTTTCGAAAGGGTCTTTCGAGGTCCAAAAGTGTTAACCGGAGTAGCACTTGTTTCCTTAGCCTTTTCGTAAACACTAGGATCCATGGTTCGGTCTACCGTGCGGATACTAGCTTCAAACGCATCAACGGCCCTAATGGCATTTTGGTATTGACGAGTGATGACCTCTCTGAGGTCCTTGCAACCTTGTTCTGTCATTTCAATTTTTCTGTGTAACATTATCGCACAAACGATGTATATTTTGTTAGTTCTTTCATTGTTATCGATTCTTACGATTGTTCGAATTTGACCAAGCTTTTCCCACAATTATTATAATACAATTATCAAGGGATCATATCATAAAAATTCGTACATTTCATTCTTGAACTACGTTCCATACATAGTCTTGAAGTTTAGAGTACAAAATTTCATTCAACTAATGAATGGCTTCTTTTAGTCTTGACAACACGTCATACATTTATTACAAAACATCATACTTTTATTAGAAAGGCGAGAAAATCCTAGAGACCTAGGTGGTGTAGGATTTCTTGAATCTGAGCATGATCCGCAGCTTGCCTAGCCTCGGCATCATCATTCCTCATTTGTAGAATTGCAATCTCAGACTCAGCATCCTCAAGAGACTCTCGTAACTCGGCTATCACTAAGTCCTTGTCCTCACCTTGATCGATATGGTAATCCACATCACCCTCTACATCCTCCAGACGGCCTATTAGATGTTCTGCATCGAATCCGAGTGCTTCTGAAGTAGGCTCGTCTCCTGGGGAAGGAGCAACATTAGGTGGTGGTGATGAAGAACTGTTTCTTTTTCTAGAAGTTTCAGGCATGGTTGAGGGTATAGGAGTGAGGTTTGGCATAGTGGTAGTAGTAGAAATATTTGGGACGATGGAGGGAAATCCCGTAGTGACATTTGGCATCATGACTGGCGAATCTTGCTCGTCATCCGAATTTATTGTGATTACGCTCCGGATGGGGGTAATTTCCTTGTCGGATTCGGATTGCAAAATGACAAACGGAATGAGAGGCATTTTTCCTTTTTCGCCTGTCACCAATTGTAAAACGACGGTTATTAGAGAGGTAGAAGCGAAGTATTTTTCTAAAGTTCTAAAAATAGAAATGAGTAGTATGATGTCTTGTAAATTTTCTTTTATTTAGAGTAGTTCTCGTACATCGATCCATAAGTCTACTTAAATGTCCAAGTAGTCCTTACACGGAAAACAATAAGTGAATCGTGGAATGTTAAAGTATTCTAACATGCTCTTCCACATACTTATTATTTGTACTTTCTCTTAGTAGTAATTATGCACTGATGGATAAATACAATTATCCTTAATCAATTCTTTCATCAATTTAGGTCTATTACGACGTTTATTTTTGTGCAATTTCCTCTTGTTAAACGTTTATTATTTGCAACTCGGATGAGTAAGTATGTTTTTGAGTTTTAGTCGGCTTACGGCTATTACATAGCCCGTACTAGTTCTTGTTCATTCATAAGTCTTTCCTTAACTTAGTATTGCTAGTTCGTACACTTTCGACAATTTTTACACCTTGAAAAATTGTTAATTTGATTTAAACGAGTCGAGTACTAAAATTTTATCACAAAAATTTCATCACAAGAATTGTTCCATATGTTTTTAATTTGTAATCGTTCAAAATATTCAATTCGAGCAACTACTAAATTTTATTACAAGAATTTCTCTGATTTTGGAATATGTTCCGTTATACCTTATATGTTTCGTTTATCTTGCTCTTGTCTAGCGTTTTGCTGGCAATCTTAGATAAACTTTACAGTCATCGTTGTATATTTATAGCTTGTATTTAAGATCTTAATATACGCCCACATTTCGCATCTAGGGTTCTCAAATATCGCGCAACACGATAATCCCCTTGATGTAGAAATTGGCATAATTTTTTAACCAAGGGTAAACCCTTTAATTTATATCGATATCGTAACTTCGAAATTTAAAATAAAGTCATGATAACTTAGTCGCAACCAATGGACTAATAAAAACTTTGATTCATCTTTGCGTAATTTATTTCCAATAAAAATTTTTCTTTGATAACCATTTGACTTACACGTCAGCGTATTTATGGACAGTTCATATATTGCGAAATTTATTTGTTCTTTGATTTGTAGTATTCTTTGGAGCATTACAAGAGTAATACTTGTAATAAGTATCTTATCGTCATATGTCATCTTAAGTAGTGACGTCGTCGTCGTTCCTCGGTCGTGCTCAAAATAATTATTTGATATGATAACTTACGCATTCAATATTAATTTCGAAACCGTCAATTAATGTAGGTCACTTTTCCTCAACCGAGTCTATTATAAATGTTTAGTGGAGTAACAATTTAGCGAACCCAGTAAATAGTTGCTCCTCTCGACATTTATAATAGTATCGCTTGATTCAAGTATTACTACAAATTAACACACTACCAAACCCATGGTAAATAAATATATCCATATAGTTTTCGTTCTAGGAATCATGGCGATAATTTTAATTCGGCGCATAGTAATATGAAACACAAAACGTTTCGATTGTCGATAATAGTCCCGCAGACTATCTAAAATATAAGTATGCGTACGTTTAATCTCAAAGGAAAATATATATATGGCACAAACCATTCAAATAAATATGGCACAAACCATTTAAACAAAGATGGCACAAACCATTCAAATAAATATGGCACAGACCATTTAAACAAGAATGGCACAAACCATTCAAATAAATATGGCACAAACCATTTGCGTATCGTAACGATCCATACAAGGATGTTTTAAAAATCGTTTAATTACATGTCCCTATGGGTATCATTCAAACATGGGAAGAGAATACCTAATGCTAATAACACATAGCAATCAAATTCAAAACTTAGCATTGCAAAAATCATGAACTATCTCAAGTCATAACTTACTTGTATCGAAGACGTGGAGTGAAGTGGTTCTTGGAGATTTTTGAGAGACAGTTATAGTCTAGAATTATTTTTCCAACAATAAAATTTTTTACTCACGTTTATAAAAATCGTTTTATAAAATAACCTAGTTCTCTATAACCTGGCTCTGATACCAATCTGTCACACCCCCAATTATCAGAGTAATACAACACAATGGGTTGCGACGGTCATGACTATCACAAGACATAGATACAAAGAACGACTATTTAAAAGCCGTTTTAATTTAATTAAAAGCATAACTTGTTTCGGAAGCGAATTACACAAGATCATAATAAAAAATTGTTTCAAAAGACTTTAACATTGATCCAAATATCCATACACTAGTCACGACCATTTTCATTTAAAAATCTCCCATGCATAACCACGTCACTCCTCCGTCTTGATACCTGAGAAAAACATTGCTAAAGCGTCAACACAAAGGTTGGTGAGTTCATAGGTTTAAGTTTAAATAGTGTGATGAACCATAAGATTTTCCAAGGCAACCGGTATATAATCTTATAACAAATACAAGATTATAATCAAAAGTATACGTTTTAATCACCTACGCCTAAGCTCGTAACACCGAAGCGTTAACCTCAACCAACAAGAAATAATAAGAGCCCGAGCAAATGCCTATCCCGAAGCATTTGTAAATCCTCAAATGTAAGTGTATCTAACTTTGGCCACACAACCAATTAGATAGGGAGGTTAGTCCCGATAGATCTATCCATAACATTCGCGCTTACACAAAGTAATTAACGGTTCACGATAGTGGGCTAAAGCATCTAGGGATATCGCTACTTAGACCTCATGTAGGCAAACGTATGAGTTTAAAGCACTTATGTTCATCCGTTAAAAACAAGCAATATTCTCACCCCAAAATAGTTAAAGCAATTAAAAGTGGGGCTATGAAACTCACCTCGATGAAGAAGTAAATATGATCAGCAAAGATAGCACGGAATATCAAGGCACGCAAAACAATGCGCAAACGATTCACTCGTAACCTAAGTAAAATATCCGTACTTAGGCTAAATACAAGAAATAATAATGTACAATGCACTTGGTTGATAATTTATACTTGCTCTTGATTTATAAAAATGTTTTCATACATTTTTCATGTTTAACCATTTTAGTCACGGGGTCAAGTTTGGGTCTCGATAACTCATTAAACAATAGTACGAAAAATAAACGGGTTCTTGTTATAACAACTAGGCCGCGAGGTCTTCGATATTTGATAAATATCGCATGTTTATGAAGTCTCTAAGTCTACTAAATAATTATGCGAAGTAGTTCACTTGTTAACCAAAAATAAACAAGTAAGGTTCAATAATATATATATGTTAATCGACCACCTTTGGAAATTCATTACGGGTTCGTTACTTAACTTTAAGACAAACCAAAAATTGTTATGAAGATTAGGCCGGGAGGTCGTTAATAACTGATTAGTATCGCTCTTTAGTTTGCTTTCTAAGTGCGTCAAACAATTGGCCAAAGTGAGCTACTCGACCAAATGTAGAATTCAAATAAGGTGTAATTTAACTAAGTGACTTCTAGCATTTTTTCTTGGATGCACGCCCCGGGTTTAATAATGGCCTATAAGCCCAACAGAAATACTATTGTAAACTAGGCCGTGTCGAGATTGATGGAATATTTTTAGTTTTACAAGTGGGGCTCGTTTACTAAGTTAAAAGGTGGCGTCAAATGGCTTCTTATGGGTCGAACTATGATATTTTATGTACTCATGTAGTGACTTTGGAAATAAAAGATATTAGGGGCTTTTGTGTTCACACCTTTTGTGGTCCTACCCTGCTGACCCTATGCTAGGACACATTCATCTTTGGTATTTAACTTATGCGAAACAAGGTAATGGCTAAAGCTTCTTGTTGGTTTCTGCTTGGCTGTACACGTTTCACTTATGGAGAAAGGGAGTGTTCTCCTTACTCCTGACGCAACTTATTCTTACACAAGGCATTGTAGTGTTTTGTTTTATCTTTATGCGACAAACTTCTACCCTTATTTGTTGTTGTTGTTACCTACACGCAGGGGCCTTGTTTTCAAAGGAGAATTAGTATTTGAGGTCCCTGAGCAGTTATTCATACGCAAGACACACACACTAGTAAGGTAAGACTTGTGTTTACACCACACACACATGCAGTACCTAAGTTTATTAAGTCTTATTCATGTTTGTTGTTTTATACCCATACACAACCTCTGACCGAAACACACACACACACACATTGTACACTGTATTTAGTGTAAAGATGGTTTCATGACTTGTCTCATGCACTAGCACACACACACCCACTGTTGGTCTCTTCCATTCTTGTAGTAACATTCATACGCACACCTGCTATGATCATGACACACCCAAGCACACCCATCTCCATGAATATACACACGGCGACACAAACACACACTCCATATTTACTGGTTCTTTGTTCGTTTTAACATCTTATTACACGACACATACTCTTCCTCCCGTGTTTTACTTTCTCCTGTGAACACACCATGACACACACACCTGTATATTCTCACTTCACTTTGCTAACACACACGCTAAGCCTTTAGGTGCATTATAGTTTCAAAAGTCACTTCCTGGTTGTCGTGGGAGTACACATAAAATCACAAACACATGCTATATTCCTAGTACCTATTACATGATTCTATCTCCTGGTCGTTTATGCACATACACGCAGTAAGGATTTATTAATAGGGTTTTCTTCTTAGAATGAGCACTCACACGATTTACGTTAAACTAGGTTGCACATACAATCATACATAAGTTCATGCTTAGTTCATCATAAGATCATGCTTGTTTATAGCATAAAATCATACGTAAATCACACGTTTTTGGTCTAGTTGGTTTGTTTGTCTACTTCGTTAGCCTCGTAGTGGCTTGTCTAGTTCATTCATGTTGTTTAGGTTCTCACATAGATTTCAACCGTGGTCTCTTCATATTCACGAGACTTAGTTCATATAAGTGCCCATCAACCCAAACCCGTGACCTTGGTCATTCAAGTTTTAGATTGTTTATGTTTATTGCAAGTATAATATCAACCAAAGCAAAGTTAACGAAGGATAGTGTGACTTACAAATGTCCTAAGATATTTGATGAAGATGGAACAAGAACTACTAATCTCAACCTAAATGAGTACTCACGTCCGAACCAATCTTGATATATATAGCTTGCTTCTAGCAACCCGAACTCCTTGTTTACTTAATTTTTCTACCGTGACTTAGTAGTATGAACTTTGTATATTTTTCCTTGGTGAGCTTTGCTTTGAGTGTGTGTGAGCTTAATGAGGAATGAGAGTTCTATTTATAGGCAAGGAAGTGTGTTTAGGGTCACCAAAGCTTAGTTAGGGGTTCTAGTTAGTTTGTGACTAGGGTTTCTAAGGGAACTAAACATGGGGACTTTCATCTGCATGGGGAAGAAGAAAAGTGCCTTGGGGCTTGTCTAGGGCAGAAATGTGGAAGAAAGTTGTACTAACAGGTTGACTAACATTATTATTATTAGTTGTAGGATTCAAAAGTTTGAGAAAACATGGGGAAAGGATATATCCGACGGTATGGAGAAGAGAGGAGGCAACAAAAGTACTAACATTAAATGTTTTGGTGTAGTACATGATTCAAATGAGCAGATAAAACGTGGGTAAAGCAATGAAGGGGGGTCCGGTTTGCTATGGTGGCAAAGACAATTACTTTTTGTTTTTCCCCTTTTTTTTGATAAGTTGTAGGTTTTTGTTTGTATTTAAATGTATAAAGTTAGTGAAATTTAGATGTTCATATGTTGTGCAAAACATTTGAGTAGTACTAGTAGTTTAATGAATTTGGAGATGGGGGGATTTCCTAAGTGTGTATTTGTTTGCGTAGTGAAACTCTTAAACCTTAACGTAAATAAATGTCGTCTCATAAAATAGTAACTCCTAATGCTGACGTAAGTTAACAATAAGTCATTCAAGTAATAATTTATATGAACATCATTCATAAAAAAATTAATCTCGTACACAAAAATACGCGTAAACAATCGGGGACATCAATAGACAGACAAGTCTAACCCGAATTATGGCAATTCACGTAAATTAAAAAGATTCAAAATTCACGTGTGTGACAACTAATCTTTTTCAATCTTGATCTCTTTTGGAGGTATCCATATATGTCACCCTCCAACACCCTATTGTAAAAAAAGATAAAAGTGAACATACTATTCTAGCTTTTGATTTAATTAATTCATTGAATTTATTTCTTCAGGTCACAAGACAACTTTGTGGATTGAGTCTATTAGGATTTTACCACTATATAGTGGATGAATAAAACATACTGTAACACCCATAAAGTTTTCATAATCTAACATGGCTATAGTCCGGGGCTTTGTCAAACAAATATGTATAGGGAATATCATTCATAATAGTAGTAGAAGGCAAAATATTGATTAAATAAATATCCATATTGATAGCTACAACCCAAAATATTGGTGAAAGGTCTGCTTGGAAAAGTAAAGTTCGTATGAGGTTGTTGAACGTACGAATGATACGTTCAGATTTGTCATTTTGTTGGAAGGTTTTTGGGTAGGAAAGGAAACTGGATGCCTTTGTCGGCAAAGAGTTTACGTAGGTTGCGGTTGTCGAATTCACCGTCATGATTACACTGGAAGGATTTGAGTTTACACTTAAATTGTGTGTGAGCATAGTTACGAAACAATACAAATGTAGACAATACATTAGATTATTTAATTAATGGATAAATCCATACATAATACGAATAATGATCCAAAAACAAGACATAATATTTAAAACCTTACAGACTCGAGATGGGTATAGTCCATGCATCCCACTAAATAATGTAACATCCCATTTTGATAAATGGAATATCACAGGATAATTATAGCGTGTCGTCAAAGCATGCAAGGTAATATGTCATAAACATAGATGACCAAAGGGATAACCGGAATCAAACATCGGTTCCAAAACATAAGCCCAAAACTTAAATAAATAAATTAACTAAAGGAAGACAAAACAAGCATAAATATATGAAGGCATGAGGAGAAGAAGTCTAAGGTAGCTCCCATCCTATGCGTGTCCTCCAAATGCTCCAGTCTAACCATAGGTACCTGCCGTTTTGGGACATGGAAAGAAAGTAACGGCTGAGCAATACGCTCAGTGCACGGATATATAACATAGCATGAATGGCATAATATAGGAAGAAATGTAAAACGTGAATAGCAATAGAAATGAATAAGTCTTGGAATACCTAGTTGTCTGTCATGTTAACTGGTTTTAGTTCTGAAAACATAGCTTATGTTACTAATGAAAATATATATTAGTTAATGTACCAAAAGCCAATATAGGTCATGAGGTCAACGACGTACATGAATACTTGGAGGGGTGACCTCTTCATGCAAATTAGAGGGGATGCCTCTAATTAACTAGTAAGTGGGTAGGAGGGATCAGATCCTTGTGAAGGATGCAAGACACACACCACATTCACCAAGAAATCCTGACTGAAACATGTAACTAGGATGCACCCATACGCCCCACATGATAATATAATAATATAATGGCCAAATAACTAAAAAGGGACACCACGAGCTATCACTCCTCCGTGGTGAAGTCATAAAACTAGTGCCTCTAGTGTTATAGTTATGGCACCTCCATAACTAGGTGAAACTGGTCATGCATGTATATGGCTAAGGTAACTAATAAAACATAAGCATTTAATCTGTAACTACCGGGAAAACAGGTGTCTGTATACGGGAGATCCTAATAATGGAAGAGATTGTCCTTACTGAAGGATGGGAAATCTGTACCTTATGTCCAGTAGAAGCTAATGAAAACGACGAAGACTAATCCGCCTCGACGGATAACACTACATAAGAAATATGGACGTGTATGAGTTGTCTGAATTACACGTGTTTTACTGGTTACGTGTGTTATTAGCTTGTTATACGTATTCTGTCATGTTTTACTGTTTATTATGTTAACTGTAGTTATACTGTTGTTATACTGTGTATTATTCATGTATTAGTGTATTATAATACTTGTATTGTAATACTACACAACTTATAAAAATAGCAGGTTTCCTAAAATAGAAAGTTTCCAAAAATAGTAAGTTTCCAAAATAGAAATAAGCTGGATTATTAAGCTAGGAAAAATATAAGCTAACCTACTATCAAATTACATGTCATGGTTATAAGGTTATAGGTTATTAAATAATTAACTTGGTTATATTTAATAAACTATATAATATACAATTTAATTAAAAAGCTAGTTTAATTAAATAAATAACTTAGGTTAAAACATGAATTAAATAAAATATTTAATTAAGCCTAAGTTTCATAATGACATGTTTAAAAACTGATTTTTTATAAGTTCCTGATCTCGAGCCCGATTTTTATACATAAGCCGAAATAAACATAGGCCAAACCAAACCCGTCAGTGACTACCCGGCCTAGCCGGTTGCCACTGATGTGGCTAAAGTTCCCCCTGGCTAGCCTCGGCTAGCCACTGCTAGCACCAAACACCCACCGGCTATGAGCCGGTTCCCACTGATCTGAACCCGATCGAAAACAAGGACCCACCGAGACCTTAGAGGGGTCTCGGTTAACATTAACTAAGCTAAACAACATCATAATCATACCTCGACCCTTGGTCGGGGTCCCGTGGTCTCGTGTCCGAACAAAACAAACCAGACCGAGACCTTAGAGGGTCTCGGTGGTGCGACTAAAAACAAGCCGAGACCTATAAAGGTCTTGGTTATGTCTCGGCTACAACAACCGAACCAAAACACCCTTAATTATCTTGGTTTAATTTATCTACATGTTTTCTTGATTAATTTTTATGATCATAACATGAATTAATCAAAAGAATTTAAAAGAATAAGGTTTATGATTATACCAAATGCGTGGAATGAAAGAGTTAATGATCACGAACACGTATACTTCAAAATCAAGATCAAAATCGTATGGAACACCTTGTTGGTGTTGATGTGGCCGGCGGCTATGGAGAACAAGGAGGAGGGTTTCTTGATTTTTTTGTAAAACCTAATTTGTGAAAATAGTTTTTTCTGGTATTTTGTTTATTATGGGTTTTGGGCTAAAAGCCCATCTTTCTCCTTTCTTCTTGTTTATCCGCGACACGTGGGCCCATAAGGGAAACCCAAACTTTTAAAAGTTACATATTATGTCGTGTACGTTCGTGATTTAATTATCGTGGATTTGGTAATTGTGATCGTGTCACATTTATAATATTCATGAATGTTCGTTATTTAATGTCGTGACACATGTATTAATATTATAAATGGAAAGTTTTATTTTAATTGTGTTTTTATGAGTTACTGTTCACATGTACTGTTCATAGGATTTTAAATGCGGGTTTTATAAATAATGTCAAAACAAAAAATTAAAACTAAGAAAGGGAGGCCCTACGTGTTGCCAAGCTTTCAAGCAAGAAAAACAACGGGTGGTTTCTCTTTATTAATGTATTTTAATAAGAACAAAAAACGAGCATATTTCTTGGGAAATGTAAATCGCTTTCAGTAAATATTAAGTAATATGGTTTCATTTGGTATTTTCTTGAAATTCCTTTTTTCTTATTTTACATACTTAAAAAGGATTGGCAAAACAATTTGTTATTAACGTTTAATATTATAACAATTTTCCTTTTGTCGGTATGTTACACGTTCGAAAGCCTATTTTATGATTGTGGCACATGACCTTCAAAACCCACACAGAAAGCATGTCGCAATGCTATTACGATGCACGTTCTTTAGTTCTCACAGAGTATACAAGTGTAACGAAATGATATACAATATACATATAGAGTTACAGAAGATATATGAACTACAAAATTTATAACATTTACCTACTAACTTAAATGTGATAAGAGTAAGTAATAAGAGGGGGCGCTAAAAGTATTTTCTATCAGTTTATATTAAATATCAAAAATTATTTTTATTAACTTATACTATTAAGAAAAAGAGTAAAAGAGAAAAATAAGTAAAAAAAATGTACAATTTTTATATTCATTTATTTTAGTAAGGAAAAGTTATAATGATTTAAATAAGAGAATGGTTATTTTGGATACCTTGTATCCATCAGATACAAGGGGAAAAATCTCTACAATCCATTCAATATAAATCAATGACCAAGATTAATCTCATTTTTATTATTTAAAAAAGCAGAGGGGTAATTTGTTCATTCCGCACCCACCCACCCCCACCTCCTAAATACATCTTACCCCGTCTTTATTCCTCTTCTCATACTGTAACACAAAAACCATACACAAAACACACACACACACCACCCACACAAATATATGATCTATCATCCCGATCTAAATCACGAATTGATTATTCTCGATCTATTATATCATCATCTCTTTCGTTATTTAATCATCCCCATCTACAATTACATAAAATTAGGTAATATCATCAAGATCTATATATATTTTTAGCTTATTTGATGTAAATAAGCTTATTTTTTAAGCTTATTTGACATGATTTTATATACTAATTTGGATTTGATGTGAATAAGATGATAGCTTTTTTAGCTTATCAATTTATTCTTTTTCAACTTAATTTTGATGTGATTATGGATGTGTTAGCTTATCTGATTTGTTATAATTAACCATATTTGATATGTTATTAATAAGCTTAATGTGAATAAGCTTATTAGGATAGTAATATGAATAAGCATATGAATCAGACTAGAGTTATGTGAATAAGCTTATATATATAGTTTGTTGAAGCTATAGGGTAAGCATACGGTGAGTTATGTTAATAAGCTTATTAGAAGAGTTATGCTGAAATTGTAGGCCACGTTTAACAGACGTATCATATATGATACCTCTATACACCATATATGATAAATATATCATATATGATATATAATGGTATCATATATGATAATATGATAATGTGCTTGAAAACATATATAAGCAAGTCTGTGATCTCTTGGTTGGTAATTAAAAGTTAATTGTGTGTATACTATCATATTTGATAATCTGGTAGAAATTTAGCTTATGTAAGATATCATATTTGATAATGTTTGAAACTACAAGCAAATCTTTTTATTTGTGTAATAAAGGCGGTTTTTGATACATTTTGAAGAACTCAAATATCAAAGGCAAAAGAAGTGAACATAAGACAAGTGTCAAAAGAACGAACGACGACAGGTGCATGAGATGATAAAATACGAGTGTCGAGTTTGCAACCAAAGTGTTGATGCATGGAATCAAGATCCATTGTTTTAGCCATTTACTTGTTTATATTTTAGTAATTTTATGATGTTGTAATGCTTTAACTTTGTAATGCTACTAATCATTGAGGTTTTTTGTTGAATATGAACATGGTGAATCATCTACGGATGTACCTTTTGGATAAAATGCATATTTTATTGATGTTTTTATCATTTGAAGCATAGTTGTTTTTTTTACCTTTTTATTAGTATCATATATAATGAAGTATCATATAATGAAATATCATATATGATAATCCATGTAACTCTTAAATTCCTATATATATGATATTGCTTTATCATATATGATAATGCGTTATCATATATGATACTCAAAAAGAATGTTTCATAGATTATCATTTATGAAACATCATATATAATGTGTACAACATATCAAATATGATACACCTTGTAAAAAATGTAAACCACAAGTATCATATATGACAAATGAATGAAATATTATGTGATAATTAATTAAAACATATGTCATATATACATGTAGCAAGTACATGATACATCATATATATTTGATGTGTACAACATATCATATATGATACATTAAGCAAAAAATGTAAACTACGAATATCATATATGCTAAATCATTAAAACATACATGGTTTTTTTTGAATATAAATTAAAAAACTTCTTCAATAAAAAAATCAACTGCTTCTTCATTCCTACATGTTGTTAACCGTCCCTCCACACATACACGTGCACGTCCTCTTGCTTTTGCTTCAACCGGACAATTGCAACATCTATTTGTTGTTTTGTTAGCACAGTCTGCAATTATAAAGGAATGAGGGAACATATTAGGCACCATGATATTAGCAACTAAATCATATATGATATAAGGCAGGTTTGAATAGCTTAAAGAGATTTTGTGCAAAATTAGTTATAAAATATGATTTTTCTGTGATTTATTAAGATACATCATATATGATACTTCATATATCATATATGATAAATCTATCATATATCACATATCATATAACTATCATGTATGATAAGTGAGGTTTCATATATGATACATCAAACTTACAGCTTAGGCTAACAACTTAATTAAAAACCTAATAATTCACACTAAAATAAGCTTATTCATACATCTCATACTTATAAAACCTGATAATTCACTAAAATAAGCTAATAAGCTAGCTTATTTATAACTCTCCTCTAATTATTCACATAAATCAACTAATAAGCTAGCTTATATTTAAGAGAAATAAATTCATATAGTTCATTCAAAATAAGCTAGCTAAAAGCTTATAAGTTTGAATGATGATTAATTAATAAGCTTATTCAAATGAAATAGCTAAAATAAGAAAAGATGTAATTAATCTAACCTGGTGATGGATCAATCGATTCGTGTTGATCAGTTCGGGATGGATTCGTGATGATCGATTCGCAATGCATTCGTGATGGATTCGTGATGGTGGATTCGTGATATGTTTATGAACTTCTGATGATGGATATGTAGAGAGAGAAATTAGATCGGGGTAGATAGAGAAATGATGAGACGGTGTGTGTGTTTTTTATGAGAAGGGGAGTAAAAAGGATTATATAGTAAGCGGTGAAATGACCAAAATACCCCTGTAGGGTAAAATAAGGATTTAATATCTTGCATTGGATGGAAGGGAGATGAAAGGTGGAGATTAGTCCCCCATATCTTATATATGTTTGGTAACCAAACAAATATAAATTTTTAAATAATTGTAAATTTTATTAGTAAGTAAAACTTTTATTAAATAAATATCATTAATCATATACAGTAGTATCATTTGTATTATTTGATATTAATTGTAATCAATCATGGTGTCTTGTTATAGTTTCCACGTATATGTTTGGTAAAATCAAGCAAAATGTTTATCTGATTTAACCCTCAATATCAAATCAAAGCTTTATATATGACTTAAACCTTATTCATTGTTTGCGTACATATTATGTAATCTTTGTACGTGAAAACTTTTTCGAAGGGATAATATATCTATTTATTAAACAAGTTAGCAAAATAAACATGGTTGCTATTTACACAAAGTCGGGTATGGGACGAACCACCGAAGCACTCACAGCTAGAAACAAACACCTCAACGACACGCATAAAACCGCTATAATAAATACAAGTCACTTTTTGAACGCTTTACGATCTAAAATTAGGTCGACTTTAATTCTAGATATTTCTCTAAAAACCGTATGACGCTACAATAGAGACTAGTATCGTTTTGGAAATTGCTATTTTAAGATCCGATATGTTCAACCGCAAGCTTATCCAAACAACAAAGTCTCGCAATGGCTACAATATTTATTTTTGTCATTATCATAACGCGGTAGTATGCAATTTGACTTATAAGTTGTAGGTATAAAATAATTTGTGCATGAGATTAAAAACCCAAAAGCAATATACGGATGATGTTGAATGGCAAAAGAAATAAAATGTTAGTATTTTGATCGGGTTTTGTCGGATAAATTTTTGAATGGTGTATAATCTACATTCTTAATAGATTATTTAAATTTTATTTGTATCTTAGGTTACACAAAATTTGTACAGGGATAAAACAATAACAACACTATAATTCTAAGCAAAAAAAGAAAAAAAAAAGCAAAACATGAATAAAATATGTTAGTATGATTTTTCATCTTGATTTACTTGCATAATTTATTAATTGATTAGCACACTTAAATTGTTTGTGAGTTAACATTTATACTTTTACTTCATTTAATAAAGTAGACAAATTCCACTAAATATTAAGGTACAAATAACTTAAATTTAAGTTAATTTGGATTTCAAACTTTATTTGGATACGAATTGACTAATCTCTGTTGAAAAACATGAATCAAACACCTCAAACTGTTTTCCTTTGATTAAATAAGATCAAGTACCAAAATAAACAAGATAATAGAAAATATTTAAGACTACCAGTGCTACTCACGTATAGCCCTATGATCTACATGATCATAGTTTTACAATCACAAAATAATAAAAAGATAAACTAGGGTTTCTGATTACAAGTGTTTGAGAGAGAGAGTATAACTGTGCGAGAAACACACAGTCAACAAATGAGGCGATGATAACCAAGTGAGGATACGCTCCTCACTATAAACCAAAACAAAGGCTAAAAGAGCCGTTATCAATGGGCTTCACCAAATGGGCTTCACATGGGCTTGAGCCCAAGTCCAGTAACAAAATGGAAGCTTCACAAGAATAGTCCCAATAGTCCAAGGAGAGCTTCATTCCAAGTCTTTTAGCTAACTGAAAGTTTACAAAAGAACACAATAAGTCCTCATGGTTAAAATAGGTAAGCAGATTAGGTCCATAATTTTAACATCCCCCCTTAATCTGATTACCCATACAAGTTTATCATTCCAAGTTTGTTAACAAACTTTTGATGCAGTTCAATGTCCAACCCTTTGGTTAGGACATCTGCAATTTGATTTGCAGAGTCCACCTTAACAGTTTTAACAATACCATTTAAAATCTTTTCCCTCACAAAGTGAAGGTCTATTTCAAGATGCTTAGTTCTCTCATGAAACACAGGGTTGGCTGCTATTTTCATAGCAGAATTGTTGTCACAAAACAGATCCACAGGTAAAAGATTATAACATTTCAAATCTTTTAAAATTTTTAGGATCCATATGACTTTACTAGCCACAGAAGCAAGAGCTCTGTACTCTGCTTCTGCTGAGGATTTAGAGAGAGTATGTTATTTTTTACTCTTCCATGAAATCAAATTTCCATTCAAGAAAACACAATACCCAGTAACAGACCTCCTAGTCACAATGCATTTTGCCCAGTCAGCATCAGAATAGGCTTTAAGAGACATACCAGAGTTTCTTACAACATTAATACCAAGTCCAGAAGACCCCTTTAGATACCTCAAGATTATGAAAGCAGTTTTCTTATGAGACAACAAGGGAGAATGCATAAATTGACTCAAACAGTGAACAACATAAGAGATGTCAGGTCTGGTATTGGTCAAATAGATCAACTTACCCATAAGCTTTTGATATTCAACAATATTATCAAGTAAAGGGTCATTTTCAGAAGGTTGATTGGAAATAGACATCTTAGATACCAAGGGTGTCTTAGATGGTTTGCATGCAAGTAACCCATATTCAGACAAGAGATCAAGCACATATTTCCTTTGGTTTAAACAAACACCTGAGTCTGTCTTGATAACTTCAATCCCCAAAAAATACTGCAAATTTCCCAAGTCTTTAATTTTAAACTTTCCTTTCAAAAATATTTTAAAGTTATCAATCTCAGTCTTATTATTCCCAAAAACAATATGTCATCCACATAAACAAGAACAGCTATGAACAACTTATCATGACTTAGTGTAAAGAGAGTAATCAAATTTGCTTTGAACAAATCCATTCTCAATGAGGACAGAAGTGAGCTTAAAATTCCACTGTCTAGGAGTCTGCATAAGTCCATAAATAGATTTTTCAGCCTACACACAAGATTTTGGTTACCAGTATAAAATCCTTGTGGAGTTTCATGTAAACAGTTTCATCAAGCTCACCATACAAGAAGGCATTGTTAACATCAAGTTGATAAATAGGCCAAGTATGGTTAACAGCAAGATTAATTAAACACCTAACAGTAACCATTTTCACAACAAGAGAAAAGGTTTCCTCATAATCAATCCCTTCCTTTTGACCACAACCCAAGGCAACAAGTCTAGCCTTATACCTTTCTATTTCACCATTGGATTTAAACTTAAGCTTCCAAACCCACTTGGAGTTAAGAGCATTTCTACCATAAGGTAACTCAACTAAATCCCAAGTATCATTTTCAAGTAAGGCAGCAAACTCTAAATTCATAGCATCAACCCATTGAGGGTTTTGGGAGGCTTCAAAAAAGTTCCTAGGTTCACTATTTTTGTTTAATTGAGTAACAAAACACAAAGCATCACCCTTGATCCTAGAATATCCCACAAACCTCTCAATCCCATACTTGACCTTTGATTGAACAACAAAATCATTATAGTTTTTTGGGAAAACAGAAGGTCTAGAAGACCTTCTTAACCCTTCCTGAGCATTAACATTAGAATTATCACCCAAGTCTTCTCGCATGCTATGAGCATAAGGGGGAAGACTTTGGTTAATTTCTAATTTACCCTCAGAATTTTGATTATCATCAAGTGTGGCAGCCTCCCCCCTTGAACTGGCATCTGTGGTATCATTACCTGGGGCAATGTGTCCACTGTCACCTAGACTCATGGGTGGGCTGCTAGCACTTGGTGACCCATGGTCACCATTATGTGCATTTGTTACTCTCTCATCATCATAGGGTAGCTCAGGGTTTTCTAAGTCAAAAAATGTCAAAGCCTTATCATTTTGGAAAACATCAAATTCTTCATTGTTATTCTTTTTATTCAAAACACCATCTTTAAAAGGAAAAACGGATTCAAAAAACTTGACATCTCTAGAAACAAGAAATTGATGTCTGTCAAGACTATAAAGCTTGTAACCCTTTTGAGAGTTAGAGAAGCCCATCATAATACATTTTTCAGATCTATTGGACAGTTTATCATGACTATTTAAAATAGTAGCAAAACAAAGACATCCAAATGTCCTAATATGAGAGAGGTTTGGGGATGAATTATAAATCATCTCATAAGGAGATCTACCATTTAGCACAGAAGAAGGCAATCTGTTAATAAGATAGGTAGCAGTTAGAATGCATTCAGTCCAAAATCTCAAAGAAATTCCCCCCGGAAACATAAGGCATCTGGTAACATTGAGCAGATTCCTATGTTTACTTTCAGCAACCCTATTTTGTTGTGGAGTGTAGGGACAAGAGGTTTGGTGTATAATCCCATGATCATGACAAAATTTTTGAAAAACATGATTAACAAATTCAGTTCCATTGTCACTTCTAAATATTTTCACATTAGTTTTAAACTAGTTTTTTAGTAGATTGAAAAAGATTTCAATATAAATCCCAACTTCATCTTTACTTTTGATCAAGTACACCCAAACAGCTCTTGTATAGTCATCCACCACAGGTCAAGAAATACCTATGACTAGTATGACTGGTCACCCTATAAGGACCCCACAAATCTAAATGAACAAGATCACTAAGAACTTTAGTTTTATGATCACTTAAAAGAAATGGTTCTCTAGTTTGTTTAGCTCTTTGACATATTTCGCACAAATCATGTTGATCAAAATCAGATATGTTCAAACTCTTTTTAAGAACAATTAGAGCAGGGTCAGCAGGGTGACCTAATCTAACATGCCAGTCATGTTTAGAAAGAGAACAAGTAGGAACACATAAGTCATGCACAACCTTAGTTTCTTCTATATCTAAATAGTAAAGACCACCACATTGTCTACCAGTCCCTAAAACAGTTTGGTGATTAAAATCCTGATTCACAAAAAAACATTTATTCTCATTGAAAACAACCAAGACTTTATTATCTTTAGCAAGTTTATGAACAGAAATAAGAGTAACACAATAATCAGGAATCACAAGAACATCAAACAAAACCAGCCCATTAGGAAGTTTTAGGTTACCAATTTTAGAAATAATAGCTTCAGTCCCATTGGGATGAGCCACTTTAATGTTTAAGTGAGAGATGTCAAAAACATTGTCCAAATAAGATTCATTATTGGTCATATGTTGGTTTGCCCCAGAATCAACAACTTTCCCTTTATAAGGCAATTTAGATTTGATGTTAGTGCTACAACAAAAAAATTTCTCAAAATTATCATTAAAAACTTTGTTGTTGTTGAAATAGATACCTGTCATATTGGCATGAACCACCTTTTGAGAGTCATTAGCAGAGCTTTTGTTATCCTTAATAACAGAGAGCAAAGTGGTCAATTGTTCATCGGTGAAACCAGTAGAAGAAGATGCCCCGACAGAGTTATTTGAGACACTTTTTCCTTTAAAGTTTTGCCCCCCCCCCCTTTCTTTTTCCAAAATCACTAGGATAACCAACGAATTTAAAGTATCTATCGATGGTATGCCCATTATAACCACAGTTTTCACAAACAATCTCAGCATTACTAATACCATTAGGTCTATACCCATTGTTGTTAGGGGCATTAGGTCTAAAACCAGTGGTGCTAGATTTAGGTCTAAAGTTGCCATTGTTCCCAGGGTTAGGTCTGAAATTACTAGCTTGAGAGTTTTGAGGGTTTTGAGGTCTTTGAGTATTGTTTCTAGCAGGCCCATTAGAGAAAAAAGCAGAGTTTTGAGTCCTTTGAGAGGACCCAGAACTACTACCAGAAGCCATCCTGTGAGATTCCTCACTAGAAATGATGGCATAAGCTCCTTTAACATCAGGGAGATTCTCTCTAGACAAAATAGAACTTCTTATAGTCATGTAAGAGTCATCCAAACCCATCAAAAATTGCATCAACTTCAACAACTGATTATGCTTTTTAAAGTCATTAGAACCAGAACACACACAAGCAGGCAATTCAACCATGGCATCATATTGTTTCCAATAAGCATTCAACTTATGATAATAATCAGACAAATTAGACCCATTTTGTTTCAAAGTATTAATCTTGTGATGCAAATTAAAAATAACAGATCCATCCACCTTATGATAGGTCTCTTTGAGTTCCTTCCAAACATGTTTAGCCTTTTTTGAAAAAATTTGACCAAGGAAAAGTTCCTCAGAAATAGAGTTAAGAATCCATCCTAAAACAACAGCATTCACCCTGTCCTACTGTTTTCCCAAAATTTCATTAGTAACAGACCTTTTACAAGATCCATCAATAAAACCAATTTTGTTTTTTCCTTCCAAAGCAAGTAACATGGCATTAGCCCAAATCTGATAATTTTTAGTTCCTTTAAGTTTAACAGTAACAACAGTCAAGACAACATAATCATTTGGGTGCAAATGCAATGGGTCACTTAAATCAAGCTTACTGATAAGAGTAACTTGGTCAGTTACAATCTCAGTATCAGTATCACCATGTTCAGCCATGGTGACAAGTCAACAGGTCAAATAATAACTCAGTCCTAAGCCAACAAAGTTCCCAGGCTTCCAAACCACTCAAGGGTGGTAGGTCAAGGGCAAGGCAAAGGGCGAGGATCTAGTTAAAGGGTGAGAAAAAAAAAACAAAACAAACAACCAACAAACAAACAGAAAAGAAAAAGGAAGCAAATAGCAAGTACCAAGTAAAAGAGAGAGTGTGAGAATGATACCAAACCCAAAACACAAGCACAATCGAACTGTTGCTTCTAGATTCACTTAGTCTAGAAAACAACAGAACCTCCAAAATGACAAACCCTAGTTTTCCTTCAAGGGAAAAATAGGGAAAATGACCAAAGAACCTCGAACCAGCAACAGAGATGCAAATCCCACAGAGGAAATCAACACAAAACAAGAATCTCTTCAAAGAAGGTCAAACCCTAATTTTTTTCTCAACGAAAATTAGGGAAAAACACTTCAATCGAAGAATAACGTAACCAATCGTCCAAAAAAGTAACCAGATGAGATAAAACACCAGATCTCATAAACCGTAATTTTTTAAAATAAAAATTGAGGTATCAAATATTTGAATCAAGAAGTAATATTAACAGATCCTGCTATCTCAATAGCAAATCTAATCAAAAAAGTATATATCGTATAAAAACCCCAAAAAAATTTCAAACCCTAAATTTTTTTTCATCGATTATCAACAACCATGCTCTTATACCATGTTGAAAAACATGAATCAAACACCTCAAACTGTTTTCCTTTGATTAAATAAGATCAAGTACCAAAATAAACAAGATAATAGAAAATATTTATGACTACCAGTGCTACTCACGTGTAGCCCTATGATCTAGGGCTGAGCGGCAGACCTAGACCGGACCGGACCGACCAAAACCGGACCGGACCGAGGACCGAATTGGTCCAAAACCCCGGACCGAGACCGGACCAAAATGGTCCGGTCCGGTCCGGGTCGGTCCTGTCTTGTCCGGTCTTCGGTCCGGTCCGGTCCAAATTAGGCAAAATAAAAGAATTTTTGGTAAGACCGGACCGGACCGACCGGACCGAGGACCGAAATGTTCCAAAATCACGGACCGAGGACCGGACCGAATTTGCTCGGTCCGGTCCGGGTCGGTCCTGTCCGGTTCGGTTTTCCGTTCCGGTCCGGTCTAACTGTCCAAATGCTCAGCCTTACTATGATCTACATGATCATAGTTTTACAATCACAAAATAATAAAAAGATAAACTAGGGTTTCTGATTACAAGTGTTTGAGAGAGAGAGTATAACTGTGTGAGAAACACACAGTCAACGAATGAGGCGATGATAACCAAGTGAGGATACGCTCCTCACTATAAACCAAAACAAAGGCTAAAAGAGCCGTTATCAATGGGCTTCACCAAATGGGCTTCACATGGGCTTGAGCCCAAGTCCAGTAACAAAATGGAAGCTTAACAAGAATAGTCCCTATAGTCCAAGGAGAGCTTCATTCCAAGTCTTTTAGCTAACTGAAAGTTTACAAAAGAACACAATAAGCCCTCATGGTTAAAATGGGTAAGCAGATTAGGTCCATACTTTTAACAATCTCTCTATACTCCATATCCATTTAATCTAATGGATAAGATTAAACTCAAAACCTATTTTCCTCTTTTTCCAAATATTAATATCTTTTAAACCGTTGATCGTTATGCGAAAACTATACTATTACGACGGGCATTTAATTATCTTTTTATAGATACGCTATATGATAACTTTTGACAAAAAAAAAATCCGTTTTTTCATGTTTTTTTTTTACTTTTTTTCATGTTTTTTTTTTTACTTTTTTTCGTTGTAAAAAACTATCATATATAATACTAAATATCATATATGATGGTAACGCTAGTATCATATACTAGTATGATATAATTTATCATATATGATATAAACTAATATCATATATAGTTCAATAATAATTTGTAATCTACCACTAATATCATATATGATGAAACGTTATTATCATATATGATATTTTATGCAAATTTAAAAAACGAAAAAAAAAAACGAATTTTTTTTTCCAAAAGTATATCATAGTGCATATTTGTAGAAAGCTAATTAAATGCTCGTCGGTAAAATATATATTTTTTGTTAAAACTTAACGTTTTAGGAGATATTAAATTTTAAAAATAAATAAAATAATTAAATATTTTTAATCTTATCCATTAGATATGGTGATGATGGATGATGGTGTGGATAAGTTCTTTGGTATTCAAGATAAATATGAAATCAGAAATAACTCTCCTTATTTAACATAACATTTTGAGTGTGCGTATTAAATGATTAAGTGTGCAAATCACCTCCCTTGTATTTATATAAACACATGTAGGAAAAAGTTGTGCCTCTTTGTGAAAAGTCATACCATTTCCTTTATTTATGTCCCGTAACAGTTTTACAATGTCTAACTGTCATTCGGCAATTACAAATATGACTAATGATTTGCATACTCTTCTTCTTTTATTTGCACACTCCATGATGCGTTATAAATAGTTTTACATTTGTCTAATGCTGCTCTGTTAGTTTGTATATTAGAGTGTGCGAATAAAAAACGAGAGTGTGTCAATCAACTCCCGACAAATATACATATGCTTATTAGTGACAGCTTAGTGACTGCAAATTCTATCACTATTTCGTCATTGACATATATTCACAATCTTTACTATGGTAATCAAAATCGAGTTAATAATTTATGCAAGCGTGTACTCTACACCTTCAAAATCATATTTTAACTTACGTCAAAATTCCTTTGATTTCCAATAAATCATTATTACACGAAAGCACTTGATGACACTAAAATCATCAACACAAAACAACCTCAAGGGTGCGATTATGGTTAATCTTACTATGATTATAGATACAATATTTACTAAAGTACATATGACGAACTAATCACACAGGAACTTCATTTATAGATGACCAATGGAATTATTTTGATGCACATTTTTTAGTTCTCATAGAGTATAAGTTATGACCCTTTTATTATTCGACGGTTTAAAAACGACTCTACTTTTGCATAGAAACAAAAAAAAAAGTCTCATCATCAAAGATACAAAGCTTTTCACATTCAATTGATTTTCAATAGATTTAGAAAGCCAACGTTCAATTGGTTTGCTTGACTTTTCAACCCGACGCATTATCTGTTTCTTTGTAATTATTTTACTTTTTTTTAACGGCGAGTTAGTAGTTAGTAATTGGAGCTTACATTGACATTCAATTAGGCAGTATGTAAGTCTCGAACCTTCTCTTTAGGGAATAAACCCCACTCCTGCTTCTATTTAATTCAGACCCCTCAACTTCCTTAGAGTTAAAGGTATCACGGCGAAGGGTGCCTCGCGGAGCCTATGTGGCACCCTCGCCGTGTCTCGCCGCCTTACTCCGCCACACCCACCCCCAATTCGTCGAGAACATTTCGCAAAACCAACGGAGCCACAACGAGGAGAGATGTTTTTTTTCTTCTTTCTTCATCTCTTTTCCTTTTTTTCTGGCAAAAGTATTCGTTGCAATCCTTTTTTCTTCTTATTCTTTTTTCTTCTTTTATTTTTCAGGATTTCTTTCTGGATCTACACATAGTGTGTGTGTGTGTGTTTTTGTACCGAAGGAGAAGAAAGAGATTTATCAAATTATATATATTTTTAAATATTTTATTTACAACTTTTACCCCTAATGTTTGGGTGGTTATCATTTTTTGGCTTAAATTTTTAAATATTTGTAATTTTTTAAAGTGTGTTTATCTTAAGATTATATTTATATTTTTGTAGTGTATTTTTATTTAACAATTTGTAATTTTAATTTAAATATTTGTAATTTTTATTTAAGTATGTGTAATTTTAATTTGAATGAAATTAATTTTAATTTTTGTGAAAATGAAAAAAAAAGATGGTGGTGGGTCAAAAGTGAAGATGGGTTTGTGTGTTGTGAAGGGAGAGGTATTTTTGTTAGTTGTTTTGTGTTGATTTAGCGCTGATGTGGCAGAAATGAAGAGGTATAGGTGAGTCATGATACCATTTACTCTTAATGAGACTCAAATCTAAAACTTTTCCAAGAATATTTTTCCAAAGTTACTTTTTGTTAACCAACTGAGCTAGCTCAGCTGGTTTTGTAATTATTTTGGCTTAGCTTATTTCTATACTCTCTTTTATATAACATCTACCGATAAAAAAAATGACCCCCTTATGTTGAAACGAATTATACAGTATACTTGTAGAGTTATAGAATATATATGGTTAATCATATTCCATTTTTTATTTAAAAGTAAATTTCTAATCATGGTGTCTTGTTTTAGTTTGCACATGTATATGTTTGGTGAAATCAAGCTAAGTGTTTATCTGATTTAACCCTCACTATAACATCAAAGCTTTTAAAATCACAGCTAGCTTTATATCTGATTTAACCCTTATTTGTTGTTTACATATTTGTGACACTAATCTTTATATGTGAAAACTTTTTCGTATGATAATTTTCGGTAGACGAGTTTCACACATTAGCATGTTCCAGGGAAAATGACTGTCCTTTAGTATTCTTAAACATTTCACTTAAAGTAAAGAGAAAAGTGTCAGTAAATGATGCAGAAAATTGATAAAAATAAAAACTGAAATTGGGAATCTCGCGAGTAAATTTGCGAGAACAGTGGGTTTTCTTAGGTTAAAAGTCATTTATTTTTGTTATTTTGTGAGAAAAAAACATTTCCAAAATGGTTATTCTTATTATGTTTGCATAAATTTATAACATATATAGAAAGTCTAGTGTTTATAATAAGCTAGTAAAAAATTCTGATAGCTATGGTTAACCAAAAGTTAAAGAATAATGTTTGATTTATAGCAATATCATGAGTTTTGGTTAACTAGCCCCTTTTTAATTAACCATCCTAATATGGCTAAATTTTGACACCTGAAGCATATTACTAAATTGGCTAAATGAGCTTTTACATCATGGCTTGCATCATCCTAAAGACTATTTAAACCACCTTATAGTTTATGCTTGGTATTGGAAAGGTGGTTACATCGATAACGAGCCGCAGCCATGAAAGTTGCAAACATCCTGCACATGAATGGTGACGACGAAGAATTCAGCTATGCCAACAACTCTTTTCTTCAAGTCTGTCTCCGTTTCTGATCCATTTTTGCTAGCTCATCACAACATTTATTTTGAGATATATATCATTAACTATTGTTTTCCTTCAATCGTTTCAGGAAATTGCAATAAGAAAGATGCATCCGATAATCAAGGAAACAATCAAGAGCATAGCGGACCATGATGGTTTCCCACACTGTTTCAATATCGCAGATTTGGGTTGTTCTACGGGACGGAACACGCTCTTGGTTGTTTCTAACATTATAAATGAAGTACATGATGCCTGTAAAGGAAAGAATCTTAAATCACCACAATTTCAAGTGTGCTTAAATGACCTTTTTGGAAATGATTTTAACTCAATCTTTAGATCTCTGCCAATGTTCAACGCTAAGTATAATGAGGAGAAGGGAAAGAACGCTGGCCAATGTTTTATTTCGGCAGTACCCGGATCTTTTCATGGGAGACTCTTTCCTGACAAGAGTATGCACTTTTTCCATTCATCGGGTAGCCTTCACTGGCTTTCTGAGGTTAGTCCATAGCACCATATGTAAAAGATTTCGTCGGTTAATACCTTTTTTTCTAACCGACGATTAGAATACGCATTAATTGTGCGTTAGTACCTATTTTCCGTTTAAGTCCGATAACAATATATGTGTAGTTATCCACAATTGCTCGGTACAACGGCCATAAAGACGAAAGACCCACAATTAAACGATTAGAATAGGTATTAATACTAAATGAATGGTGGCAACAAAGACGAAAGACCCAACAACTATAACATACGTGATGAGAAACCAGTGCAGATGCTATGATAGCCTTTGAAAATCATATTTTCCATCTATCCATATCTGTTTTCTAAGCCAAAATAAGCCCTTCCAAAACCTATATATACCAAATAGGATTGAAAAGTTACAATTAGAAACTGGAACAAAATTTGTGCAAGCATATATTTGTTTGTATAAATGTATCAATGTATGTATGGGTAAGCATATATACAACTCAAAGCCATTGTTATAGATATCTACATATATGTTCCACAAATTAAAGATGATAGAAAAGAAATAAAAGTAAAAGTGATAAAAGTAAAAGTTTGGACGTGAACGTACTATTTGCTGTTGTTTTCAGCTACCTGAAGGCCTTGAGATCAATGGACTTAATGTGTACATAGGAAAAACGAGCCCTCCGACCGTGTTTGACATGTATCGGATGCAATTTCAAAAGGATTTTGCAATGTTTTTAGAATCACGCTCAAAGGAAATAATACATGGAGGGCATATGGTCCTCTCACTTGCAGGACGAAGTGATGTGGATCCAAGATGCAATGATAGTACTTGTTTATGGGAGTTGTTCGCTAAGTCTCTTGTGGATATGGCCAAGGAGGTAACAGTTCTTTCAAGTAATTTGGTTGCTTATAAGTTCTGAATTAATAAAAATCATCCTTATGATGTACATATATATGTCAAATGCAGGGGTTGGTTAAAGAATCGGAAATCAAGTCTTTCAATGTGCCAATGTATACTCCGTATAAGGATGAAGTTACGAGTCTTATACACAAACAAGGATCATTTTCTCTTGATCTCTTAGAATCATATGAAGTAAACTGGGATCCATATGACACAGATTATGCAAGTGTGAAAGTTGTCGATGAGCCAATCCATGGGAAAAGGGTTGCAAAAATCCTAAGAGCTGCCGCAGAACCAATGTTGATTACTTATTTTGGAAATGCTGCAATGGACTTGGTATTTCAGAAGTTTGAAAATTACGTGAATGAGCATCTATCGACTGAGAAAACAAAGCATTATGTTATAATCCTTTCCATGACCAAGATCTAAACTATATATGTATATATTTTAGCTGCAATGTGGCTTGCTATTTGTATTGTTGGATACATTATACGAAAAATAACTCATTCGTCAGTTGCTGACAAAAAAAATGTATTATCTTTCCCACAAGAATCTCGGATCAGACCAAATTATTGGCAATCTTTCACTTGGATCATTTGGCCCATTGGTAAATAAAAGGTATGCACTAGAAATAAGTTAATTACTAATAATTATAATTTACATATTAGGAGAAGGCAAACAGGCAACAAGCTGCGCCGCTAGCCCTTTTTGTATAGCAAAACCAAGTCTATTAAATACAACGTTTGTAGATTTATGAGTCAAAACATTACTATTCATAACACGTTGTATATTCTGGTAAGTAGTTCCACCGCCTCAGGTGCAAGAAAACCAAATGTATCAAACGTGAAAGGAATAAACACGTGTTGATTTTCAACACATGCTTTCTCGTGTTTAGTCACTTTGCACGAGGCGGCTTTTATAGCAGCCTGGCCCGCTGTAAAATCTCGACTGCCTAGCCCTACGAGAGGAGAAACCCCTGTCAAATCAACACACGCATGTTTACCTCCAACTCATCCAAAAACCAAAACATCAGCGGGTCTCAGTGTGGATGTTCCATCTGACGGGTCGGTCAAGAAATTCACAGGTGCCTCTTTGTTGGCGGAGATCCCGGCACGCCTACATATATCGTAAAGAACGTCTCTAACAAAATCATGTCGGTACTTGAAGCCCGGAAGTTCTTTACAATGAACCGCATGTTCCACAAAAGAATCCAAACATGCCTTGCGACAAATAGGGTAATACATGGTTTTCACCTCGTATGAAAGTTCGTTGATTCCAGTCTTTTCGAATTGACTATTGGTTATTAGTGCGACTCAATCATTCTTGGTGAAAGATAAAGTGGTTGGATTATCTATTTTAAACTAAAAGCAAATATGAAAATGTCGTTGAGTAAAATTAAAACTTTAAAAAATTAAACTAAAAATTACGAGTTAAAAATAAATGATTAAAACTTAAAAACTTAAAAGTGAATTTAAAACTTAAAACTTTGTAAAAACAAAAACTTAAACCCATCGGAATGTCCTTGATCAGAATCCCATCGGAATGTAACAAATGAATTCTGTCGGAATAATGATTAGTAAAGCTATTGGAATCAACCCTGTCGGGATATCAAAGTATCATAATAATTCTATCAGAATACAAGAAATTCTGTCGGAATATGGCTGATGAAATTTTTGCCGCGTTCCGTCGCAATAAGCCTTATACCCGATCGCAATATACGATGCCAGGAGCAATCGCAACCAACGATCGGAATAAGTGATCGGAATCTCACTCGGAATCAAAAACCCTTTTCCGATACAATGTATCGGAATAATAGTGGAATCTGTCAGAATATTGGTCGGAAAAGGTAAACCCCTTTCCAACAGAATGAAATTCGCAATAAGCCAAGTTAATAAGCTACTTTTTAATAAGCTCAAACCAAGACTTAACCAAATTTATAATGAAAAGATCTCAATAAGAACGAATAAGAACCTTTCAAAACTTTAAATAAGCAAAACTTTTAAATCAAACTTTAATAAAACGAAACTTTTAAAAAAAACTAAAAAGTAAATAAGCTAAACACGAAATAAGCCAATAAGCATGATAAGCTCAAAGCTTAATCCGTATAAAACTTAGATAGAAACCAAAAGATAAACTCTTTGATCTCATAAACATCAAGATTAAACAAAATCAAAGATGATTTCGGATCAAATATAAGTAAAAATCAAGAAATGTAGAAAGAGATTGAAGATGAAAAACTTAACTTGAACTTGTAGATTAATGATTCCAAAATAAAAGAGTGAATTAAAGCTTAAACATGAAAGAAAAAAAAGATGAAATTCTAGTGAGAGAAAGTTAAACACTTTCTCTCTCTAAAAATAAAAACTACAAAAGGAAAATGAACTAGCTAACAATTAACTAACTAACTAACACCCTCATAATGTGTCATTAGGAGCGTATATATAGGAGGTGGGGAGTGTATGTGTTGCTTCCTTCTTTCTTTCTTCTCGTCTCGACTTGATTTAAATTCTTTGTCTTTCTCGATGTCGTCTCAGGATTTGTCGATATAAATTGAACTTGTCTTATAATTTCCTTCTTCTATTAGACTTGAGTTCTTCGACTTTATTAAACTTCCGTCTTTAGACTAATTCTTTGATAAATCTTCAGAGTAGGCCTTGGACTTCCATTCTTTATGCACTTTTGATCTTTTGACTTCGTCCTTTGTCTTTTTCTTCGATAAAAGCCCGTGATAGCTCATGTTTTCTTCCTTTTTCATATGTTTATCCTGAAACACAATAAAAACACAAATCACGCATAATACCCGACTTTTACGACATAAAATACATGTTTTGGTCTTGTTATTATTGGAAATAAGTGGTAAAAGGATAAGTGTTTTCATATTTATTAAATCCTCTACACTTGACCATTGCAATGCCCTCATGGAATGCATTAATTTCAAAGCACATATTACATATCTCATCATAAATAACCCACCTTGGTATTTATTAAATACTAAACTTTAAGGAAACTAAAAAGATAGAATTATGTACAAAACAAGTAAGGAAATCAAAGACTTACATTGGGGTTTTGGCTGTCATGAATGTTCATCATCCTCAAGTTTCACGTTCCCGTACCAAGCTTATAAACGAGATCATTGTTATTATAAGTTAGCAAACTAACACAAATTCCTGTGGCCCAATTATTCACTTAGGCTCCCTTATTCCTAGGTGCATCTCTTTTATTTTATGATTGTCTTGAATGATCATGAAGATGCATTGTTGACTTATTTCGATAGTTATTAGGCTGAAAATAAAGTAGGACGATTTAATCAATAGTTAGCTAAAGGACAAAATCTTTTAAAACTGCTTCTTGGGACTTCATAAAGTTCATATCTTGGCATAACTCGCTTCACGATTTGAGACCTTTCTCGGACCGATATTTGGCAGCGACTTCATACTTCAAATCTTGAGAGACGTTCTTGAAATTATGGTCTTCTCTTTATAATAGGAATTTCTTCACTTGAAGTTTTTGAGAGATTCTTCATATTTGGACCACGACTTCTTCATTTTTCTCTAATCTTTATTTTGGACTTTGATATACAACGATCCGTCTCCTTTTAGGACTTGGATCTATTTATCCTCATACCTTGTTAGGGTCTTTTCGGATAGACTTCTCCATGATCTTTAGGGGAGTATTTGCTTTTCGTCGTGTGTCTCGATCCTTCATATTGATTTTTGATAAATTATTCTTCACATAACTTGGGATCTTTAGCAACAAAATGTAGCCCTCATGCCTTGTTAGGGCCTTTTTGGACTCGCCAATCTTCGCATCCCGCTTCAGTAAGTTATGCCTTGGCTATGAACTCTAATTAATATAGAGCAACTTTTAAACGATCTTGTGCTAGAAGCTAAGTAACTTTTCAAATCGTACAACCTTATTTATTGCAAATATATTTATTAACAAGTGATGGGAGAATAAGCTTATAATCAACTCACATAAATTCACGAAAGAATACCAAACTTATAATTGACTCTGTCATCTCTCGTTCTCCACAATTTAAAATCTCAAGGAATGAGACTCGTGGATGCTTAGCCAATTAAATCAAAGTTTTGGGTTTTCAAGTCACCTATAGGATCTTGCAACTTCTTAGACTCTTTCAAGTTTAGAATTTGCATTTTAAAATTCCCTTGATAAACGACTTTCTAGGATTAATTATAGGAACTTGCGAAAAGTTCTTGTTCTTAACCCGTGAGAGTTAAGACTTTCGCGTTTTAAATTTCCCTATATAAAAGCCTAGCAAAACTTGACTTAAACACATTAAGGATACTAGATAGAGTAAACTTAGATAAGTAAACTCGGGTTGAGTCAAAAGATTCACAACGTTAAAAAATTAAAACCACTTTGTTAAAAATTTTATTTTAGCAAGGAAAGTAAATAACGATAACAAAGGAAAATACTACTATACTACTAGGCCAAAATAGATTAAAATTTTTGAAAAATGTCGAAAAATTAGATTTTCCGATTAAAATGAGGACAAATTCATGGAAAAGCCCACTTACTTCGATAGAAGTCCCCCCTATACTTGATATAAACATTGTCCTCAATGTTTAAGCATGTGGGAGTAAACTCCCTAACACTTAGGACATTGTGCACGTTATTTAAATCTTGCTAAGGAAAGGACAACTATAGTGATTTCAATGTGAACATATAAGATATGAAATATTGAATCACAACAGTTTAGGATAGAACCAGGAAGACGGGTACACGGGATCACGGTTCGTCAAATGTCATCAAAAGTGCTCTTTGAAGCTTTAAACCCTGAACATTATAAGAAACAAGACAACAAACACATACGGGGCTCCCCCTACATTTATTATGAAAACGGTAAAGGATAGATCAACGGGTTGCCTCCCGAGAAGCGCTTTTTTTTGTTAACCGAGTCACGAGCCTGACTCGACCCAGAACTAATTTACGGGAAACGTGGTGAGGGATGGAATCATCTCACGAGAGATGTCCTCACCAAAGTACAGCTTCACACGCTGGCCATTCACTTTAAAATTAGGCCCATTTGGCTGAGAAAGCTTAATGGTGCCATAAGGGAAGACTTTGGCGATGGTGAATGGACCAGACCAACGGCTCTTCAGCTTGCCCGAGAAAATCTTCAACCGAGAGTTAAAAAGTAAGACTTGATCACTGATGTGGAACTCTCGGTTCTTAATCCTTGCACCATGAATGATCTTGGTCTTCTCCTTATAGATCAATGAATTCTCATAGGCTTCATTCCTCAGTTCATTTAGCTCGTTGAGTTGAATCTTCCGAAGATCACCGGCTTTGTTGATGTCAAAATTGGCCCACTTCAAGGCCCAGTACGCCTTATGTTCCAGCTCAGTAGGGAGGTGGCATGCCTTCCCGTACACAAGACGATATGGAGTGCAACCTATCGGCGTCTTATATGCGGTACGGAAAGCCTACAAAGCATCATCTAACTTATCGACCCACGAGGCACGATGCTCTCCCACAGTACGCTCAAGAATTCGCTTCAATCCACGATTTGATATCTCGGCTTGACTATTTGTTTGAGGATGATAAGAGGTGGAAAGACGGTGATTGACACCGTACTTAGCCATGACTCGAGCAAATTGATCATTGCAAAAATGAGTCCCGCGGTAACTGATGATAGTACGAGGAACACCGAATCGAGCAAAAAGTTGTGTCAAAAAGTTCACAACCACCCTCGCATCGTTAGTAGGTAAAGCCTTTGCTTCAACCCATTTAGATACGTAGTCAACGGCTACGAGGATGTATTTGTTCCCTTTAGATGATGGAAATGGCCCCATAAAGTCAATGCCCCATACGTCAAAGATTTCACATTCTTGGATGAAATTTTGAGGCATCTCATCTTTATGTGTGATCTTGCCTTGGCGTTGGCAAGCATCATAATTTTTAACCATTTCGTGAGCGTCACGATAAATGGTGGGCCAATAGAATCCCGAGTCAAACACTTTCTTCGCGGTGTAGTTGGGACCAAAATGACCACCGGTGGGTCCTTTATGGAAAGCTTCGAGAATGTCTAAAGCTACGGGTCCATCAACACACCGACGAATAATCAGATCAGCACATTGTTTGAAGAGATAAGGGTCATCCCAAAAGTAAGTCTTAACATCTTTAAAGAACTCCTTCTTTTGTTGGGATGTTAACCTTTCGATGAGAATACCACCCGCTAAGTAGTTTGCAATGTCCGTAAACCACAGGGTGTCATCAAGATTGGAATTAATAGACATTAAGGCCTCAAGGAAAAAAGAGTCGTTTATCTCTTGATTTGGATGATCCCCTTTATAAGGATCCTCAAGTCTACTTAGATGATCCATGGATAGGTTTTCGGCTCCCTTCTTGTCACGAATTTCGATTTTAAATTCTTGAAGGAGCAAAACCCAACAAAGAAGTCTTGGCTTGTAATCTTGTTTAGTTAACAAGTACTTCAACGCGAAATGGTCGGTATAGACAATGGTGGTGGAAAGAACAAGATAGGGGCGGAATTTCTCAAAAGCATACACTACAGCTAAAAGCTCTTTTTCGGTAGTGGTATAATGCAATTGAGCCCCTGTCATTGTCTTGCTAGCATAATGGATTGGTTGGAGGTGTTTGTTCACTCTTTGTCCCAAAACCGCTCCAATAGCAAAATCGCTAGCATCACACATCAATTCAAAAGGTAACTCCCAATTAGGGGTAACCAAGACCGGTGCCTTAGTTAGTTTATCCTTAAGAAGATTGAAAGATTCGAGACACTCTTTAGAAAAGATAAAAGGAGTACCTTTTTCCAAGAGGTGGGTCATCGGGCGAGCGATTTTAGAAAAATCTTGAATGAATCGACGATAGAAGCCCACATGACCAAGGAAACTTCTCACACCCTTCACGGTTGAAGGTGGAGGCAATTTAGCAATAACATCGACTTTAGCACGGTCGACTTCAAGACCGGCTTTGGAGATTTTATGTCCAAGAACAATGCCTTCTTTTACCATGAAATGGCATTTTTTCCAATTAAAAACAAGACGAGTGTCTTCACACCGTTTGAGCATACGTTCTAAATATGCAAGGCACGTAGAGAAAGAATCACCATAGACCGAGAAATCATCCATGAAGACTTCCATAGTTTCTTCAACCATGTCATGGAAGATAGCCATAATACACCTTTGGAAAGTCCTAGGAGCATTGCATAAGCCGAAAGGCATTCTTTTGTAAGCAAATGTTTTGTAAGGACAAGTGAATGTGGTTTTCTCTTGGTCTTTAGGATCGATGGGAATTTGAAAATACCCGGAGAAACCGTCTAAGAAGCAATAATAGTCATTACCCGCTAAACGCTCGAGCATTTGATCCATGAAAGGAAGGGGAAATGATCCTTTCTCGTAGCATCATTGAGTTTGTGATAGTCTATACAAACTCTCCACCCTGTAACGAGACGAGTAGGAATCAACTCGTTGTTTTCATTGGGCACAACGGTGATTCCTCCTTTCTTAGACACACAATGGACCAGACTAACCCATGGTGAATCCGAGATATGGTAGATCATTCCCGCATCAAGAAGTTTGATAACCTCTTTTTTGATAATGTCATGGATCTTGGGATTCACCCTTCTTTGGTTTTGAATAGTGGGTTTAAAGTCGTCCTCCATGAGAATTTTATGTGTGCAAAAGTGAGGATCAATTCTACGAATATCGGAGATTTTCCAAGCAATCGCTTTCTTGTGATTCTTCAGCATGTCGATAAGTCGAGATTTTTCGTCTCCTTTCAAATCCTTTGCGATGATGACGGGTAAAATCTTATTGTCTTCAAGGAACACGTATTCAAGATGAGACAATAATTCCTTAAGCTCTAAATCCGGAGGTTTTTCGATGGAAGGCATAGTCAAATTCGGATCATCGATAGAGATTTCCTTAGGAGATGGTGGAGAAATATGGTCCTCATTGAGAAGTTTCTCAATGGTACGAATGTCTTCATCCCAATTGGAGGGAGAATCGTCATATTGTAACTCCACATCCCCCAAAGTTGCTTCAAATTCTTTCAAAAGGAAATCACTCTCTCAAAATGGAATTAGTGATGGAGCAATAGAGGCGACGATCTCAACAATGGGAAGAGAAGAAGAACCACTTTTACAAGCGTCTTTGAAATGTTCTTCACAAGCCTCGTCAAGAACGTCAATGAAGTTAACGCTCTCGTTTTCAGAAGACTTCTTAGAAAGTTTACCCATGTTGAAGACGATTTTATCGTCACCAACTCTCATGATTAATTCGCCCGCTGCTACATCAATGAGAGTGCGACCGGTCCTCAAGAATGGACGTCCAACGATTAATGGAACACGGGGATCCATCTCGTAGTCAATGACAACAAAATCCGCCGGAAAGGTGAATTTGTCGACATCGACGAAGACATCTTCGGCTATCCCCACTGGATAAGCAACCGTACGGTTAGCTAATTCCAATGTCATTCGTGTGGGGACTAGCTCGGGTAGAGACAATTGTTTCCAAACACTTAGAGGCATTAAGTTGATACTAGCACCTAGATCGGCTAGGGCCATACAATTCTCTACCCTGGGGAAGTTGCAAGGAATGAGAAAGCGACCTAGATCACCAAGTTTGGTTGGTAATTTCCTTAAGAGCACTACGGAGCAATTCTCATTAAGTTGGGTCTGAGCGATATCAAGAAGCTTTTCTTTGTCACTGAGAAGATCTTTAAACATTTTAGCATATTTCGGCATGTGAGCGAGAGCCTCGGCAATGGAGAAGTTGAAATTAAGTTGTTTAAACATTTTAAGAAAGTTAGAAACCTGAATATCATCCTTGTTCTTCAACTTCTCTTTCCTCAACCTTGAGGGATAAGGTATATTGGGTTGAGATGAAGGCTTGGGAATGGATTTCTCACTCACATCCTTGGGTGGTGGAGGGGTGGAAATAGAAGGTGGAGGAATTAGAGAAATAGAAGGTGGAGGAATTGAAGAAATAGAAGTTGGAGGAATTGGAGAAATAGACTCGTTTTCCTTTGTCACAATCACCGGTGTAGGTGTAGGAAGCTCGGGTTCCTTTAAACTTTTTCCATTTCGAGTGGTGATTGCTTTCATCTCCCCTCTTGGATTAGCAACGGTGTTACTCGGAAGAGAACCCAAACCAGAGGCTTGATTACTTTGGAAGAAACAAGCAATCATATCCCTTAAGTCATTCGTTTGACTGCTCAAAGAGTTTCGTATATCGGCTCGAAGATCATTCCCTTGTTTCGCCATATCTCCTTTCAAGTTGATGATTTGTCGTTGAAGATTCTGCACTATCGCATCATTAGTCCTCATGTAAGTGTCAACCTCTTGATTAAATGCGGTGGGTTGGGTGGGAGGAAGAGCATGGTAGGCAGGTGGTTGATAAGCGGGTGGTTGGTGAACTTGATTGTTTCCTTGAGGTGGATATGGGTTTCTTTGGGTTTGACATTGATTTGGAGCTCGTGGTTAGTTTTGATTGTTGCGATTGAGGTTGTTTTGGTTTTGCGGTGGAAAACCAGGTGGTGAAAGGAAGTTGTTTGAACGATAACTGAGCAAATTGCGGTCACCTTGAGGACGTGCTTGATAGCCTCCCGTAGAAAAGTTACCGTTGGCGGCATACACATTTTACGGAATGTCATGAGTCAAAGGACAATCGGTGTATGAATGAGATCCCCCGCATATTTCACATGACTGACTCATAGCATTAACTTACACATTGATGCTTTTGGTATTGTTAGCGGTTTGTAGAGCAAGTGTTTCAACAATCGAAGTAAGCTTATCAATTCTCTTGTCGACGTCAGTAGTACTAGCACTAGCCACATTAGTCCGAACACTCTTAGTTTGTACTCTAGACTTATTCTCAATAATATCCCATGCGGCATTAGAAGACTTAACCAAAATGTTACCCCCCGAGGCACTATTTAGTGAATCTTGGTCATTCATGCTTAAACCATTGTAAAAAGTATTAATTTGATTTACTTTTGTGAAACCATGTTGTGGACACTTTCTTAAAAGTTCCTTAAAACGATCCCAAGATTCACTAAATGTCTCACCGTACTTTTGTTCAAAGTTAATGATTTCATTCTGCAAAGCGGTAGTACGTGAGGGTGGGAAAAAGTAGTTGATGAATTTGGTCTCTAAATCCGACCACGTAAGAATACTTTGTGGCGGTTCCTTATCAAGCCAATGGCGGGCTTGTCCCTCTAAGGAGAAAGGAAAAAGTTGCAAGCGAATTACCTCTTATGAAACCCCATTATACTTGACCGTATTAGTGAGTTGAAGGAACCTTTTGATATGGTCATGAGGATCATCAAGTGTACGCCCCAAGAATGGTTGAGCAGAGACCATTTGAATGAAGCCGAATTTAAGCTCAAATTTGTTGGCTCCAATCTCGGGTATGACAATAGCATCGGTGTTGCCCTCCACTTTCGATTGCAAAAGCTCGATCATTGGTCGATTGTCTATGGTGAAAATAGGTGGTGTTCCGACTTTTAGGCTTGAATTGCTTTCTTCTTACGAGCACGGGTACGCATACACACCTACAAAAAGAAAAGAAAGATAGACAAGAAATATTTTTGGTTTTTTTATGTTTTTCTATTTTTTGGATTTTTTGAAAATTTTTAATTTTTATGGATTTTTGAAAAAAATTTAAGCAATAAAAATAACGTTCAAGAACGAACGGATCCCAAAATCCAACGCGTCTCTCACTAAAAACCGTTAATCGTAAAGAAAAGAGCCGTCAGCGGCGCCATTTAATACAGGGTTTTCACCTCGTATGAAAGTTTGTTGATTCCAGTCTTTTCGAATTAACTATTGGTTATTAGTGCGACTCAGTCGTTCTTGGTGAAAGATAAAGTGGTTGGATTATTTATTTTAAACTAAAAGCAAATATGAAAATGTCGTTGAGTAAAATTAAAGCTTTAAAAAATTAAACTAAAAATTACGAGTTAAAAATAAATGATTAAAAACTTAAAAACTTAAAAGTGAATTAAAAACTTAAAACTTTGTAAAAACAAAAATTTAAACCCATCGGAATGTCCTTGATCGGAATCCCATCGGAATGTAACAAATGAATTCTGTCGGAATAATGATTAGTAAAGCTATCGGAATCAACCCTGTCGGAATATCAAAGTATTGGAATAATTTTATCGGAATAGAAGAAATTATGTCGGGGTATGGCTGATGAAATTTTGGCTGCGTTTCGTTGTAATAAGCCTTATACCCGATCGAAATATACGATGCCAGGAGCAATCGCAACCAACGATCGGAATAAGTGATCGGAATCTCAGTCGGAATCAAAAACCCTTTTCCGATACAATGTATTGGAATAATAGTGAAATCTGTCGGAATATTGGTCGGAAAAGGTAAACCCCTTTCCAACGGAATGAAATTCG
Organism: Glebionis coronaria; assembly: GCA_025667525.1. Classification (NCBI taxonomy): domain Eukaryota; kingdom Viridiplantae; phylum Streptophyta; class Magnoliopsida; order Asterales; family Asteraceae; genus Glebionis; species Glebionis coronaria. Next base: position 575,633,929 of record CM046876.1, read on the forward strand.
CAATAAGCCAAGTTAATAAGCTACTTTTTAATAAGCTCAAACCAAAACTTAACCAAATTTATAATGAAAAGATCTCAATAAGAACGAATAAGAACCTTTCAAAACTTTAAATAAGCAAAACTTTTAAATCAAACTTTAATAAAACGAAACTTTTAAAAAAACTAAAAAGTAAATAAGCTAAACACGAAATAAGCCAATAAGCATGATAAGCTCAAAGCTTAATCGGTATAAAACTTAGATAGAAACCAAAAGATAAACTCTTTGATCTCATAAACATCAAGATTAAACAAAATCAAAGATGATTTCGGATCAAATATAAGTAAAAATCAAGAAAGGTAGAAAGAGATTGAAGATGAAAAACTTAACTTGAACTTGTAGATTAATGATTCCAAAATACAAGAGTGAATTAAAGCTTAAACATGAAAGAAAGAAAAGATGAAATTCTAGTGAGAGAAAGTTAAACACTTTCTCTCTCTAAAAATAAAAACTACAAAAGGAAAATGAACTAGCTAACAATTAACTAACTAACACCCTCCTAATGTGTCATTAGGAGGGTATATATAGGAGGTGGGGAGTGTATTGTGGAAACCTTGGTTTCCTCGAACCTTTTAGCTACTAGGAACGAATCTCATCCACTTGATTGAATCAAGGCGAAATAGAATGAAACACGTTTAACAAGGTGTTTAGGCACAAAGAACATGAATAAAAACAAATGGATTGTTCATTATATTAATAACAAACAATCACTAGACGTGTATACATTGAATCCCACGTCTAGTCGACACACGCTTTAGGTTTACATTGTGAATGAACTTATGAATAAAACCTAAGACCCTTGATTCCTTTTATAGTATAAGGATTAGGGTTTACAAGAGATAAAATCAAATAAATATGTAAATCTTCTATTTAAATAAACTTATGCAGAATAAATCTTGCATGTTTATCTAAATAGAAGCTTCCATAAGCTTCTTTGTCTACGTTTCTGTCAATGCTTGGATTGCATGTGACAATGCTTGGATTGCACATGACAATGCTTGAGCCATCAACGCTTACTTTGCTCTTGTCAATGCTTAGATTGCTCTTGACAACGCTTAGACAATATCTTCATGTTTTCTTCGTTTTTGAGTTTCTGCCACATCAACTTTTTGACCCAACAATCTTCCCCTAGTTGATGTTGGCAAAACTCTATGTGTATCTCTTGTAAGTTGTACATGATCTTCAAATTGCTTCCCCTCAAGTGTAGCATGTATATCTTCCCCTTTTTGTCACATCAACAGGGAAGTAAACAATGTATGCAATCTTGAAGATTCTCCAAATGTAGGCTCTTTATAATGATTTTGAATAAAAACAAATATAATATTCTTGATGTAGAAGTAGAATAACCCAACCTTGTGTTCCATATCTTGCACTATCCATGTGATAAAGAACTTATACTCATCTCACCAAGTATAAGTAGACCTCGATCCCTTGTCAATATTCTCATCCTTTGTGAGATACTGAGCACGATAATGTAACTCCTTCAAATGTTACGACAAGTCTTCATCACCAACCATGTAAAGCACGAACAAGTTATCTTTAAACCAATGGTATCCCTCCATGATTTAAAGATATGATAAAACACAAACTCACGAAAATCTTCTTCGAACATCAAACTTACCATAAGAATTCTTCCCCTTAAGCCAACACCTCTTCATGACGAATTTTAATGGAATAACATCTTCATACCATATGTAAAAGCCACTAATATGGACAACTCTTTCACAAGGCTATCCCGATTACATAGTTTAAAATATCCATCAAATTCCATGAATAGTTGCTAATTCGCATTAAAATCATTAATCCCTTTAAAAGTATCCGAGCCATAAATATCAATTTGATATTCTAAGTAATAACGGAGATTCCATGTACCTTCGTGTGTAAATACCTCTTTTTTGTGTGCTAAAAACGTAACAATTTTCTCAACAGCAGCTATCCTTTTGTTATCCAATAACCTCCTTTGTCCAATATCCTTCCATGTGTATTGTCCCATATCAGACAACACGTATCAGCGTTTGAACAAAACGTTTCTCGGACAACTCATGTCAACGCTCTCTGTCAGTGTTCGACTTATTCATGTCAGCGTCAAAATTACAAACGTCAACGTCAACTTTAAACCCAAGTTTGTGGATACGTGATCTGTGGATACGTGATTACCAAAGTTTATATCCCATGTTTATATCCCAAGCTTGATAAATCACATCCCTTTTCTAGTTAATATCTCACGTGATGTGTGAGTAACATGGGCATCAGCAATAAACGATCAGTAACATTCTAAAAATTTGAAAAATCAAATCCCTAAAAATTAGTAATACCCTATATCCTTCTCCTTGTAAACGTAGACCATATCTTTCACCTTTTTAAAATATTACGTTTAAATCATCAAAGGATATACGTGTAACTGACCTCCAAACTTGTGCTCAATAATGACAAACCGTGAATGAGTCTATTGTGAGCTATTCTCCATTCATGTGAATAGAATATTCACTTTTTTAACCCTTCGTGTGAACACACCCTTTTACACCAATAAGAATCGAAAATACCATTCAAATATGATGTATCTTGGTATGAAAAGATTAGCCATCATTAAATATCACGTACCTTATGTACCTTTTCTTTGAATATTAGATGCGATGAGGAAAAGACAAAACCCTTGTTTTGGCAACATATATTCGCATGTATCTGTGATATTACACAGAGTAAAACTGACCATAATATTGTGCATCATATATCAACAGATCTAGGGTTATACACTGAAACCCTAACAAGAGATTTTAGGGTTTTGTACAAACACCCTAACTCGATCTCACAAACATAGATTTAATCAGCTTCTCAGCAGCTTCTAACCACGAACATAGCACATCTTTTCTGTTTCAAACTCGATCTAGGGCTTAGAGAAAACCATAATTCATAATTTTATGTCAAAACAAAAACTTCGTACCACGTTATGCAGCCAACTTCGACATCGAATAACTTTTTCATGAGGGCTCAGATCGAAGATCCCTTTGGTGAGATCCTAGACATAAGTGCCAAGAATATACAGTTCAAAAATCACGAAGATCCAACGGTTAACGAATGAGAGATCGTGTTTTGAACATGGCTGTTCATAGAAAACTGCATTCATCCTGCTGCTGACTTTGACGCTTAATAACTTTTTCTTGGGGATAAAACTCGACAATCCCTCTGGTGGATGTCTAGATATATGTGTATAAAACACACACAAGAAATTTCGTGACGATCCAACGGTCCAATAAAAAGTTGTGACCTTCTGAATACTGTTGCGCATACAAAAACGTCCAGAAAAACCCTAGACGGATTTTTCTTCTTTTCACCATACACGAACACCTTATTGGTCCTAGCATCACGAGCCACGAGGCTCTGATACCAATTGTGGAAACCTTGGTTTCCTCGAATCTTTTAGCTACTAGGAACGAATCTCATTCACTTGATTGAGTCAAGGCGGAATAGAATGAAACACGTTTAACAAGGTGTTTAGGCACAAAGAACTTGAATAAAAACAAATGGATTGTTCATTATATTAATAACAAACCATCACTAGACGTGTATACATTGAATCCCACGTCTAGTCAACACACGCTTTAGGTTTACATTGTGAATGAACTTATGAATAAAACCTAAGACCCTTGGTTCCTTTTATAGTGTAAGGATTAGGGTTTACAAGAGATAAAATCAAATAAACATGTAAATCTTCTATTTAAATAAACTTATGCAAAATAAATCTTGTATGTTTATCTAAATAGAAGCTTACATAAGCTTCTTTGTCTACGTTTCTGTCAATGCTTGGATTGCATGTGACAATGCTTGGATTGCACATGACAATGCTTGAGCCATCAACGCTTAGTTTGCTCTTGTCAATGCTTAGATTGCTCTTGACAACGCTTAGACAATATCTTCATGTTTTCTTCGTTTTTGAGTTTCTGCCACATCAACTTTTTGACCCAACATGTATGTGTTGCTTCCTTCTTTCTTTCTTCTCGTCTCGACTTGATTTAAATTCTTTGTCTTTCTCGACGTCGTCTCGGGATTTGTCGATATAAATTGAACTTGTCTTATAATTTCCTTCTTCTATTAGACTTGAGTTCTTCGGCTTCATTAAACTTTCGTCTTTATACTTTTTCTTCGATAAATATTCAGAGTAGGCCTTGGGCTTCCGTTCTTTATGCATTCTTGATCTTTTGACTTCGTCTTTTGTCTTTTTCTTCGATAAAATCCCGTGATAGCCCATGTTTTCTTCCTTTTTCATATGTTTATCCTGAAACACAATAAAAACACAAACCACGCATAATTCCGACTTTTACGACATAAAATACACGTTTTGGTCTTGTTATTATTGGAAATAAGTGGTAAAAGGATAAGTGTTTTCACACTTATTATAGGGCATATAGCATCAACCGGAAATAATGGAATCATAAGGCGATACTTAAGAATAGTGCGGTATTCCACCGACGACATATGTTGACCGAGCCCGTCTATGGGGATAGCTTGTAGGAAATCTTGAGCATGTGGTGCGCACAGACACTCGAAAACTGCTTTCTGCCTAACCGTCATGTCAAAGTGGGCTTCCATATCTTTGACCATCTCACTAAAAAGGGAACTTGCCAATGTTTCTTGGGCTTTAGATGGGGCAGCGTCCTTATTAGCGAAAGCGCTAAAATCGAAACTTGGAATCGTATCACGAAGACAAGCCAAAGCAGAAACGTAATCATCGTCCATACCACATATGCCACTGTCACGTAAGATGTGGTCTTGTAGCACCCAAGATTTGGCCCACGATGCCACAAAAGCATAGGAGGAGACCACTTTTGCTGAGTACAAGCCCAACCCACCAAGACGAATGGGTAAAGAAGCAAGTCTCCACTGCAAGTCACCAAAAAAAGGTCCTTTACAAACCAATATAATTTCGATTGAACCACGCAACCTTTTGTCAAAAAACAAAGCCGCCTCCTCCATGTGTATAGGTTGACATGTCCATAAACCAAAATAAAGTTTAGCAATACCCATGCATGAACGAAGCAAAAGAAACTCACTTTGCGGGTCATGAAGTTGTGGAAGAAGACCCATCAAGTCAACAGCATTTACGGCTCTCCTCATAGCCAACCCACTAATAAAATCCGCATCTCTACTAACAGCTCCTCCAAGAAGCTTCACACCTAAAGACGACCTACGAATATCAACTGGAAATAAACCCTCCCGAACCTTCGTACCATTACAAGAGGGCCAAAAAGTCTCCGTTCTCTTGATGTTAAATTCAAGACCCAAACCTGGAACAGTTGTCTTTATAATGTCTAACACCTTTGATACCTCTTCTGAATCTCCAATAATGGTTCCATCATCAAGATACCAAGCATGAAGAAGAAGCTTGCAACTGTCTCTGATCTTATGTACAAGCGGGTGCAAGACAAGAGCAAAAAGAAGAGGTCCCAGTGGGTCGCCTTGCTACACTCCCGTGGTAGACCAAATATGCGTGTCTCCTATATATAACCTCGCTGCTAAACCATATAAGAAATTTACCCAAAAAGAAATAGAAGGACACCTCACCTTAACTTCATAAGTAGTGTCGATCTATCCACAAGGTTAAACGCATTTGAGAAGTCCACAGTGAGCGTTGCAAGAGACCCATCATTATAGTATTGAGTCAACACCCTATTGGCGCTATGTAAAACAGCCTCAGCGCCACCCGACACTCCGACTCCAAACTGGAAATCACCAAGGTACTTGGACATTTCCTTACACACACCTTTCATAGCAACCTTGGAAACCAAACGTCTACATATAGTGCTCACTACAATAGGTCGAATCCCGTTATCAGGTTTAAGTAGAGGCGTGAGAGGAGCAGATGCAACAAACTCTGCCAAAATAGAAGGACACCTCCCTGCTAGCCATAAATTAACGACCGATGTGATGGCCATTAAGAGATCTGTGGAAGTATAAGAACCCTCTACACAGAGCATCTAATATATGTTGTGCCCTCAAACCATCTCTCCCGCATGAAGTACCTTTAGTAAAAGATTTAATGCAACCAAAGACACAATCAATCTCTGCTACAAGAGGAGACTCAGAAAATGTGTTGCTCGGCATGGATGGGGGTGGCTTGTAAGGATGATTAGCCTCCAAGGCTTTAATAGTATCACCCGAGTATGGAGCTACACCAGAAGAGGATATCACTTTTACTGCAGTTGTAAAGTGCCCGTCCGCAACCTTTCGAAGACGTTGTCTGATGTTAGTATTGCCCGTTGTTCTATCCTCCATCAAATCACCTCGACCCTCGCCAAAGGATCCCGACCTAGCAACATCCAACATGCTTTTAACTAACGTTGCGATACCATCATCTTTCCCCCATGTAGCTAGTGACTTCAAGATATAACATTGTTGCAAAGATTTTTTATTTCTGGACCTACGCTCTTGTCTAGTCTTGGGCCTACATACCTGCAGCGTACATCGTGGAAGAAGTAACAACTTAACCCACGCACCAACGGAATCGGGTCGGGCGACCACTTGGTAAAGAACTGGTTTTAACGCCTGAGAGAAAGCGAGACGACATCCATGGGGAATACTCTTGACAGTTGTGATAGGCAATTTAAAAACACGACCAAGAAGCTCAACATCCAAAGCCAACCCTTCAGTTACTTCTATCTCATATTCATTATACGAAGGCTTGGAAATTCCAACAATGTAACCATTCATGTCGCCTGGCTCGTTTGAAGGACGAACAAGACCATCTTCGTGATGGCATGACCGACTCACAGCATGGAAAGTCATACACTCCCCACATAACCATTTTTCAAATGCCTTCAAAGTGTCCTCAACTGCCATATATAATCCATGGTCCGTAGAAATAGCCTCACGTAATGCATCTTTACGTTCATCGGTCGAAAAATGGTGCCTCTTAATATGAGAAAACAAACGAGCAAACCCTTTATTGCCCACTTGACCATCCGGGCAACAATGTAAACCTCGAAATGGACATGGCCAAGTTCCGTCCGAAGAGGTAGATGATGATGTCATGAAATTAGAATGATTAATATATATGAAATCGGTTTGAAAAGAAAAGGATGGTGTGTTTTATGTATGTTTTGTGGTTGAGACATTTTCACAAACACTTGTGTGTATAAAAACATTTAAAGGGATTTTATGCTAAAAAATATGAAAATTGTAATGAGTATTTGCTTTTTATTGTAGTGAAATCGAGAAAGGTTATAAGAATACATTATTTTCGGTTGTATTGGCATAATTATATTGGATTTTTTAATTGGATTTTTGGAGTGTGTCGAGAAGTGAGCGGGGTTTATCAATTTATGCAATTTCACGCTTTTCATTTCTGATAGGTTATCCTTTTTATTGCGTATGTCTCTCCTGTGACAATGACGACCATATTAATCATATAAAAGAAATTTGGAGGCCATATAATTGATTATTATATTACAATACTTGAGTATTATTACTTGAGGTTATAACTCTTTGACTTTTAGATTCCCTTATTTAGTAACTATCTAAATCCATAAATAGAAGGAGTTCCGGAAGCAGTGAAACAAAGAGAAAAAGAAATTAAAATGGAACCATTAAACAACTTACACATGAAAACCGGTGATGGAGAATCAAGCTATGCTAACAACTCGTTTCTTCAGGAAACGATCATAATGAAAACCCTGCCTGTTTTAAACCATACAATCAAGAATCTAGCTACTCTTGATGTAGCTCGACGATGTTTCAAGATAGCAGACATGGGATGCTCCTCTAGCCCAAATACACTACTAGTTGCATCAAACATAATTGATATAATCCATGAGGTATGTAAAGAAAGAAATCTTGAAGATACGCAATACGAAGTGTATTTAAATGACCATATCGGAAATGATTTCAATACACTTTTCAAAATGTTACCGAACTTTCAAGCAAAGCTTAACAAGGGGAAGGGGGATAATTTTGGCCCTTGTTTTGTTTATGCTTGTCCGGGTTCTTTTTATGGTAGACTCTTTTCAAACGAGAGTATGCACCTTGTTCACTCCTCTTATAGTCTCCACTGGCTTTCTCAGGTTTGCAATGTTTTTAATATCTCGTTATATAAGCTCGTATCATATATGATTCGATCAAATAGAAAAGTTATATATCGTGAGAATTATGAGAAGGTCATATTAATGTATAAATGGCACAAGCCCGGTTTGTGGGTTGGGACTATCAGGGTTTTTACCCACAAACCAGGCTTTAGGTCATTTATCCAGTAATAGGTCATTCAATCATAACATTTCTGAGTATGTAAATGTGTGTATAACTTGTTGGTTATAGACGTGTATTAAACAACTTTTTGTTGCTATCTCAATATCGCATACCTCTTGGTCTCTTGTTTAAACCATTTTTAGGATAAACTTTAGTTCTTACTATTTGTGTTAGGTACCTAAGGGTCTTGAAAACAACACAGTAAATGTTTACATGGCAAAAACTAGTCCTCAAAATGTGTTCGAAGCATATCGAAAGCAGTTCCATACTGACTTTACGAAGTTTTTGCAAATGCGCTCTCAAGAACTAGTACGCGGTGGGCTAATGATCTTAACATTTATTGGTCGGAGTATTCCTGATCCAACTTGTGATGACTGTTGCTGCTTATGGGAGCTACTAGCTCTATCACTTTGTGATATGCTCAAAGAGGTATATAAGGTTCATTTCGTATCCGCATTTCGTTATTCTAAACTACCACTTATTAGAATTTACGTCAATGACTGACCATTCTACGTTTAACAACAATTATACAGGGGTTGATTCAAGAATCCGATTTAAACTCATGCGAGGATGAAGTTTTGAATATTATTCAAAATGAGGGATCGTTTACTCTTGCTACCTTTCATACTTTTCCATGCAACTGGGATCCTTATGACACCGACTACATAGGTATGAATGATTCCTCCGAGCAGAGCCATAATCACGCGAAAAATGTAGCAAAAATTGCAAGGGCTGTCATAGAGCCATTACTAACATCTCAGTTCGGAAATCTCATCATCGATGTGGTATTTAAGAAGTTTGAAAAGCATGTAGCAAAACATTTAGCGTTCAAGAAAACAAGGCACTTCAATATAGTCATTTCATTGACTAAAAGGTAAACTGCGAATCACCGTATCACCTTTTCTCTCGTTTAATTTTATCAAGATTGGCATCATGGATCGTCGACGTGTATACAATTATTTTTGTTAACATATGATTCATGAACGCTCTACGAAGGCGTTCTCATATATTATGGTTCATTTAACAGTTTATTATATTATTGTCATCTATTTCAGAGAAAAAAAAAACCCTTCCATGTTGTCCCAATGATAGTTTAATTTATATTAACCTCGTGTCCCATTAGTGTTTAAAAGGAACTACTACAACTAGCACTACAACATTTTTAAGATTTTTTCACTTTTTTTTTTTGCATTATAAAGTGTGAAATTTATTTATAAAATATTTATACTTGTAATTGTGAAATATTAAAAAGTACGAACTATTAAAAAATTCACTTATAAAAATATGAAGTATTAAAAATTTCACACATAAAAGTGCGAAATTTAAAAAATGTTCACACTTAAAAGTATAAAATTATTTGTTACACTTCATATTAAAAATAATAATAAAAACGTGAACTTTTCAAATTTATACATTTTAAAGTATAAATAAGTGGTATAATAAGTGTAAAAAATTAACCAGTTTATTCTAGTGTAAGCATTTAGCTTCGTACCTTATATATTAAAAACATATGATTTTACAACAAAATAAAATATACAAACAATCTAATTACATGCTTACGATCTAACACCAAGATTTTGTTGATAGCATACACACGGCTGGGGTTTACAACTGTTTTTATCCAACCACTTGTGCCTGATCTCTTGCCACACATCTCTATTAAAGATAGTGATGGATATGCATAATCTTATCCGTAGTGAGAGCCCATACCATATCTATATTCACTATATTATTCTTACAACAACCGACCAGATATTCATTAGCTCGAATATATTTGTTTATGTTCGTTACGAGTTTAAAGCGGATGTATTTTTGAAAGATATATTTAATTATATAGCAACAAGCTGCGTCGTAAGTTATTTTTTATTTAAAAATCTGATTCTAATAAAAATCACATGTTTGGATTTAGGTGTTTCATAACGCGTTGAATTCGTTTCGGAAGCTCCACAGATTCAGGTGCAAATTTGCACCTGAATCTGTGGAGCTTCTAAAGAGATTTTAGCGTGTTATGAACCGAGGGTATCAAATGAAAAATGAATAAAACGAGCTGATTTCAATGCATGTTTTTTCGTGTTTTGTCAATTTGCATGAGTCGGCTCTCAAAGCAGCCAGACTCGCTATAAAACTCCGGCTACTTAACCCCACAAGCGAACCACAGTCAGATCCACACACGCGTGTTTCCCTGCAACCCATCCAAAAACGAAATGTCCGCCAGTCCGAGTGTGAATCTACCATCTAACGGGTCAGTCAAGAAGTTCACAGATGCTTCCTTCTTGGCGAAGATACCAACACGCCAATATAAGTAAAAAAGAACGTCCCTAACCATATCGTGTAGATACTTGAAGCCCGACAGCTCTTTATAATTAAGAACATGTTTCCCAAAAGAATCCAAACATGCCTTGCGACAAACATGACACATTGTATCAGCCGAAAATAACGGGATCATGAGGCGATACTTAAGAATAGAACAGACGGTATTCTACTAGTCACATATGTTTTTGACCGAGCCCATTTATAGGAATAGCTAGTAAGAAATCCTGAGCATGTAATGCACGTAAACACTCAAAACCCGCTTTCTGTCTCAAAATCATGTCAAAGTAAACATCCATATTTTAATCATTTCACTAAAAAGGTAGTCATGTAAAAGCGAATGTATATATTGTTATTAAATTGTTTAATTACTATTTGAACAAATAATATTTCATATGTTAATATTGATTTCATGCATTTTTGTATAAGTAATTTATATTATGAAATTCATACTCTTTATTTGCTATTATGTACATCATTCAAATACTTTTAATCATTGTGACTTATTATCGAAAAAATAAGAAGATTAACTAAAAAACTAATTAATACTTCTAAAAAATTGTATGTAAATTAAAAGAATTGCAATGTTTGGACTATAAAGAGGAAAAGTGTAGTATAATTTTGTAAACTGTTAGATTGTTTATGGATGATTTGAATTTTATTTTATTTTTGTGACACCCCTAAATAGGTCAAATGCAGCGGAAATAATATTTGGGTGTCACGTAGGTAGATCAATAGCAGATAGTATGTAGAGCAACAGATAAAATATTATCAAAAAGATATTACATGAACCTTAGTACAAATGTCATTAGAATTGTCTTAACATAAATCATCAGTTTGTTTATTCCCAAATTTATAAAACCCCATATGAGCTCTATAAATGTTGCCTATCATGATGCTTGACTCCATGCACACGTCAAGTACCTGCTTTTTTTTGGGTAATGGGTTTCCCCGATAAATATATTATCCAAAAAATAATGAAGTACAAATGGAATGTGACTGATATACCATATTAACCTCAAGCTCACAAGCCTGATAGAACACCTAATCTAGTGCTTATGACATGCCATAACCACTTACAATTCTAGAGACATAAAATGCACCTAGAAAATATAACATAATAAGCTAATCTAACCAGCAGCATTAGTGGAATAGGAGCTTCCACCTGCTTTAGAGTTGAGCAGATTCGCCGATTCATCATAAACAAGAGTGACCTCCTCTTCATTTTTATCTAAAGTAGAGTACGAATTAGATGTGATCACATTCCCATCAGATATGAAAGGACCCACTTCCTTCCTCTTGAAAGATGAAGGATTACCCATATTTGTACCACCTTTCATGGGTTCACTAGAAATTGCTTTGGGAACAAACTGAACATTCGGTTGAACTGACAGACTAGTAAACTTAGACTTTGACTTTATATTTCTCTTTTTCTTCTTACCCACTGTTTGAAAGCCATCATTAGATGTCTCAACAGGCGCATTAGTATGAACCGTAGAAGCACTAGGAATAGTCACAACCTTCTTTGGGCACAAATCAATATTATGACCAAATATCTTGCATGTATCACACCTTAGGGGCTTCCATTCATATTCAACCCAGATTGTTTCTTTCGTATACTTATCACTAGTAAGAGACGGGAAACCAATAGTAACAACCTCAACCAAATCAGCATCAAAATTAATTTCAATGAGACACCTAGAAAAACTACTCCTGCCCCATGAATCATTGCACATAGAGCTAGTAAATGAGTCAAACATAATTGGCTTACCAAGAAAAGAAGCAATTAAATTAATTCCTTCCTCTTCAAAAACCAGAATCGAAACATCATGTAGTTTCACCCAAACTGGGATGCGAGCTAGATCTTCTTTAAACAAGCGAGTCCCCAATGACCATTTCTTGAGAATGATAGGAGTTTTGCGAATCAACCAAGGGCCACCTTCCAAAACAGCCTCCAAACCAGCTTGTGAATCAAATTTGAAGAAGAAAAAACCTTTATTATTCATCATAATTCTTTTTAACCCATGTTTACCCCAATTTCTCTTAGAAAAATACTCAACAGCCGGATACGCCAATCTCGGACCTAGAAAATAACCATAAAGGGTATATTCAAAACGAGAACCAACCTTTTGGACGACTCTTCGAGGAACAGAAACATTAACTCCTTCGAAAACAAGATCACTCACAATAGAAGTCTCATTATTGACATCCGTATACTCAATAATAGGCTCCTCACCATCTTTCTCCTCAAGAAAGCTCAAGTGTTGATAAATAATCTTAATAATTCCATTACGAATTCTCTTGTGACAATCGTTCCCACACCTGATTTGAGCCCGAATCAAGCTCCTCAATTAAGGAACTTAACTCAACAAGAGAATTAAGAGGAACACGAAAAACTTTAGCAACATCACCAATTTCTTTAATAAGAAAAGAATTTGGCGATGTACTAATCACTCCATGTACACCATTGTAAGGAACACTTTCAAATGTACCACCAGTAACAAACAAACCCTTTGGCAGCAAATCCGCAGCCCTAACATCAGTCCCACCAATGTTATCACTCTCCAGCACCTCACTCATGTTAGTATTCTTCATACCAGGTACATGATCCCCAATCCCCACTATATCTCCCTCAGGGCTGGTAGTAGCAGCCTGAACAACGTTCATGGAACCACCCCTACCAGGCCTACGCTCCCCTAAACCATTATGATTCATCGGTGACGACATCCTTCTTTTCACAGCATCCACGCCAATGGAACCAAGATCAAACATAAAACCCGAACCCCTAATAACCCTAATGTAACAACCCTAAACTCTTATCGCAACAATCAATAAAGAAAGAAAAAACATACTCCTCGTCAAGCTTGATCGAAACCTCGCAAATGAGGGATATAAACGCACCGAAGAACACTTAACCGACTATCATAATAGCAATTAAGAAAAAGTAAAGAAAACAACGGTAGAACCCTGAAAAATCGAACAAAAAACCCTAAATCAACCAATCAACCAAATAAAAATCATGTTAGATCAGAATAATCAAATGATTAACCAATAAAACACGATGGTTATAAGGTATCCGGATCAATATGATTGAGTTTGCACGATTCGAATGAAGGGGAAAAGTCTTGCCGCCATTGTTGAAACTAGGGTTACTCAAGTACCTGCTTCAGTTTCCTGAGAAAAACATGCTTGAGAGTCAACATAAAGTTGATGAATTCACAGATTTATTATAATAAGTTTGGACAGTAAAACATTCATTGAAGTTGTAATGCACATAACATCAATACTTAAAGGTAACTACATTTCCTATTGTCCTAAACTGAGACTTAGACTCGTAAAGCCCTCAACTAATGAGAACCCTTCGCATTAATAAAAATGCACCCAATACAATGTTTCGACATGATACACATCTGTTGTCATGACCCAGGCACAGTGAGAGCTAATCACCCTGATGGGGATGGTCAGTCCCAAATAGATCTATTTATAACATTCAAGTAATTCAATAATTTTTAACTGTTTTAGTTCACGGGTAAGTGAGGCATTCTACAATAGGCAAATGTAATCTAGGTTAAATGCAATTCAGTTTACGTCCATAAAATATGTTGCATGTTTCCTTTCCCCATAAAAGGTTTAAAGGTTTGTCAATATATAGTGTGGGGCCATGAACTCACCTCAGTAGTAGTACCGCAATAAATCACAAGTAATCTAACGTAATGCTCGCGACACAGTCAACTGCCTAAATAATTGTACAGTCTCAGTAAATGCATGAAATAATGCATAAAAATCTCTGAAAAGTATTTGTGCATGCTTATACTGGTTTTAAGCATTTTATCTGATCTCCGTAGTTTAATTAATCCTTTGTACAAGTAGTAAAAATATCTATTTTTATTACGTGGTTAATAATACCGTTCAAGTAATCAATTCTTTACTTATTGTTCTTGTACTTTTACTTTCATAAATTAGTTTAAATAATTTATAAAAAGAATGATTTTTATATATTTAGAAGGATGGGAAAAAATATAAATACGTTTAATATATTTACTTTTATAATTTATTTACGTTTAATTTATATAAATTATATAAACTATTTTTATAAAATGTATAACACTTTATTTAATTTAAGTTAAAGTCCCCGAAGTTTCTATAAATTACTAAATAGTCCCACGATTATAAGTTTGAGATAATGACAGTTTAAGTCCTTATAGATCAGGGTTTAGTTATAATTTTAATATTATAATTAATTAAAAAGGATTTAGGGCTTATATATCTTTTGGCATTTGGCAAAACAAGTCCCTCATCATTTTAATAGTATATAACTTTCGGTTATTGGCGTATATAGTCCCAAGGGTTTGTATATTTTTCAGGATATGGCAAAAACAGCCCCTCAAGTTATAATTAGGTTTTAGAACTTTTATTAAGTGACAAAAACAGCCCCTAGGGCTTGTATATGTTTCGGCTATTTACGCAATTAGTCCCTAGAGTTGTGAAATCATTAAATAAGTTTCGGTTAGTTACAATAATGATCCCTAAGGTTTGTTAAGTCACGAATATGGCCAAAAACAGTCCTTCTAGATTCGGGAAGTACCACTTGGCCCTTATAGTTCATAGTTTCAAGGTTATAAGGTTTCAAAAGTCATGGTTTTAGTCCTCAAACTATATAATTGTACACTTTTGGCACGAGACTTTTGTACATCACATTTAAGGTCTCAAAGAGTCTCTATAAGCTTAAAATGTCACGTTAGCTTATTGGATAAGTTAAAAATAGCTTATGGGCTCGGCTAGTGTTAAATGGGCTATACACGACCCAAAATTATTTCAATTGTTTTCAATGGGCCGTAGGTATTTTTATTGGGCCTAAGGTTATCTTTTAAGTCCAATAAGGCATGGGCTTATAATCTTGGGCTTATCACACATATTTGGGCCTAATGGGCTTATGCGGTTCTCGGCTAGGTTCTATTGGGCTTAGCTAGGACCGTTAAGACCATATGGGCTTTTAGGTCCATACTAATATTATTTACAAATCCACTAATGGGAGTTAGGATCTAACAAAATTTTGGCAAGGCCTAATAAGCTTATATAAGTCTAGAGAAAAATTACATATTACTATAAGAGCCTAATAAGTCTTGGCTTATAATAAGTTTTAGGCTTTTCTTGTTTAATATTCATTTACAAGTTATATATATGTCTTATAATCATGTCTAGATGAAAATTATATATGTTCATATGATAGAAAAATTCATGCCGTGACTTATGTCTAGGTTTTTGGTCTTCCATGGTTTTTGTACAAGCTTACTAGTCATAGTTATTCTCTATGAAGATATTGGTGATATAAGAATGTAAGTGTCTAACATTTGCTATAAGTGTATGGTTAAAATAAAATGAGAGTAGATAATGAAAGAAGTTATAGTACTTGGTTTTTATAGAATGATGATAGTAATGGAAATATCAAGTGAGCCTTGAATCTACTAAGAATATGATGCGAAAACCCTAACTAGTGTATATATATGCCGTGACTTTCTTTCCCCTTTTTGCTTTCTTTGACTCAATTTAATGACACGAGAGATGAATGTGTAAGTGTCTGATGATGATTGAGGAGTAAATGAAGTGTTAGTTCAAGGACTTAGTAATGTTTGACCATTTATGCATGTATGCCGAGAGTTGATAGAAAACAAGGGAGAGACATTGTGGTTTTAGCAAAGGGTATGTGAATACTACTTGTATAGTGAGGAGGGATTACACAACCATAAATGCTAACCTAGTACATCTTACCTCTTGGGGCTTCATACTAGCCGACTACCAATGAAGAAAAGGGGACAACATGGTACACTCCTTAATGACAAGATCCTAGTACAAGATTTGGTGAAGGAATGTTGGTGTTTTGGTTTGGTGGAACCCTTCCTAGCCGCGGGTTATATGTAACATGTGGGGTAAAATAAAGTTTCAAAATATCTAGGGAGATATAAGGAGTAAATATGTTGTAGAGTTTTAAGTTAGGAAGAATTTAGGTAAGTATGTATACTAGCATATATATGAGGCGTGTGATAGTATACTTCAAGGAGAAAAAGTGTAATTTTATGATGTTTCTATTATAAGTATATGCTAAGTATAAATTATTTGGTTAAGTTTAGTTATGGTATGGAATGTATACACATATATTGGTGTATCTTGGAGATATTTAACGGATATAATTTGATTATAAAAAGGGTTAAAGTGTAGTCATATGTATGTTCAAAGAAATGTATATAAGTGTCTAAATAACCTTAACTCATATAGTGATTCCTTGCTTAATGATGTCCTTGTGTAACAATGTTCTGGGTTATAATGTGGCCAGGTAATTGCTAGAGTAGTCAAAAGAGACTAAAGGTCCATATATTTTAAAAATAAGTATGAAATGAGAGTGTGATCAAATAAAATACTAATGTTTCATATAATATGTAAGGTGGGAAAACATAGGTTCCAGAAATGATGAGTACGTAGGTTGACAAAGTCAAATAGGTAAAATTAGGGGTTTATAGTACATTCCCGTTATTTTAGCTTTGTCCTCAAAGCTTAAGACGACGTCACCGGTCATGTGAACAGTTGCGGGTACTTGGTTCGGAACGAGTCTTCTCGTTCTCAGGTGAACTCAGGACCTCTCCTTGAGTTCCAACGTACCTTGATCAATGGAATGCGACTGCGTTTCTATTTCTTAACCGTTCTTTCCATGATTTCTACTGGTTCTTCTATGAACTGGAGTTTATCGTCGAACTGAACTCCTTCTAGTGGCATAGCTAATGGTTCTTCAGCATAGCACTTCTTAAGGTTTGACACATGGAAGGTAGAGTGTACCCAGATCAATTGTTGTGGTAACTCCAAACGATATACTACCTCCCCGATCCTGGCTATCACTTTGAAAGGGCCTACATAACGTGGGTTTAGTTTTCCACGTTTACTAAAGCTTACAAATCCCTTCCAAGGTGATACCTTGATCGTGACGCGGTCACCTACTTCAAATTGCATAGGTTTATGTTTCTGGTCCGCATAGCTCTTTTGTCGATCGCGAGCAGCTTGAATTCTTTGCTTTATGAGGACGATCTTGTCGGTAGTCTCTTGGATTAACTCAGGTCCGGTGAGCTGAAATTCACGTACTTCTGCCCAGCACACAGGTGAACGACACTTTCGACCATATAGTGCTTCGAAAGGGGCAGCCTTGATGTTGGCGTGATAGCTGTTGTTGGAGGAGAATTCAACTAAAGGTATGTGGTCAACCCATCCATTTCCAAAGTCAATCACACATGCTCGTAGCATGTCTTCTAGAGTCTGGATGGTTTGTTCAATTTGTCTGTCAGTATGTGGATGATAAACAATGCTCATGTCCAAGCTTGTACCTAAGGCTCGTTAGAAAGCCTTCCAAAAGTTTGATGTAAACCTACCGTCTCAATCACAGATTATTGAGACTGATATTCCATGTTTGGTCACTATCCCTTTAAGATACGTCTTTGCTAGCTTCGTCAGGGAATCGTTTTCCCTAATGGGTAGGAAGTGAGCGGATTTGGTGAGTCGGTCGACGATTACCCAAATAGCATCGTAACCGTGAGATGACTTTGAGAGTTTGGTAATAAAGTCCATATTGTTGTTGTCCCACTTCCATTTCGGTATCTCAGGCTAACCTGATGGTCTCTGGTGTTCGGTCTTGACACGTGAGCATGTCAAGCACTTCTGAACATAGGTGGAAATGTTAGCTTTCATATTTGGCCACTCGTATAGCTTCTTCATATCCTGATACATCTTTTCAGATCTGGGATGTATAGAATATTTAGAATTATGGGATTCGTGCATGATCACGTTTCTCAAGTCTCCATAACAAGGTAACCAACACCCCCCGTGAAGACACAAAGTTCCATTTGCTCTTGGTTCTAGTTTCTCCTTTCTAAGGTCGGTTCTGAACATTCCTCCGACGTCTTCCTTCACGAGATTTTCTGGTATCGGGGCTTGGGTCTGAGCTTCCAAGATTTGCTTAGGTAGGTCCAAGCTGATTGTCATAACTAGTGCTCGGACCCTCATGGGAGGATCGGCTTCCTTACAGCTTAGTGCATCGGCAACCACGTTTGCTTTACCAGGGTGGTATTTGATCTCGCAATCGTAGTCGCTTAACAACTCAATCCAACAACGTTTTCTCATGTTCAGCTCCTTTGATCCAGTATGTGTTGCAAAATTTTGTGGTCAGTATGCACAGTACACTTTGTTCCGTAAAGATAATGTCTCCAGATTTTTAGAGAGAATACTACGGATCCAAGCTCTAGATCATGAGTGGTGTAGTTCTTCTCGTGTTTCTTCAATTGTCTTGAAGCATAGGCGATCACTTTCGTTCTCTGCATCAATATTGCACCCAAACCTTTGTGTGATCTATCACAATATACAACGAAATCATCGTTGCCTTCAGGTAAGGCTAAAATGGGTGCACTACACAACTTCTGCTTGATCAGCTGAAAAGCTGATTCTTCCTTCTCTCCCCCATCGAACTTTATTCGTTTTTGAGTGAGTTTGGTCACTGGTTTGGCTATCTTGGAGAAGTCTTCAATAAATAAGCGGTAGTACCCAGCAAGGCCTAGGAATTGGCGGATCTCTGTCGGTGATTTAGGGGATACCCAATCTTTGACAGATTCAACCTTTGTTGGTTCTACGTGAATAGCGTCACTATCAATAATGTGACCGAGGAATTGCACTATGGGGATCCAGAATTCACATTTGGAGAATTTGGCGTAAAGCTGTTCCTCCTTGAGTACCTTTAGTACTTGTGCAAGGTGTTCTTCGTGTTCTTGTTCGTTCTTGGAATAAATGAGTATATCTTCAATGAAGACTATCACCAATTTATCCAGGTATTGTCTGCACACACAGGTCATGAGGTACATGAAAATGGCCGGTGCGTTGGTCAACCCAAATGGCATAACCTGGAATTCGTAATGACCGCAACGAGTTCTGAAATACATTTTTGGAATATCTTCCTCCCTGACACTCAATTGATGGTATCCAGATCTCAGATCAATCTTGGAGTACACACTTGACCCTTGTAGTTGGTCAAATAGGTCGTCGATGCGAGGAAGTTGATAACGATTCTTCACCGTCAATTTGTTCAGTTCCATGTAGTCGCTACACATTCGGAAGGAACCATCCTTCTTTTTGAAAAATAAAACAGGAGCTCCCCACGGAGAGGAACTAGGTCGGATGAATCCTTTGTCAGATAATTCCTGAAGTTGCTCAGCTAGCTCTTTCATTTCTGATGGTGACAACCGGTATGGAGCTTTAGCCACAGGTGCAGCTCCTGGAATCAAGTCAATTTGAAGTTCCACCTGTCGGGTCGGTGGTAAGCCTGGCAACTCATCAGGAAAGACCTTAGGAAAATCTCAGACGATCGGTAAATCCTTGATTTGCTTCTTCTCGGGTTTGTCTTCTTCATCAGTCTGGGAAATATGAGCTAAGAAGACAGGACATCCTTTCAACAAATATTTTTGGGCTTTGGTACAGGAGATAACACTAAGTCTAGTGTCAGTAAGGTCCGTATTACCGTCCCCTTGAATGATTAGAGTTTCTTTTCCCCATGGAATACGGACTAGCTTTTCATCACAAACAATGACTGCGTGGTATCTTGCCAAACAGTCCATGCCAATAATAACGTCGAAACTACCAAAGTTTACCGGTATTAGGTCCATGTTGAAGGGATGTTTAGAAAGATTTAAGGTACAACCTCTAATGATGGTATCGGCTTCTACAGTCTTACCGTCAGCTAATTCTACGGAGTAGCGGTGGTCTAGAACTGATGGGATGACTTCTAATACATTACTAAATTCAGTAGATATAAAACTTCTATCTGCTCCAGTATCAAACAAAACGGACGCATAGCGATTGTTTAGTAGGAACGTACCAGTGACAACATTGGAATCTGGGTTGGCTTTTGCATTGCCTACCACGTACACCCTTGATGAAGATCCTCCATTGTTCTTGTTCTGGTTGGCCAACTTGGGACAACCTGGTCTCACATGTCCTAGTGCTCCACATTTATAGCACACAACTCCTTTCTTTGGTCCATTGCCATTTCCTCCTCCAGCATTGGGGTTTCCCTGCTGTCCATTCCCATTTCCACGGGCATTGTATCCGCCCATGTTGTTGTTTCCAGGGTTATTGTTGGGTCGGACCTGGGTGACAGCATTGACTTGGCAAGTACGGGCAAAATGGCCAATCTGTCCACATTTGTGGCATGACTAAAACGGACTACCAACAGTATAATGATAGTGGCACTTCGGGCACAAGGGTTTTGTACCTACGTATGGCTTAGCTCCTGTGGTGGTAGCACTCTAAACCTTTCCAGCATTTTTCCTTCTGGGAGGCGGCTGGTGTTGACTGCGGAAACTCTCATCTGCCTCCCGCTTGTTCTCCACTTGCCTTTCTGACATAGTACATACTCGTTTGTTGATCAATTCAGTAGCGAACTCAATGGCACTCTCGACAGTAGTGGGTCGAGATGCAAGCACGCTGTCATGAATGGCGTCTGGGAGTCCACTGACATACTTCTCAATCTTTTCTTCCTTCTTAGGGAACATTCTGATATACATCAGGGTCAACTCTTGGAATCTCTGGTTGTATGTCACGATGTCATTGTTCTTTCATTTAAGATCCCATAGCTCCACTTCTAGCTTTTTCATCTCACCTCTTGGACAATATTTTTTAGTCATTCTCTTTTTCAAATTGGTTCAGTTGAGATCATAAGTAGCATCGTGTCCAAGAGTAGCAACCACAGAGTTGCACCATGTAAGAGCACTCTCAAGTAATGTGCAGGTGGCAAATTTGACCTTATTCTCATCAGCACAGTCACTTATACAAAACATAGTTTCCAGTCTTTCAAACCATTGCATTAGTTCCACAACGCCTTCTTTGCCCTTGTAGTATGAGGGTTTGCATTTCAGGAAGTCAGGGTAAGAGCAACCCCTGGTGGTACGGTTTTCTTTGCGGGCATTGGAGTTTTGGATATCATCCATGTTCCTGCTAGCATCTCTAGAGGCCATAGCAGTTTCAATGACCTGATCAATCATTTCCCTTAGTTGGGCGGCAGTGATGTTTTGGGTAGCATCAACATTGTTGGGGTTCATTCTAGTTATTTCCATTTGTCTATAGTCATACACAAAAATGAGATCATTAGTTTTTTGTGTTAATACTGTTCTATATTAGTTTCATAGGTAAGTTCATGCATAGAATTCACAAAAATTAGATAACCTGTCAAGACTTCATAATATAATACAACACATAATATAACAAGGATAATGAGTAGATGTCATTTCTAAAAGGGAACAATCATAACATGATGCACAACCAATCTAAGACAGAAGCGTAGCACACCTACCTGGGATAGTGGTACACATAGTCTGAAGTACTACACATACATACACCTATCTAGGATAGTACATTGATAACGTAGGATACAAAAGATGGAAAGTAAATAAAAGTACATGAGGTCCTATATCATGATAACTGGGATGCAACCCAATAGGTTATCATTATGTACAAAAGATCTAGCACATCTAATCTACACATGCCTAACTGATCCCTCGGAACTGGCCGGTGCAACTGGTGCAACTGGAACTACAGGTGCCTGCATGGCACCCTACAAAGTCCTCATGGCGACTCGGGTCTCCTTGAGGAGCCGAAGTGCTTGAATCATGTGAGTCCGGAAGGTATCGTCTGCTCCTCTCAGATGGGCTGTCTCTAAGATCAAACCCTGGTGGCGTACCTCGGCTAGGTCGAAGAACCTCAAGAAAGTTTGCTCCAAGGTCAAGAGAGAGGTATGGGCCTGGTACTACTGACCCTCTAAGGTAAACACACGATGGCAGAGAAAGTCATTCTTCTCCATCAGCCACTGTAGAGTACCGTATACCATAGCCCACGTTCCCTGCGCGACATGAGCCTCTGCCCTAGCCATCCAGGAAAGGGAGTCCGGATGCTCCTGCATAATAGAACGTCCGGCCTGTCCGGCTACTAGCAAGGTGCGGACATCTGCCATGTCCTGTGCCTGACGTGTAACCAAGGCATCAATCTAGGCCTCGACGGGGTCTACCCTAGCACGTCCAACCCCGTAGCCCTCCCTGATCTCGAAAGTGGAGCCAGGAGTATCCTCATACCTCCTCTTACGAGGGGGTAGAGACCCGGGAGCATAACCCTGTAAAGATGAAGTCGGTGGGAAAGGTGGCAAGGTATTAGTCATCAGGTCTTCTTCCCTAGTTGGGGAAGCAAGTGCAGTAGGTGGAGAATCAGTAGTCGGGACGACTCCGTCAAACTGATTGTCCTTAGACTCAGTATCTAAAGGCAACCTCTGGAACACGGAAGCTGGTGATAGGGTAGTGGGAGATGCAATCAGTGAAGTCATGGTGAATCTGAAAGTAATATCCTTTTAAATTGATGTAAGTAAAGGCTTACTCAAATTTAAAGGTTTTAAAAATAATCATAGTCGTAATTTATACACTACGTGCCATTTAACATCGCAAGTTAAAGGTTACGTTAATACGTATAAGATTAATCAACCGGATGTTAATAATCAATGCACAATTAGTCTAC
This sequence comes from Glebionis coronaria, assembly GCA_025667525.1. Classification (NCBI taxonomy): domain Eukaryota; kingdom Viridiplantae; phylum Streptophyta; class Magnoliopsida; order Asterales; family Asteraceae; genus Glebionis; species Glebionis coronaria. The sequence continues at coordinate 575,657,092 of CM046876.1, forward strand.
ATAATAAATGCATGCTCTACACTCTATATGCGTAACTATTCTAGTCCCGATAATCTCAAAAGATTTTTATTCAATTATAGTCCAGTTTAAAAAAAATTCATTTTTAAATTTTTATTAAGTTTGATCTGGTTCTCTATAAGTATCTCTCTGATACCATTCTGTGACACCCTAAATAGGTCAAATGTAGCGAAAATAATATTTGGGTGTCATGTATGTGGATCAACAGCAGATAGTATGTTGCAACATATAAAAGATTATCAAAAAAATATTAAATGAACCGTAGTACAAATGTCATTAAAATTGTCTTAACATAAATCATCATTTTCTTTATTCTCATATTTATAAAACCCTAGACGAGCTCTATAAATGTTGCCTATCATGATGCTTGACTCCATGCAGACGTCAAGTACCTGCTTCAGTTTCTTGAGAAAAACATCCTTGAGAGTCAACATAAAGTTGGTGAATTCACAGGTTTATTAAAGTAAGTTTGGACAATAAGACATTCACTGAAGTAGTAATTCACATAGCATCAATACATAAAGGTAACTACATGATGACGTATAGTCCCCAGCCGGGTGATGAACTCGGCCCATGGGTACCACCCTTATCCGGCCCATCACGGATGGGTTGGATTAGTGTTGTATGAGCTTTTGGGCTTCGAATGAACAGTGGCTGCATTGGTTATGTGTGGCCCACGGACCGGCACAGCCGATACAAGGTTAGACAGAATCACAGCCCAATTGGGATTATGATTTACCCTAAAGTATAGGATATATACTAACCATAATTAGAAGATAACAATCAAGCTAATTATGGTACTTATCCTTTGCTTGGGGCCGAAGCATCGGTGAAAGCCTACTAGGGTTTTGCCGCCTATATAAGGAACCCCTAAGGGTTCCACAAAGGTATTGCATTCTTCACACTCTCATACCACATCCGATTTCTAACCCAAAACCGATTACTTACTCTCACGCAGGAGTCTAATCGTGGGATACTTTCCCACGGTAAGCCTAATAGCGTGTTACTTTTAGTGTGTAGGATCCCAAACCGAAGTTCACTTGGTGCAGGAGCCGGAACCCAAGCACCCGAATTAAGCCTACTTCGGGTCAAGCTAGGATCATCCAACTTTTGTATCAACAAGTTGGCGCCATTCGTGGGGAGCTACACTAAACTCAAACTTTACCAATGACGAACAAACATCCTCAGGGAAACCCAAGGAACACAAACCCTGGGAATCGAAAATCCGGAGGTGACATTCTAGTTACCCCAACCCCGCCCCCAGGAAGACAAACAGGAGGGTCAAACAACCAAAACACATTGTTTCAATCTCCTGGTGGGGCAGGCACGTCCACCAATACCCCACCGCCAACCCTCACGTTGAATAATCCCGACCCAAGATCTGCGCCAAACGCTCCCAATAAGGAGTCGCAGAAGCCACCTGCGGTTGAGGCGGACTTGGAAGATAATTCACTTAATGATGAGGATCTCGAGTGCGTACTTACGCAAAACCTTGAGAGAATAATCCCGGCCATCACGGCAACTCTGAGAAGGAAACTCCAATGCAGACTCAATTTCAGTAGCGCCACACGTGGTACTCCCTCCCAAACTTAGAAAAGACAGAGGAAGTCCCGGACCCAGGAACAACCTCCTTTGGAAGAACCACCTCGACCACGGAATGTGTTCGAGCGTATAGGAGACTGAATCATGCAAATATTTCAAGAAACCCAGGGGGATGAGGATAACTCCAACGGGTCCATAGGACGCGTGACAAAAGAGACTCCTCCTACCAACAACCGTCGCACTAGTGTGTGGCGTAGAATAGATTCTGGTGGGAAGAAAACTCCTACCCCTCTTACAAAAGCATCTATCATAATCAATCGAAAGGAATGGCGCAACCGCCCTATCACGATCCTTCGGGATCTGACTCGGATGATCATCACCTCAGACGTCGTTGACCAAGGTATTCCCCTCCTGAACCATCGGACGATGAAGGACGCTACGGAGACTTCTATTATCATGACGAGGAGGAAGAAGACCTCTCCCTTCCATGGTGTAGCGAGAGGGGGGACGCCTTCGCTCTTCACATACGAGATTACTCCGACGAAAAGAAGCGCCGCATGCCAGCGTGTGTCAAAACCTATGACGGATCCAGTGATCCGGATGATCACCTAAAAGTTTTTGACACACAGGCTAAAATTGAACAATGGCCGATGCCCATATGGTGCTAGATGTTTAATTCAACCTTGATTGGTAATGCCCGCGACTGGTTTGAAAAACTCCCCCATCGGAGCATCAACAGCTTCGATGAACTATGCACAACGTTTAAAAACAATTATACTCAGCGAAAGAAGTATAATAGAGATCCGGTATCATTGGAAACAGACAAACAGAGGCCCGAAGAGTCTAAAGAAGACTTCATGGAGCGTTTCAATGACGAGTGTACGCGTACAAAAGCGTACCCAGAAGTCCTCAAAATCTCCGACTATATGCACGCCATAACAGACAAGGAGTTAATCAGGCGCCTCAATGATAAACGTTCGGAGAAGTTCGACGAACTCATGGAAAGGGTCAGAAACTTTGTGGAAGGAGAAACCTGTGTCACTGCGGCCTACCCCATAAAGGTTAACCAGAGTTATCGATCGAACAATCAGCCTAGGAGGCAATCAGGTGGTCAAAGCAATCGCGCTAATGGGAGAAGCTCGGATTACAAGAGCCAGACAAAAGGAGGGCGGTCGGAGGACAAGTTCACCCCTCTAAAGATGACTTATAGAGACATCTTATTGATGGAATGAGCAAATTTCCCAAGACTGCCCCCAATGAACACCCTAGTTGATCGTCGTCAAGGAAATCGCTTATGCGAATTCCATAATGACAAAGGCCATGGCACGGAGGAGTGCATTCAGCTCAAGAAGCATATCGAGTCACTGATCAAATCAGGCAAACTCAAACATCTAGTTAAGGACTGGAAGGACGGGAAGGATAACAAAAAGAACGAAAAAAGATATCCAAAAGGACAAGCCTACGACCATATACATTGTTCAATCATGGCAGCGCAGAACGAAGCAGAAAATTAGTCAAAAATTTTCACGCGGTAAGGAAATTTCATTCCTTCCTATCGTGGCGAGCAACGTGGCGGATGCACCTCTTACGATTAAGGTAAGCATTGGAACTCACAATGTTCGTCGTATGTACGTGGATGGGGGATTATCGGTGGAAGTGCTTTACGAACACTTCTTCGTGCAGTTACGACCGGAAATCAAAAGCCATCTAATGTCGGCCACGTCGCCGCTCATTGGCTTCAGCGGGGACATTATTTGGCCGATAGGACAATTATGTTTGTTGGTAACCATTGGAGATAAAGAGCATTCAACTACGGCATGGATGAACTTTATGGTGATACATTCACATTCTCCGTACAATGGTATTTTCGGAAGACCAGAAATCCTGGCCATACGGGCAGTCCCGTCCACAACACACGACATGATCAAATTCCCGGTCAAAGGGGGAATTGTCACCATCTAAAATTCAGTCGTGTCGGCATCAGAGTGTCATGCCGTCATAAAACCAATCCAACCAGTTCCCATAAAAGAAGGATCGCCACCCTCTAATTGGAAAGTGGCTATCCATCCTGAATATTCGGAACAAGAGGTTGCTATCGGGGGAACCCTCTCCGTGAAAGGACGGAAGGTCATGTGCTCCCTCCTTATAGCAAACCTTGATGTATTCGCATGGGAACCAAAGCATATGACGGGTGTACCACGCTCGGTCACAGAACACAAGCTTCAAATCCGTCCAGGATATACTCATGTTAAGCAAAAGAAGCGCGGTCAAGCACTAGAACGCAGCCAGGTGATACTGGACGAGGTAAAGAAACTGGTAGACGTAGGAATTATATGAGAGGTCTATTACCACGAGTGGATCTCTAATCCGGTCATGGTCAAGAAGCACGATGGAAGCTGGCGTATGTGTGTGGACTTCACAGACTTGAACAAAGCTTGCCCACAAGATTGCTATCCGTTACCGGAAGTTGATTAGAAGGTGGAATCCTTATGCGGGTACTCTTTTAAATGTTTTTTGGACGCATATAAAGGATACCATCAGATCTAGATGGCGGAGGAAGACGAGGAGAAGACGGCATTCCATACCAGTCAAGGCGCGTATTGTTACACGAAAATATTGTTCGGACTATAAAACATAGGCATGACATACCAACGACTCGTTGATAAAGCCTTTGACTCACAGATTGGCCACAACCTTGAAGTTTACGTCGATGACTTGGTTATTAAGAGCCATACAGAGGACGAACTCCTCTGCGACGTCCAGGAGACGTTTGATACTTTGAGAAAAATCAACATGAAGTTGAATCCTAAAAAGTGTACATTTGGGGCAACCGAAGTAATGTTCCTAGGATACATGATAAACTCGGATGGCATCAAACCTTGCCCGGAGAAAACGGACGCTGTAATACAGCTACCATCCCCTCGAACATTGAAGGAGGTACAATCACTTAATGGAAAGTTGGTCGGGCTTAACAGGTTCTTATCAAAGTTCGTAGAGAAGTCAATCCCTCTGTTCAAAACACTTAACAAGTGCATAAAGAAAGGGGAATTTCGCTAGACGAGAAGCAGAGGAAGCGTTTGGGCAGCTCAAGCAATATTTAGCGGCTCTTCTGATGCTAGTCGCCCCACGACCGAAGGAGGAGCTAATCATGTACTTATCCGCTACATACAGATCCATAAGCATCATCCTCATGACTGACAGGGATTCATTCCAGACTCTGGTCTACTTCATAAGCATAGCGTTGCAGGGACCAGAGATGAATTACTCACCAATGGAGAAGTCGGTCCTATCATTGGTCTACGCCGCAAAAAGGTTACGCTGGTACTTTCAGGCGCACCCAATTGTGGTTGTCACGGATCAACTAATAAACCAGATTATCTCTAGACCAGATGTGACAGGAAGACTACAGAATTGGAGCGTACTGCTCGGGGAAGACAACATCTCTTATAGACCAAGGACATCCGTCAAGGGCCAAATCTTGGCATATTTCATAATCGAGAAACCCGATGAGGACGAGCCAATGGTACCATAGGAAGAGATTCCAACGGCATCATGGGTCTTGTTTATGGATGGATCTTCTTCCACGGACAGATCAGGAGCAGGCCTCATACTTACAAATCCGGAGGGCATGAAGTTCACCTATGTCTTGCGTTTTGAATTCACAGCTACGAATAATGAGGCAGGGTACAAAGCATTGCTTGCAGGTTTAAAAATCGCGGCTAGGATGGGGGTACGCAACCTTGAAGCCTACATGGACTCACGCCTTGTCGCAAACCACATTCTAGGAGGGTACGAAGCCAAGGAGGAGAACATGATCCAATATCTGGACAAAGTCAAGTCACTTATCGCTGGTTTTGGAAAATTCTATATTAAGCAGGTACCAAGAGGCAATAACAAGAAGGCAGACTCCCTTAGCAAAATCACATCCACGAGCTTCGCCCATCTATCCAAACAAGTGTTCATTGAAATACTCAAGGATAAATCCATTGCAGGGAAGGAGGTCGCAACAATAGTTGATGAGGAAGAACCTACATGGATGACCCCAATCATAAACTATTTAGCAGACGAAACCCTTCCAAATGAAGAAAAGGAGGCACGTCGCATTAAAAGGAAGTCACAACAGTTTGAAATCCGCGATGGTATCTTGTACAAGCGCTCATTCTTACAGCCGTGGTTACGGTGTGTTGGTCCACGCCAAGCTAGTTATGTGATTAGTGAAATTCATGAAGGTTCGTGTGGCATGTACGCCAGCCCTAGATCAGTGGCATGCACGTCGGCCCCAGATCAGTGGTAGCACGGGCTCTACGCAAAAGATACTATTGGCCGACTATGCATCAAGACACATGAGATATAATTCTCAAAATGTAATGATTGCCAGGTGCATAGGCCAGTGCCGCATCACCCACAACAGGAGCTGACACCCATCACATCCCCATGGTCATTTTATAAGTAGGGAATCAACATAGCAGGTCCTTTTCCTGTTGCAGCCGGAGGCGTTAAGTTCTTGATCGTGGCCATGGACTACTTTACTCGCTGGATAGAGGCTAAGGCGGTAGCTAAAATTACGGGCAAACAGGTGTAAAAGTTTGTTTGGGAAAACATTGTATGCCGTTTTAGTTTACCAAGAGAGATTATCTCGGACAACGGCAAGCAGTTTGCGGACAATCCGTTCAAATATTGGTGCGCGAAACTTAACATTAAACGGCGTTTCACATCAGTTAAACACCCACAAACTAATGTTTTAGTGGAACGGGCGAATAGTAGCCTATGTGACGGAATAAAAGCGCGCTTAGATGAGAGAAGCGCCAAGTGGGGAGACGAGCTACCACATGTCCTATGGGCACACAAAACGAGTATCAAAATGGCTAATGGGGACACTCTATTTTCATTAGCCTATGGGACCAAGGCGGTCATACCAGCAGAGGTTGGAATGCCAACAATCCGCACGGCGGAAGTTAATGCCGTCACGAACGATGAGGAACTCAGGGTCAATTTAGACTTGTTAGAGGAGAAAAGGGATATAACATCCATCAGTGAAGCTAAATCTAAAGCACGGATGAAAGCTTATTACGACTACAAAGTCAAGGATGTCTTCTTCCGACCGGGGGATTTTGTCTATCGTGCTAACGAGGCAAGTCGCGCGGAGAACACGGTGAAACTAGGACCAAAGTGGGAAGGACCGTATGAAGTCACGGAAGCTTTGGGGCTAGGATCGTACAAGTTACGTGACACAGAGGGCCGTGACTTGGATCGTACATGGAACATCTGCAACCTCAAAGAATGCTATCTCTAGAAGGCTACGGCTTCCGCATGGACATTTCGTTGAAGACAGCTCCAATAAAGATCCATGTAATTTTGTTTTTTTTATGTTTTCTAAGTTCTATTTGTCTTAGGATTTTATCATTCAGTCAAAAAATCGTAACCATAATAATAAAACGTCGTGGTGCCTAGCTAGCTCCACGGCTTGTTCTTGTGCAAATTGTGTCTTTTGTGTGTACTTAGAATTATTTTTTGTTCATATTCTTAAGTGTTGTTTCTTATTCATATGCATTCATTCAACCGTACATGTACTATTCGTTTCCATGTGAAGCAAGAGGATTAAGTGAACCTAATAATTCAACTTGTAGCATAAGAGGGATGCAACCCCCGCGGTGCGGATCATGAATCCTTACTAGACACCTTATTCACAAGACATTGTAATAAGTTTCCACATACCATCCTTATATAAGGTCGAACATGATAAAGACACACAGTGCACGTCTAGTAAAATATAGACTTGTTTTTATGTAAGCCATGATAAATCACGCATGGATATTTAATCCAATGGATATACAATTATCTAAATAAAAAATACAAGTGTTAAATAAATATAGCAAAGTGCCTGAACGTTCACGGCCAGAGTAGTTACAATGTAAACTATTACATAAAATATGACAAGTGTTCAAAGTATCGTGGACATCCACGGACGAATATTACAAAACATAAGTTAATGTTTGCTACAAACAATGACAATCAATGGGGTAGCATAGATTCCCCAAGCTCTTTCCTACATTGTGCAAGAGACTGAAGGTAGGACCCTTCCGGTGTGGCGTGGCTCTCTGCTAGGGATATTGCACCATGCATGATCGGGGCCGTCACGGGCACTCCATCAGACCTTGGAAGATGGGCGGATCCTGCAGTGGGGGTGCGGCATATAATGCGGCTCCATTTCTTCTTTAAATCCCGATCTATGTTGGCCTTAATGGCTTCTCCCAAGCTCCTTTCTCCCTTAAGGGCCCATGGGTTCTAAGAGGGAGGATTATCTGCATAGAGGGGGACAGTAAGCGGAGAGTTGATGTCAACTTCCACACATAAATTCTCCATGACCATGTCAATAGGCGCGTCCTTCAAAGCCTCGATCTGGTCCAGCAAGGGATACTTCACTTCATCTAAGTCTGTCATGGACGCGGTCATTTTGTCTTCAGCTTCTGGCTTGTGATAGGCATGGCTCTTGATATCTTTTCCTTGACCTATCCATTTGGCCCCAACCAACAGCCCTTCATGTCTTCCACGATCAATGCCATCAGATACTACGTTCGCGAACGGCTGGGCGAGCTCGGGAGTGTTAGCAATCTTGTTCACGGCCAACCTCAGACGAGAACCGATCATCCATCTACGACCTGTAATGGCTGTGAGCATGTGGGGATTTAATTCTTCGTCAATATCCGCAACCATGGCGTCTAGGCGCGTGTCCATCTTCCCTAGCAGGTCCTCCACGACCTTCTCATGCTTGACCCTGTAGTCCACGAAGGCTGAGGCCAGCTGTTCCTCACCTTTAACAGCTGCGCGCAGGTCGTCACGCTCCTTGGAGATTGTAGCCACATCCTTGGTCAAAGATTGAGTAGCTGTTTTCTGCGGATGCTACCTGTTGGTGTAATGATTCTTATTATTAAGCAGTAATGGAATATTTTACATAAAAAATAGACATAAGACCAAGAGGGTGTGAGGTTAGGCGTACCTTCTCTCGCAGCGATTGGGCCTCGGTCTCTAGCTTAGTAATTCGGCCTTCACGAGCGGCGGCATGGTTTGCCTGCTCCTTTATGGTCGCTTCGGCCACAGATAAATCTGATCACAGGGTGGATATAGTTTGCTCATGACCTTCGACCATCTTTTCCCTGTGAGCAATTTTCCTATCTAAGCTCCTTATGTGACTTAGTGCGCCCTCAAAACGGTGTCGCATGGCTGCGCCAATGGTTAATTGGTGTGCAGTCGCCATATTAAACTGCTCTAGGAGGGTGGCATGAGTGAGCTCATTCAAATCTTGAGTCAGGCTGGGCGGAGTCACATGGTCCATGAACTCCTTGCATTCTTCCTCTGACTCTAGCCTCGTGAACTTAGATAAGTTCCATTGAGGGGCGAGGCATGGAGCTGGTCCCTCTGGTTGTGGCTCTGTGGAGGATGGAGGAGGGGTCAAGGGAGTATCTCGCATCACGAGTGGAGTTTGTTGGCCGGTGCCTTCCTTGTGCGGTACGATCGTAGGTTCCACCCTGTTATTTAATGCACTTATAAGTTTATTCAGGATTTTACCTAAAAAAAGAGAAGAAGGTGGTTGTCTATCACTTACGTTGATGTTGTCACGGGAACAGTGTTGGTGGGGGCTACGGCGCTCACCGGTGTTGCATTCCACACCGTCGTGTCAACCTGCTCTTTTGTTACGGCAGAGGGTTGCTCTGAGGCGCGGTGGTGCTGCTACCTTCTTGGTATAGTGGGATGGTCTTTGCGTAGCCTCTTGGAGGGTACGTTAAAGGACCCCGCCTCTACTTCTACTTCTTTCTCAAATATCCTCTTTGACTTGCGCCTTTTTGGGATGGGTTTTTTTGTGCTGAGGGGTTAGGCTGGTTAACTGCCTCTTCTTCTTCCTAGGATTCAAGAAACCAGTCGATCTCCTCTGATAGTTGGTCTAGGTTATCATCTGGATGAGGGGTCGTGGTGTTTTTTGTAGTGTCGTCACCACCTTCCAGCATGAGGTGGTCGCCATCTTCGTTGTGGAAATCCAACGGTGGCTTCTCAATTCCTTCTTCACCCATGTCGGACTGAGTCTCTTGCACTTCTTACAGAGGGATGGTTAGGTTTTGGGTGGCGACTAGCAGTGGTGGTTCGTCTGGGCGTAATGGTCTTGTGCCTTCCGGGACCTTGGACGGGTCTCTTTGACGAAGCAAGCCAAATAACCTCCTCTCTGCGGATATGCGCCAATGAGTTAGTGACATGCAAAATATGTTCATATAATTCTATAAACAACAATTATTATCATAATACACCCACCCTCTCCACGGTTATCTAGGAAGACGGGATATCTGTCCACCCTTCCGTAGTAGTTACGGCTGATGCCTACAAAACACAAAACATTCTCTGCCAGGTCCTTACAGAAGTATGTACGGTGAGTGTCTAAGATCCTTACATCCTTACTACTATATGTGCTTTTTGGGGGCGAGTAATCTACTTGGACGACGGTTTTGAGAACGAAGGGGTTGGGTAAGACTTTGGGATATACAAAAAAATCGATCGTACCGATTCTTAAGGGAGTTTAGCGCCTTGTTATAACACATTGGGGGGTTTGCGGACCTTTTTTGAATGACAGCCAACCATTTACCATTTGAGGGGCCTAAAAGACTCGGAACAAAGTTATGGTTGGGGCAACCGCGCATGTGTGGCATGTTATTTCGAATTGGTTTATTTTACATGCGGCTATACAGTGTAACTAGGTTATGTGGAAGTCATAGTAGGTCAGGATATCTACAAGAAACCTAGACAAGGGAATCTGGTAGTTGGCCGAGTCAAAAAGGCGCGTGTTTACGCCTATTTTCCCAGCCGGGCCATCCGTGATCGCTTCACCATCACCCGGATAGGTCAGGTGTACGCTTTTAGGGATATAATAATCAGAACATAAACCCATAAATTTCTCCGTAGACAATACATGAGTACGGACATAATAGTGGGGATGTCTTTCACCATGATTTATGAAAATATGGAGAAGGGCGTGATGATCTAACCTGGTAAAACGGGTATCCGTGGAATGAATGTAGAAGGAGGAAGGAGATTGCAACAATGGTAGAAGAAGATTATGAACTGTGTGTGTGTACAGTCACACACACAATTATTTATAAGGTTGCCTTAGTTTGCGAGGCTGGCTGGATGATTGCCACGTGTAATCCACTACTACCATCTAGCGGATGGGATTACTGACATAGTTGAAACGTCAGAGGTACCCACGGGTCACCTCATAACAGTTTTTGCGTGACTCAAGGGTGGGACCATTTGGTGCACTTTTGTAGAGAAACATCCGAACAATCATCCTGACCTTGACCACCATTAATGCATTCATTAATGTTGTCCCGGTCGACAGTTTTTTGTGTGTGGCCGTTTTCGTAAAGAGAGCATAAGGGACATAGGATAGTCTATAGGTTACGTGTAACACCCCATTTTGAAAATGGAAACGTCACATGCAATTATGGCGTGTCATCAAAGCATACAAGGAAAAATGTTTAAACATTACTTGACCATAAAAGGAAAATACCGGAATCAAACATCGGTAGTCCAAATGTAAAGCTCATCACACACAAACATAGTATAATAAAGGAAAGGACTAAACAATGTCCATAGCAAATGTATCATAAGAAAGGAAATGCATAAAGTAAAGAAGGCTAGAAAGCTTCCAGTCCATATGCACGTACTCTTAATGTCTACGAGCGTCCCTGAGTACCTGCCGTTTGGGAACATAGAAAAAGAAAACGGCTGAGCAAATATGCTCAGTGCACGGATGTACAATAAAGCATGAATAGGATAAACATATAACATATAACAGCGGAAGAAAACTAAGTCCCGAGTAACCTGGTTAAGTCTTGATAAAACTGGTTTTATAGTTTGAAAAGCCTTATGTTTATCTTGTAAAAACTGTTTATCATAATTTTACCATTAGCCAATATAGGTCATGAAAATCCACCGTGCATGAATACTTGGAGGGTTGACCTCATCATGCAAATTAGAGGGGCTGCCTCTAATTTAATATACTGGTTTTTGGGTAGGAGGGATCAGCTCCTTGTGAAGGATGCAAGGCACACACCACATTTACCATGAAATCCTGACTGAAAACATGTAACTAGGATGCACCCATACGCCCCACATGATAAATATAATATAAATGGCCAAAAGCTGAAGGGACGCCACGAGCAATCACTCTGCCGTGGTGAAGTCATAACATCAGTGCCTCTAATGTTATGGTTATGGTACCTCCATAACTAGGTGAAACTGGTCATGCATGTATATGGCTATAGGTATTCTTAATTAAACATAAGCAAATCAAACACGTAACTTATACTACGGGAGAACATTTGGCTGCATACGGGGAATCCTAATAAGGAAAGAATGTCCATACTAAAAGGACGGGAATCCGTACCTTATGTCCAGTGAACGAAGAAGATGAACTGAGAGGAATCCTACTTCCGTATCACTAGTGGTACATAAATACATACATGAATAAGTATCTGCTTACTAAATACGTAGCTGGTTTTATGTCATGTCTTAGCTTATTTTATATGTTCTTATCATGTTTTACTGTTTAAAGTCTTAAACTGTGTTTTTCTTATATTCTGTTTAATCTGATTAAGTATTTTTGGTATTTCACGTATTATTATACTTACAGTATAATAATAAGTAACTTTCCAAAAATAGCAGGTTTCCTAAAATAGAAAGTTTCCAAAAATAGAAAGTTTCCAAAAATAGAAAGTTTCCAAAAATAGAAAGTTACCAAAAATAGAAAGTTTCCAAAATAGAAAGCTTCCAAAAATAGAAAGTTTTCAAAAATAGTAAGTTTCCAAAAATAGAATTACTGCTTAAAATAGTTAAGTTTCTAAAAATAGAAAGTTTCCATAAATAGATCAGCTGCCTTAATTAAATAAGTTTCCATAAATAGATTAGATGCCTAAAATAAACAAGTTTCTAAAAATAGAAGGTTTCCATAAACAGATTAGCTACCTTATTTAATTAAGTTTCTAAAAATAGAAAGTTTCCATAATTAGAAATAAGCTAGTTAAATAAGCTAAGTGTATAAGCCTAAGTGTTTTCATGATTATTTCTAAGTCATATGATATAATGTATAGTTTAATAATTATTTCATGTAATTAAATTAAACTATATGTTAAAATATTTAATTAAAGTATAACATGTTTTTAATTAAATAAAGTTAAATACTTAGGTTAAAACATGTATTATTATTTATTAATAATATAACCTAAGTCATGTTAATTAATTAATTATAACCATGGTTTTTAATTAATTAATTAATTATAAGTCTTAGAAATATAAAATACTTAGGTTAGTAATTTCATGATTTTAATAATTAAAATAACCTAAGTCGTATTATTAAATTAATCATGTCATATTATTAATTTAATTTTAAAATAAGATCATAAAAAAATAATCTAAACATACACCATGAACCAAAAACCATGAACCGGACATGAAATCGACACCATACCCCGAACCAAGTCGGGGTTACCCTTGTCTTGATGTTGCGGTGGGACCCACACCAACCAACCAGGACCATAGGGTCTCGGTGGTGGTCAAGTGGCCAAACCGAGACCCTTTCGGGTTCGGTGTAGGCTGCGGCCAAAACAAACACCCCTTAAAACATTACTTTTGATTTTATTTAAACCCAATTCATGTTATATCTATGATTTAATTAGGTTTTATAAAAAACATAACATGTTCTTAATTAATAAAAGATCAAATCAAAAGAAAAAGGTTTAAAAGGATTTACCGAATACGTGGATCAAAAGAACGATGAACAAACACAAACACCAACAAGAATTCCAAGATCCAAGATCAACAAACACCCCTTCTGGCGTTTTGGAGGGTGGCGGCCAAAAGAGAAAAAAAAGAGGAGAGGAGGATTTTAGGTTTTCTGTAAATCTTTTGTAAAAACAATAATGAGTAATGTTTATTTCCTTAACCTCCTTTTAGTAAAAATTGAAATGGGCTTGGCCCATTTGTTCCTTGTAGCCGCGGGTAGGGGGCCCCACATGGGTACCTGTACCTTTTTCCGTGTCTCGACGTTTAGTCATTCGTTCATGATTATTTGTGTTCGCGTTTTATGTGTTCTCGTTACGTAATTATCGTGATCTAATATATTTATTTACGCTCGTAATAAATATATATACGTAATTAATAATAGTTCGTGTTTTAATTACGTTCATGATTTCATGATCGCATGTTCGTGATTAATTATTGTCAAATAATTATTACGTGCTCGTGCGTAGTAAATACTTATCGTGTTCTAACACGTACGTAATACGTAAAATCCTAACACGTAATCGTAATCATGCTATATTAGGAAAGTTTTAATCTAGTACGTACGATCTTAAGGGTACTATTCATGGTAAAAGCATGCAGGTTTTACAACTCTTCCCCCCCTAAAAAGAATAATTCGTCCCCGAATTATAGATAAAGTAAACTGGAAAAGAAGAACATACCCGAATTCAAAATATGAAATGAGGGTAAGAAGCCCAGATAGACTCCTCTGTTTCCCAAGTGGCTTCCCACTCGGTATGATCCCTCCATAGAATTTTGACGAATGGAATCATCTTCTTTCTCATGACCCGTTCTTGTCTGTCAAGAACTCGTTCGGGTTCTTCTATAAAAGTGAGATCTTCACGTATCTGTTCCAGTGGATACTGAACCATGTGAAGGGGATGATACTGGTACCCTCTGAGTAAGGACACATGAAACACATTGTGCACATGCGAAAGCTGCGGAGGTAACGCCAATGGGTAAGATACTTCACCGACTCGTTCAATGATATCAAACGGTCTGATGAAACGAGGACTGAGCTTCCCTTTAATCCTGAAGCGTCTAACACCACGTGCCGGCGAAACCTTAAGGAAGACGTGATCTCCTACGTTAAAGTGTATATCCCTACGATGCTTATCGGCGTAACTCTTCTGACGTGACCGTGCCTCCTGAATTTTCTGCTTAGCTACTGCGATCTTCTCATTGGTCATCTCTATGATTTCCGGTCCTTCGAGTGTTCGCTCGCCAACCTGATCCCAGCAGATTGGGGCGCGACACTTTCTGCCATACAACATCTCAAATGGAGCACACTTGATGCTTGCGTGCCAACTGTTGTTGTATGCAAACTCCACCAAACAGATGTATTCGTCCCAATCACCCGTCCATTCCAACGCACATGACCTCAACATATCTTCCAATGTCTGAATAGTTCGCTCCGACTGTTCGTCCGTTTGAGGATGAAAAGTCGTGCTAAGCTTAAGTTGTGTACCCCAAGCTTTCTACAGACTTTTCCAAAAGCGCGAAGTGAATCGAGGATCTCTGTCTGAGACGATGCTGGATGGTGCACCATGGAGTCTCATGATCTCTCGTCTGTACGTATCTGCGAGTTTACTTACCGGATCTTCCTTGCAGATCGACAAGAAATGATCTGATTTGGTAAGTCGATCAACGATAACTCAAATTGCATCGTGCTTCCTCTTGGTAGGCGGAAGACCAGTAACAAAATCCATGGTGATTTTGTCCCACTTCCACTCTGGAATATCTAACGGTTGAAGGAGACCGCCAGATCGCTGATGCTCGATCTTAACCTGCTGGCAGGTAAGACATTTGGAGATGTAAGTGGCCACATCCTGTTTCATACCACTCCACCAAAAGTACTGCTTGATGTCATGGTACATTTTAGTCGAACCAGGATGTATCGAGAATGGGGAGCTATGAGCTTCAGCTAACAAGGCTTCCCGGAGTTCTTGGTCATCAGGAATACAAAGTCTCGTGCCCTGCCATACGATACCATCTGCATCTACTCTGAATTCTGTCTGCTTCTCCAAATTCGGTACTATCGCCCAGATTTCTCCGTCATCCTTCTGAGCTTCCTTGATCTTAGATAGTAACTCGGGTTCTACTCTAAGATTAGCCCAGTAACCGTGCTGTCCACGTACCATGATTTCTATGTCTAATCGCTCCAAGTCTCTGATGATTTCCTCCTCGATTTTAATGCCGTTGATCATTCCGGACTTCCTGCTAAGAGCATCTGCTACTACATTTGCCTTTCCGGGATGATACTGTAGATTAATGTCATAATCCTTCAACAGCTCTAACCATCTCCTCTGCCTCATCTTCAACTCACGTTGAGTGAAGATATACTTCAAGCTCTTATGGTCCGTGAAAATGTCACATGATTCTCCATATAAGTAGTGCCTCCATATCTTTAATGCAAACATGACTGCAACAAGTTCCAGGTCATGCGTGGGGTAATTTTCTTCATAAGGCTTAAGCTGCCGTGAAGCGTACGCAATCACTTTCCCATGTTGCATGAGAACACAGCCAAGTCCCTTCCCCGATGCATCGCTGTAGATTTGAAATCCACCCGTACCAGATGGTAGAGTAAGAATAGGTGCAGATACTAGCTTCTGCTTCAGGTCTTCAAAGCTCTTCTCTCAATCTTCAGTCCAGACGAATTTCTCCCCTTTCCGCATCAGTTTGGTCAATGGTAGTGCTAGGCAGGAAAAGTTCTCCACGAACCTACGGTAATAGCCAGCTAAGCCTAAGGAACTGCGGACCTCCGTCGCTGATGTCGGCCTTGGCCACTTAGTAATGGCCTCAACCTTCGCTGGATCCATAGTGATTCCTTCTGCTGATACAATGTGACCTAAGAATGCCACCTTGTCTAACCAGAACTCACACTTGGAGAATTTAGCATACAGCTGCTTCTGGCGAAGAATCTGTAGTACTGTACGAAGATGGTCTTCGTGTTCCTCCTTGGACTTTGAGAAAATTAGGATGTCATCGATGAAGACAATGATGAACTTGTCCAGGAATTCATGGAAGATTCTGTTCATCAAATCCATGAACACTGCTGGAGCATTTGTCAGGCTAAATGGCATAACTACAAACTCGTAGTGGCCATAGCGGGTACGAAAAGCAGTCTTAGGGATGTCCTGCTCCTTGACCCGTAGCTGATGGTAGCCTGACCTAAGATCGATCTTGGAGAAATGTTTGGCCCCTTGGATTTGGTCAAACAAATCGTCAATGCGTGGCAGCGGATACCTATTCCGAATGGTAATCTTGTTGAGCTCGCGATAGTCTATGCAAAGACGCATACTGTCGTCCTTCTTCTTAACAAACAAGACCGGTGCGTCCCATGGAGATGCGCTCGGTCGAATGAAACCTCGTTCAAGAAGTTCTTGCAGTTGATCCTTCAGCTCCTTCAGCTCTATGGGAGCCATGCAATAAGGAGCCTTGGAGATTGGTTCAGCTCATGGAACCAGCTCGATACTGAATTCTACTTCTCGTGCAGGTGGTATGCCTGGAAGTTCTGCTGGAAAAACATCTTGGAATTCCGACACTATAGGTTGATCCTGAATTGATGAAGATTCAGCATCCATGTCGTGAACCGGTAGCTAGATAACCCTCGCAGCTATGTGACAGTAGTGCACGCGCTTGCAGGGTAGATATGACTTGTACAGACCGTTCGGGTATGAACCCGTTATGAATGTACTCTGGTGCATTAACATCACCGAAGATAACTCGATATGAATGGCATTCTATGGTAGCATGATGTTTGGATAGCCAATCCATGCCCAAAATCATGTTGAAGTCATTCATGTCCAGCGGAAGTGCGTCAACAGGTCGAACCTTATCGTCAAATTCTAGGGGAAGACTCTTGTATACATGAGTGATTTATACAGAGTCCCTCAAAGGCGTGGAAATAGTAAGCCTATTTTCTAGTGGCAAGGGAGGCATCCTAATGTTCTTAGCATAAGCAGTAGAAATAACCGAGTGAGTAGCACCCGTATCGAAAAGAACACATGCAGCTTGACCATACATATACAAGATTCTAGTGATGGTACCTGTAGACTTGTTAGCCTGGTCTCGAGATGTCGTGTAGACACACCCGGTAGTAGGAGGCGGCTTGGTATCCGCATGTCCCGATGTACCCTCCATCTCGCCCTTACGGCAATCCTTCATAATATGGCCAGGGAGACCACACTTGAATCACGCATCAGTATTACGGCGACATGGTCCTGGGTGCTTGCGGTGGCAAGTAGAGCAAAGAGGATGAGTGTATCCTCCAGCAGGTACTCTGGCTGGCTGAGAACCTGATAAAACATTTTACATAAGACATGGTAATCGGTACAAAGGACAAAGCGGATAATCATAAGATTGAATACCAGTGATAGCTGGACGGCTAGGCTGCGAACCTCTCTGGTTCTGGTCCCTACCGTTTCCATGGTTCTTGGTAGAAGTTTGCTAAAGTGTCAGAATATGAGTTATAACATGAAATCATAATGAAATGCGTAAGTATTAGGACCTGCTGCTGTTGGAGTGTCTAGCGTTGTTACGGTAATTATCATTACCGCCACGCCTATCCGTAGCAGAACGGTCGTTAGTCTGACCGTTTCCCTTGGGCTGATGAGGCTGCTGTTGAGTAGCCGGCTGAGACCGGTCCCCAGTTTTCTGCCTGGAAGATACATTTAAAGAGATGAATAATTGACATATATGGAAAGTATACAGATTGATCATCGCTTGAATACGAATGTTTACCTCTTGTCGGGTCTTTTAGCTTCCCCGAACTCATCTCTCTCCTGCAGCATCTCCAGCTTACGTACTGCATCGACCACTTGTGCTACAGTGTTGAACGTAGCACACACTAGATTGTTTGCGACCGATGTGCGAAGAGCCCATCTAAAGTGATGTGCCTGCTCTTCAGGAGTACCTGCTGCCGTACCAAGGAAACCAGCTAAGCAAAGAAAGCGCTGCATAAACTCGTTGCTATTCTCCCTAGCCCTCTGTCGGATCCCATGGTACTCTCTCTTGAGCTTGTCTTGCTCAGCCTTGGGAAAGAACTGCTCCATCACCCTGTCCTTGAACTGAGCCCAAGTCAAACCAGAAACCCACTCGTCACAACCTTTAGACTGCATCAACGCTAACCACCAATTAAGTACATCGCCTTTGAACCGATAACATGCTAACCTCGCCTTGTATGCGGGGTAACAGCCCATAGAATTGAAAATCTTCTCGATGTGAGCCAACCAGCTTTCAGCATCGCTGGGGCTATTTGTCTTCTCAAAAGCTCGAGGGCGGAGCTTGTTGAATCTATCCAGCCATACTGCTAATGTCACTGGAGGAGGAGGAGGAGGTGCCTGATTATGCTGCTGATTGTTGGCAGCTTGAACTTCAGCCCTGATGTCATTCCTCAGTTGAGGAAGCAAAGCTTGCATAGCAGCTTGAATTGCGGCATTGAGCTGCTCCTGTTCGCGTGTGAGAACCATCTGATAGTATAACATAAAACATATGTTTAAACAGATCAAAACATAAAATATATATATACATGAAAAAAATTATACCAAAATTTCACGAGAAAAATTTTATGCAAGAAAATTTTGTGTATGAATACATGATGCAGTTTTATGAAAACTTTTGTATGCTCGAGAGTGAACGCCTCTAGACAGTTCACCCAAAACAAAAGACATAGCGAGGGGACGCCTATGGGTCGGTCCGAAATTTAAAAGTTTCGATAAAACACATGCGACTAAATTGGGCCATTCCTGTATAAACCATTACTTAGTAAAAAATCTGCGACAATGACATGTATATGTATGCTTAAAAATGATGAATGCATGAAAACAACTGTTAGTTCTAGGAAGACCGTAGTGACTACCCACTAATCACAGGTCATATTTGAGAGCCTACAAGTCAAAGCCTTGGCTCTGATACCATAATTGTAACACCCCATTTTGATAATGGAAATGTCACATGCAATTATGGCGTGTCATCAAAGCATACAAGGAAAAATGTTTAAACATTACTTGACCGTAAAAGGAAAATACCGGAATCAAAAATCGGTAGTCCAAATGTAAAGCTCATCACACACAAACATAGTATAATAAAGGAAAGGACTAAACAGTGTCCATAGCAAATGTATCATAAGAAAGGAAATGCATAAAGTAAAGAAGGCTAGAAAGCTTCCAGTCCATATGCACGTACTCTTAATGTCTATGAGCGTCCCTGAGTACCTGCCGTTTGGGAACATAGAAAAGGAAAACGGCTGAGCAAATACGCTCAGTGCACGGATGTACAATAAAGCATGAATAGGATAAACATATAACATATAACAGCGGAAGAAAACTAAGTCCCGAGTAACCTGGTTAAGTCTTGATAAAACTGGTTTTATAGTTTGAAAAGCCTTATGTTTATCTTGTAAAAATTGTTTATCATAATTTTACTATTAGCCAATATAGGTCATGAAAATCCACCGTGCATGAATACTTGGAGGGGTGACCTCATCATGCAAATTAGAGGGGCTGTCTCTAATTTAATATACTGGTTTTTGGGTAGGAGGGATCAGCTCCTTATGAAGGATGCAAGGCACACACCACATTCACCATGAAATCCTGACTGAAAACATGTAACTAGGATGCACCCATACGCCCCACATGATAAATATAATATAAATGGCCAAAAACTGAAGGGACGCCACGAGCAATCACTCCGCCGTGGTGAAGTCATAACATCAGTGCCTCTAATGTTATGGTTATGGTACCTGTATAACTAGGTGAAACTTGTCATGCATATATATGGCTATAGGTATTCTTAGTTAAACATAAGCAAATCAAACACGTAACTTATACTACGGGAGAACATTTGGCTGCATACGGGGAATCCTAATAAGGAAAGAATGTCCATACTGAAAGGACGGGAATCCGTACCTGTCACACCCCACCATGGCGGAATATGGGGCGCGACGTATGGATATCATCACAACAACAGCGTGTCTATAGAGAGAACTAAATGAAATTGAAATATCATAGATGGCGACACAAATGTCGTGACAATATCTCAACAATGCAGGCGTCTAGGTAAGTAGGTAACAGGCCTACCTCTTACCAAAGACATACAAATAAACAAACATCAAACATATAGGTACCACAAAGTTCACTTAATCAAAACACAAAGTAAAATCTAAGAGGAAAGGGGATTCCTCCGAATGCAATCCTAGCAGCCTCTATACTCTAGCCACTTCTAACATCATCTTGAACAACTACCTCACCTGAAAATGACACTAAAATCTGTCAACATAAAGTTGGTGAGAACATAGGTTTAAGTTATCTAGAACATCATAAGAAACCTTGATATCCGCTGTAAATAAGTTGAAGAAAAACAATTTATAGTAATGGACCATAATGTGATAATCATGCTACATGCATCCACAACAAAACTCAATCCAAGTACCAACCACATCTACAATTCACAAAGCACATTATAACAATCAAGAAGTATCCCGTCACACGCACAAGAACACACACCACACTATCCGGATCTTTCCCACACCACCTGTGGAAGATGAACTATATCCCCGTCGAGATATCTTGCCTCCGAAGAGACGATGCACAAGTACTCAGGACGGATCGTGCCCCACGATCCACACACATCACAACTGGTCCCATAGACGCCCATACATCTATGTACCAAAGCCAATCACAATCCAAACAAGATTAACATAGCAGAACACGTACCAAAGCACATATGAGAACACATAAGCACGCAAGTCACACAATAACACATTTATGTCCACACATTTTATAACATAGTACTAAATCATGTTAAAGAATATTACAAGTGTCATCTCCATCCCATACTGGAAAAAAAAACATTTAAAAACGTAGTAAAATGGGACTATGAACTCACCTGATTGCTTCTCCAAAGTCCTTGCTCTAGCCCCAAGCTAATAATCCAAAAACACATAAATCAATACATGAACCAACCTCTAAAATGGTTCATCAACCTATGATGGACATCTAACCTCCTCTCATATAAATACCCCATTTATAACTCTAAACACCCCATTACCCTTCCCTAACAAGTCCTTAACTTGGTTAAGTTTAATAGCTATCCCGTTCACAATTTTACACAAAACAATCCCAGTTTTAGGTCTCAAAACTTTAAGTCAAACGTCCACTTAAACATACCCATGGTTTCTGTAAAAGGAATATTCATACCCTTACATATGTTGGCTAACACCTCCCACTTTCCCTAACCTTAAAGCTACTGTTAAGGCCCTGATATATATATATATATACTTTTGTCATTCCAGTTTTCCTGATTTTAAACGTATGAAAAGTTCATTACCATTAGAGGGTCTTACCCTAAACCAAAATCTTAGCCCAAGTGCAGATCCTTATTACAATATATAAACCATCTCTCATGTTCGTGAGAAGATCCCAATGCAACCCTAAGTACCCCAAACAACCCAAAACTTAAAAAGAAAACAGGCTGAATTCAAAACTGTTTTGACCTCCGACTGTTGTAACCTGTTTTTGACCCACTTCCCGACCTCCAATTTAGTTCTAGTTTCTTGCATTGGAAAGCCACTTCAAATACCTTTTCAGGGGTATGTGGATCGTAAGATAAGAGTTTGTAGAACTCCAAATATGATCAAAACAATTGACTCAAAAATCTGCCCAGTTTTTAAAAACGGGTTTAACAAAATCAACCACATTAATTAACCCTAATTCCTCTAATTACAAGCCCTAACCCATGTAATCATTATATTATGATTATTACAACATTAATTTACTGTTTATATATAAACCCTAACCCTTAATCCATCATAAGAATGATTAATTAAACATAAAAACAATTAATATGAAAAGGGTTATGAAGATTTTACCTTTTATTTAATGGAAGATGAAGAAAACCTAATTTTATGAAGAACCCTAATTTTCCTCTTCTTTTAGTCGACTATAACTCCAGGGAAAGAAAAAAAAATGCGTTTGATTTAGTGTTGGGGGTTCCTTATATAGCCAAAACAATCCTTGTCCAACCCAATTACCACTTACCATAAATCTTTTCCTTTTTCCTTTTTTTTCTCTTCTAAACCGACCCAAACACCCCTAATTTCGTTTTTTTCTTTATTTTTTTTTCTTTTTATTGTTAATTAATATCTTATTAATATTACCTTAATTTACCTTAATTTATTTCAGCTCCTAAAACTCCCAAAACCTCAAAACCGTAAAACTAGTCAAATTTACGCGTTTTACCGTAAAAGACGTAAAATATACACTTTTAAAAAAAATATCTAATTCTTAAATAAACTTTATAACTAAGTCCTAAATGACTTAAAACCATCCCGAAAAATATTCTTTTGGATAATTACCTCACCCGAGACCTCTAAACGCTAAACCGTAAATCCAAAAAAAAATAATATTACTATAATACTTATACGTATACGTAAACACTACAATATCACAATTTTCATTTCATAGTCACCACTTGTGAGCTCATGAACATGAAATAACCGTTCCTCAATTTACTTATGAGTACTCTATACTCATAAACGATAACCACACCAACCTCGTTCACACAAAATAAACACGTAAACACACAATTCAAGTAAGCACACATAAAATAACCTAAAAGTAAGACCAAGTGACAAACCCAAAACCTAGGGTTGTCACATCACTCCCTCCTAATAGAAATCTCGTCCCGAGATTTACTCCCAAACTCAAACTTATTCTCAGCAAACAAACGAGGATACATATCCTTGATAAAACCTTCACGTTCAAACGTGAACTCAGTTTACACGAAAATAATCTCAACCAACAACACATGAGCCTTAACCGTCCGCGAGGAAACTTATCAAAATCATAAATCAAAACTCATCAAAATATAACCACGTATAATAAGGTCTAAAGAACTCTCAAATTCCTTCCCAACTCATTTCTATGTTAACCCTCCAAGTGTTCATTACCGAAATATACCCAAAACACGAGTTTAAACCATGTTGTCCGAAAATTAACCTTGAACTCAACACTTGTACAATTAATTCGACCAAGCTACTGACTTCCAATTACGAAACTTTCTGAATATTTGAAAAGTATGTTCCGAGTACATAATTTGAAAAGTATGTTCCAAGTACATAATTTTAGGCTTTTGAATCACCCAAAAACCTTTCAAAACGAATAAGTTATGACCAAAACGATTTTTCTCAAAATCTGCCTACTCCGATTTATACCTAAAAAAACGATTTTTAAACCCTAAAACCCCCTATTAATTACCAAAACTAGAACCTAATTTATTTTAATTCCAGAAAATTAAAACTCTATTAATTACATGATTTTAACATATTTCACTAAATAAGAACAAAATTTTTAACTTAAGAACAATAACTTTAGGTGATCAAAACCAAAATATTTTAAAATAACCGAGTCATGCTTATATGTTAAAGATTTTATATTCCACCTTATTTGAAACATGATCCCGACACTTCCTTATTTCATCGACTACCAACAACATTTTTTTCAATTTGCAAGTTCTTTTTTTTTACCATGTATAACTCGAAACAAAAGACATCGTTACCCCAAAAAGAAATCTCCACCATCTCAAAATCCTTCACGCCAAAAGTACCGTACAAACAAACACGTGAAATGAGGACCCGAGAAATGCGCTACTACAGAAGTTGAACATCTCAAAGAGAAACGAGCTAGCAACCATCCCAAGAATACAACCGGTAAGTAGAAAATAATTTTACATACATAGGCATAAGCGTACATACACTCAAATCCATCCAACATATACTATACAAACATGTATTAACTCTCTTTCATGCCATCATACTTGAAAGTCCAGTGGTGTTGTGGCACATATATAATAATGTAGGCCTCCATAATTATACATGTTCCCTTTCACTAATGTACTCCCTCCTATGTTGACACTTATAAGAAATTAATACTACACATAACACATAATCCAACAACTCACAAGCACATAACCACACAAGATAAGATCCAAAACCCTATGTATTAAAATAACATAGTCAATGCACGAAACACATAAACTCGTAGTCCAGCTGAACCAGCGTAGACAAAATTCAAAATGTATAAGGAACATGAAAACATAATTAAACGAAATCCAACAATGACTAGCGTATACGACCATGGTTCCACCCGCACTAATCAAAACTCGTAAAGAAAATAACATGTAGTTAAGTATTAACCATAGTAGTTCATAACCAAACAAATTCTGCGAAAATAATATTCAAACACATCGACTACTATAAAATGCACACATACTCCTATGACGCCTATATGCAGGGACCCTTAAGCTATAGACTAGGCTACACGACTAGGAAACCTAATTCTCTATAACCATTGTCTCTGATACCATTCTGTCACACCCCACCATGGCGGAATATGGGGCGCGACGTATGGATATCATCACAACAACAGCGTGTCTATAGAGAGAACTAAATGAAATTGAAATATCATAGATGGCGACACAAATGTCGTGACAATATCTCAACAATGCAGGCGTCTAGGTAAGTAGGTAACAGGCCTACCTCTTACCAAAGACATACAAATAAACAAACATCAAACATATAGGTACCACAAAGTTCACTTAATCAAAACACAAAGTAAAATCTAAGAGGAAAGGGGATTCCTCCGAATGCAATCCTAGCAGCCTCTATACTCTAGCCACTTCTAACATCATCTTGCACAACTACCTCACTTGAAAATGACACTAAAATCTGTCAACATAAAGTTGGTGAGAACATAGGTTTAAGTTATCTAGAACATCATAAGAAACCTTGACATCCGCTGTAAATAAGTTGAAGAAAAACAATTTATAGTAATGGACCATAATGTGATAATCATGCTACATGCATCCACAACAAAACTCAAGCCAAGTACCAACCACATCTACAATTCACAAAGCACATTATAACAATCAAGAAGTATACCGTCACACGCACAAGAACACACACCACACTATCCGGATCTTTCCCACACCACCTGTGGAAGATGAACTATATCCCCGTCGAGATATCTTGCCTCCGAAGAGACGATGCACAAGTACTCAGGACGGATCGTGCCCCACGCTCCACACACATCACAACTGGTCCCATAGACGCCCATACATCTATGTACCAAAGCCAATCACAATCCAAACAAGATTCACATAGCAGAACACGTACCAAAGCACATATGAGAACACATAAGCACGCAAGTCACACAATAACACATTTATGTCCACACATTTTATAACATAGTACTAAATCATGTTAAAGAACATTACAAGTGTCATCTCCATCCCATACTGGAAAAAAAACATTTAAAAACGTAGTAAAATGGGACTATGAACTCACCTGATTGCTTCTCCAAAGTCCTTGCTCTAGCCCCAAGCTAATAATCCAAAAACACATAAATCAATACATGAACCAACCTCTAAAATGGTTCATCAACCTATGATGGACATCTAACCTCCTCTCATATAAATACCTCATTTATAACACTAAACACCCCATTACCCTTCCCTAACAAGTCCTTAACTTGGTTAATTTTAATAGCTATCCCGTTCACAATTTTACACAAAACAGTCCCAGTTTTAGGTCTCAAAACTTTAAGTCAAACGTCCACTTAAACATACCCATGGTTTCTGTAAAAGGAATATTCATACCCTTACATATGTTGGCTAACACCTCCCACTTGCCCTAACCTTAAAGCTACTGTTAAGGCCCTGATATATATATATATATACTTTTGTCATTCCAGTTTTCCTGATTTTAAACGTATGAAAAGTTCATTACCATTAGAGGGTCTTACCCTAAACCACAATCTTAGCCCAAGTGCAGATCCTTATTAAAATATATAAACCATCTCTCATGTTCGTGAGAAGATCCCAATGCAACCCTAAGTACCCCAAACAACCCAAAACTTAAAAAGAAAACAGGCTGAATTCAAAACTGTTTTGACCTCCGACTGTTGTAACCTGTTTTTGACCCACTTCCCGACCTCCAATTTAGTTCTAGTTTCTTGCATTGGAAAGCCACTTCAAATACCTTTTCAGGGGTATGTGGATCGTAAGATAATAGTTTGTAGAACTCCCAATATGATCAAAACAATTGACTCAAAAATCTGCCCAGTTTTTAAAAACGGGTTTAACAAAATCAACCACATTAATTAACCCTAATTCCTCTAATTACAAGCCCTAACCCATGTAATCATTATATTATGATTATTACAACATTAATTTACTGTTTATATATAAACCCTAACCCTTAATCCATCATAAGAATGATTAATTAAACATAAAAACAATTAATATGAAAAGGGTTATGAAGATTTTACCTTTTATTTAATGGAAGATGAAGAAAACCTAATTTTATGAAGAACCCTAATTTTCCTCTTCTTTTAGTCGACTATAACTCCAGGGAAAGAAAAAAAATGCGTTTGATTTAGTGTTTTGGGTTCCTTATATAGCCAAAACAATCCTTGTCCAACCCAATTACCACTTACCATAAATCTTTTCCTTTTTCCTTTTTTTTCTCTTCTAAACCGACCCAAACACCCCTAATTTCGTTTTTTTCTTTATTTTTTTTCTTTTTATTGTTAATTAATATCTTATTAATATTACCTTAATTTACCTTAATTTATTTCAGCTCCTAAAACTCCCAAAACCTCAAAACCGTAAAACTAGTCAAATTTACGCGTTTTACCGTAAAAGACGTAAAATATACACTTTTAAAAAAAATATCAAATTCTTAAATAAACTTTATAACTAAGTCCTAAATGACTTAAAACCATCCCGAAAAATATTCTTTTGGATAATTACCTCACCCGAGACCTCTAAACGCTAAACCGTAAATCCAAAAAAAAATACTATTACTATAATACTTATACGTATACGTAAACACTACAATATCACCATTTTCATTTCATAGTCACCACTTGTGAGCTCATGAACATGAAATAACCGTTCCTCAATTTACTTATGAGTACTCTATACTCATAAACGATAACCACACCAACCTCGTTCACACAAAATAAACACGTAAACACACAATTCAAGTAAGCACACATAAAATAACCTAAAAGTAAGACCAAGTGACAAACCCAAAACCTAGGGTTGTCACAGTACCTTATGTCCAGTGAACGAAGAAGATGAACTGAGAGGAATCCTACTTCCGTATCACTAGTGGTACATAAATACATACATGAATAAGTATCTGCTTACTAAATACGTAGCTGGTTTTATGTCATGTCTTAGCTTATTTTATATGTTCTTATCATGTTTTACTGTTTAAAGTCTTAAACTGTGTTTATCTTATATTCTGTTTAATCTGATTAAGTATTTCTGGTATTTCATGTATTATTATACTTACTGTGTAATAGTAAGTAACTTTCCAAAAATAGCAGGTTTCCTAAAATAGAAAGTTTCCAAAAATAGAAAGTTTCCAAAAATAGAAAGTTACCAAAAATAGAAAGTTTTCAAAAATAGAAAGTTTCCAAAAATAGAAAGTTTCAAAAATAGAAAGTTTCCAAAAATAGAATTACTGCTTAAAATAGATAAGTTTCTAAAAATAGAAAGTTTCCATAAATAGATCAGCTGCCTTAATTAAATAAGTTTCCATAAATAGATTAGCTGCCTGAAATAAATAAGTTTCTAAAAATAGAAGGTTTCCATAAATAGATTAGCTGCCTTATTTAATTAAGTTTCTAAAAATATAAAGTTTCCATAATTAGAAATAAGCCGGTTAAATAAGCTAAGTGTATAAGCCTAAGTGTTTTCATGATTATTTCTAAGTCATATGATATAATGTATAGTTTAATAATTATTTCATGTAATTAAATTAATCTATAGGTTAAAATATTTAATTAAAGTATAACATGTTTTTAATTAAATAAAGTTAAATACTTAGGTTAAAACATGTATTATTATTTATTAATAATATAACCTAAGTCATGTTAATTAATTAATTATAACCATGGTTTTTAAATAATTTATTAATTATAAGTCTTAAAAATATAAAATACTTAGGTTAGTAATTTCATGATTTTAATAATTAAAATAACCTAAGTCATATTATTAAATTAATCATGTCATATTATTAATTTAATTTTAACATAAGATCATAAAAAAATAATCTAAACATACACCATGAACCAGATCTAGACTAAAAACCATGAACCGGGCATGAAATCGACACCGTACCCCGAACCAAGTCGGGGTTACCCTTGTCTTGATGCTACCGTGGGACCCAATTCATGTTAGATCTATGATTTAATTAGGTTTTATAAAAAACATAACATGTTCGTAATTAATAAAAGATCAAATCAAAAGAAAAAGGTTTAAAAGGATTTACCGAATACTTGGATCAAAAGAACGATGAACAAACACGAACACCAACAAGAATTCCAAGATCCAAGATCAACAAACACCCCTTCTGGTGTTTTGGAGGGTGGCGGCCAAAAGAGAAAAAAAAGAGGAGAGGAGGATTTTAGGTTTTCTGTAAATCTTCTGTAAAAACAATAATGAGTAGTGTTTATTTCCTTAACCTTCTTTTAGTAAAAACTGAAATGGGCTTGGCCCATTTGTTCATTGTAGTCGCGGGTAGGGGGCCCCACATGGGTACCCGTACCTTTTTCCGTGTCTCGACGTTTAGTCATTCGTTCATGATTATTTGTGATCGCGTTTTATGTGTTCTCGTTACGTAATTATCGTGATCTAATATATTTATTTACGCTCGTAATAAATATATATACGTAATTAATAATAGTTCGTGTTTTAATTACGTTCATGATTTCATGATCGCATGTTCGTGATTAATTATTGTCAAATAATTATTACGTGCTCGTGCGTAGTAAATACTTATCGTGTTCTAACACGTACGTAATACGTAAAATCCTAACACGTAATCGTAATCATGCTATATTAGGAAAGTTTTAATCTAGTACGTACGATCTTAAGGGTACTATTCATGGTAAAAGCATGCGGGTTTTACATTACGCCTACGACTGTGAGAACTAGACTGGGGTACATGATGAGGTATAGTCCCCAGCCGGGTCATGAACCCGGCCCTAGAGGTACTACCGTATCCGGCCCATCACGCATGGGTTGGATTAGTGTTGTTTGAGCTTATGGGCTTCGAATGAACAGTGGCCACATAGGCTATGTGTGGCCCACGACCCGCCACAGCCGGTACAGGGTTAGACAGAATCACAGCCCAATTGGGTTTGTGATTTACCCTAAAGAATAGGATATAGACTAACCATAATTAGAAGATAACAATCATGCTAATTATGGTACTTACCCTTTGCTTGGGGCAGAAGCATCGATGAAAGCCCACTAGGGTTTTACCGCCTATATAAGGAACCCCCAAGGGTTCCACAAAGGTATTACATTCTTCACACTCTCATGCCACATCCGATTTCTAACCCTAAACTGATCAGTTACTCTCACGTTGGAGTCTAATCGTGGGACACGTTCCCACAGTAAGCCTAACAGCGTGTTACTTTTAGTGTGCAGGATCTCAAACCGAAGTTCACTTGGTGCGGGAGCCGGAACCCAAGCACCCGATTTAAGCCTAATTCGGGTCAAGCTAGGATCATCCATCTTTTGTATCAACACTACATTTCCTATTGCCCGAAACTGACACTTAGACTCGTTAAGCCCTCAACAAATGAGGACCCTTCGCATTAATAAAAATGTACCCAATACAATGTTCCGACATGATACACATTTGTTGTCCTGGCCCAGGCACAGGAAGCGCTACTCACCCAGATGGGGATGGTCAGTCCCAAATAGATCTATTTATAACATTCAGGTAATTCAATAACTTTTA
Organism: Glebionis coronaria; assembly: GCA_025667525.1. Taxonomy (NCBI): domain Eukaryota; kingdom Viridiplantae; phylum Streptophyta; class Magnoliopsida; order Asterales; family Asteraceae; genus Glebionis; species Glebionis coronaria. Next base: position 575,687,315 of record CM046876.1, read on the forward strand.
ACAGTATCAGTTCACGGGTAAGTGAGGCATCCTACAATAGGCAAATGTAATCCAGGTTAAATGCAGTTCAGTTTACGTCCATAAAATATGTTGCATGTTTTCTTTCCCCATAAAAGGTTTAAAGTTTTGTCAATATATAGTGTGAGGCCATGAACTCACCTCAGTAGTAGTACCGTAATAAATCACAAGTAATCCAACGGAATGCACGCGACACAGTCAACTGCCTAAATAATTGTACAGACTCAGTAAATGCATGAAATAATGTATAAAAGTCTCTGAAAAGTATATGTGCATGCTTATACTGGTTTTAAGCATTTTATCATGATCTCCGTATTTTAATTAGTCATTTAAACAAGTAGTAAAAATATCCATTTTTATTACGTGGTTAATAATAGCGTTCAAGTAATTAATTCTTTACTTATTAATCTTTTACTTTACTTTCATAAATTAGTTTAAATAATTTATTAAAAGAATGATTTTATATATTTAGAAGGATGGGAAAAATATAAATACGTTTAATATATTTACTTTTATAATTTATTCGCGTTTAATTTATATAAACTATATAAATTATTTTTATAAAATGTATAGCACTTTATTTAATTTAAGTTAAAGTCCCCGAATTTTGTATAAATTACTGAATAGTACCTCGATTATAAGTTTGAGATAATGACAGTTTAAGTCCTTATAGATTAGGGTTTAGTTATAATTTTAATATTATAATTAATTAAAAAGGATTTAGGGCTTATATATCTTTTGGCATTTGGCAAAACAAGTCCCTCATCATTTTAACAGTATATAACTTTTGGTTATTGACGTATATAGTCCCTAGGGTTTGTATAATTTTCAGGATATGGAAAAAACCATCCCTCAAGTTATAATTAGGGTTTAGAACTTTTATTAAGTTACAAAAACAGCCCTAAGCTTGTATATTTTCGGCTATTTACGTAATTAGTCCCTAGCGTTGTGAAAACTTAAAATAAGTTTCGGTTAGTTACAATAACGATCCCTAAGGTTTGTTAAGTCACGAATATGGCCAAAACAGTCCTTCTAGTTTCGGGAGTACCACTTGGCCCTTATAGTTCATATTTTCACGGTTATAAGGTTTCAAAAGTCACGATTTTAGTCCTCAAACTTTATAATTGTAGACTTTTGGCCCGAGGCTTTTGTACATCACATTTAAGGTCTCAAAAAGTTTATATAAGCTTAAAATGTCACGTTAGCTTATTGGATAAGTTAAAAAGAGCTTATGGGCTCGACTAGTGTTAAATGGGCTTTACACGGCCCAAAATGATTTCAATTATTGGGCTGTAGGTATTTTTATTGGGCCTAGGGTTATCTTTTAAGTCCAACAAGGCATGGGCTTATAAACTTGGGCTTATCACACGTATATAGGCCTAATGGGCTTATGTGGTTCTCGGCTAGGTTCTATTGGGCTTGGCTAGGCCCGTTAAGACCATATGGGCTTTTAGGTCCATACTAATATTATTTACAAATCCACTAATAGGAGTTAGGATCTAATAAGATTTTGGCAAGGCCTAATTAGCTTATATAATTCTAGAGAAAATTTACATATTACTACAAGAGCCTAATAAGTCTCGGCTTATAATAAGTTTTAGGATTTTCTTGTTTAACATTCATTTAAAAGTTATATCTATGTCTTATAATCATGTCTAGACGAAAATTATATGTGTTCATATGATAGAAAAATTCATGCCGCGACTTATGTCTAGGTTTTTGGTGTTCCATGGTTTTTGTACAAGCTTACTAGTCATGGTTATTCTCTATGAAGATATTGGTGATATAAGAATGTAAGTGTCTAACATTTGCTATAAGTGCATGCTTAAAATCAAACGAGAGTAGCTAATGAAATAATTTATGGTACTTACTTGGTTTTTGTAGAATAATGATAGTAATGGATATAACAAGTGAGCCTTGAATCTACTAAGAATATGATGCGAAAACCCTAGCTAGTGTATATATATGCCGCTACTTTTTTCCCCCTTTTTTCTTTCTTCTCAATTTAATGATATGAGAGATGAATGTGTAAGTGTTTGATGATGATTGAGGAGTAAATGAAGTATTAGTTCAAGGACTTAGTAATGTTTGACCATTTATGCATGTATGCCGAGAGTTGATAGCAAACAAGGGAGAGAAATGGTTTGTGGTTTTAGCAAATGGTATGTGAATACTACTTGTATAGTGAGGAGGGAGTACACAACCATAAATGCTAACCTAGTACATCTTGCCTCTTAGGGCTACATGCAAGCCGATTACCAATGAAGCAAAGGGGACAACATGGTACACTCCTTAATGACAAGATCCTAGTACAAGATTTGGTGAAGGCATGTTGGTGTTTTGGTTTGGTGGAACCCTTCCTAGCCACGGGTTATATGTAACATGTGAGGGAATAGAAAGTTTCAAAATATCTAGGGAGATATAAGGAGTAAATATGTTCTAGAGTTTTAAGTTATGAAGAATTTAGGTAAGTATGTATACCAGCATATATATGAGGCGTGTGATAGTATACTTCAAGGAGAAAAATTGTAATTTTTATGGTGTTTCTAGTATAAGTATATGCTAAGTATAAATTATTTGGTTAAGTTTAGCTATGGTATGGAATGTATACACATATATTGGTGTATTTTAGAGATATTTAACGGATATAATTTGATTATAAAAAGGGTTAAAGTGTAGTCATATGTATGCTCAAAGAAATGTATATAAGTGTCTAAATAACCGTAACTCATATAGTGATTCCTTGCTTAATGATGTCCTTGTGTAACAATGTCTTGGGTTATAATGTGGCCAAGTAATTGCTAGAGTAGTCAAAAGAGACTAAAGGTCCATATCATTTAAAAATAACTATGAAATGATAGTGTGATCAAATAAAAGACTAATGCTTCATATAATCATGTAAGGTGGGAAAACATAGGTTCCAGAAATGATGAGTATGTAGGTTGACAAAGTCAAATAGGTAAAATTAGGGGTTTTATAGTACATTCCTGTTATTTTAGCTTTGTCCTCAAAGCTTAAGACGACGTCACCGGTCAGGTGAACAGTTGCGGGTACTTGGTTCAGATTAAGTCTTCTCATTCTCAGGTGAACTCAAGACCTCTCATCGAGTTCCAACGTACCTTGATCAACGGAATGCGACTGCGTATCAATTTCTTAACCGTTCTTTCCATGATTTCTACTGGTTCTTCTGTGAACTAGAGTTTGTCATCGAATTGAACTCCTTCTAGTGGCATAGCGAATGGTTCTTCAGCATAACACTTCTTTAGGTTTGACACATGGAAGGTAGAGTGTACCCCGCTCAATTGTTGTGGTAACTCCAAAGGATATGCTACCTCTATGATCCTGGCTATCACTTTGAGAGGGCCTACATAACGTGGGTTCAGTTTTCCATGTTTAACAAAGCGTACAACTCCCTTCCAAGGTGATACCTTGAGCATGACGTGGTCACCTACTTCAAATTGCATAAGTTTACGTTTCCGGTCCGCATAGCTCTTTTGTCGAGCGCGAGCATCTTGAATTCTTTGCTTTATGAGGACAATCTTGTCGGTAGTCTCTTGGATTAACTCAAGTCCGGTGAGCTGAAATTCACCTACTTCTGCCCAGCACATAGGTTAACGACACTTTCAACCATATAGTGCTTTGAAAGGGGCAACCTTGATGCTGGCGTGATAGATGTTGTTGTAGGAGAGTTCAACTAAAGGTATGTGGTCAACCCTTCCATTTCCAAAGTCAATCACACATGCTCGTAGCATGTCTTCTAGAGTCTGGATGGTTCGTTCACTTTGACCGTCAGTCTGTGGATGATAAGTAGTGCTTGTAACACCCTATTTAATAGGATATAGCGATATAGTAAATTATGGGGTATCATCAAAGCATGCAAGGTAAATGTCTAAACATTCATGACCATAAATAGAAATACTGGAATCAAACATCGGTAGTCTAGTAACTCACAAACAAGCAATATAAGTACTGTAAATGGAAAGGACTAAACAATGTCCAAAAGAAGTAACGTATGATAAAGTAGGAATAAATGCATAAGGTAAAAGAGGCCGGATAGCTTCCAATCCGAATGCACATACTCTGGAGTTCCTACTTGTGTCCTTGGGTACCTGCCATTTGGGAACATGGAAAAGTAGACGGCTGAGCATAACACTCAGTGCATGGATATACAATAAAGCATGGAAAACATAGAGTGTAGAAGCATATAAAGAATATAAAGCATGAATGGCAGCGGAAATGAGTAAGTCCTAGAAAACCTAGTTGTCTGTCATGTTAACTGGTTTTAGTTCTGAAAACATAGCTTATGTTACTAATGAAAATCTGTAGTAGTTAATGTACCATAATAACCAATATAGGTCATGAGGTCAACAACGTGCATGAATACTTGGAGGGGAGACCTCATCATGCAATTAGAGGGGTTGCCTCTAATTAACTGGTAAGTGGGTAGGAGGGATCAGCTCCTTGTGAAGGATGAAAGGCACACACCACATTCACCATGAAATCCTGACTAAAACATGTAACTAGGATGCACCCATACGCCCCACATGATAATATAATAATATACTGGCCAAATAACTTAAAAGGGACGCCACGAGCTATCACTCCGCCGTGGTGAAGTCATAACACTAGTGCCTCTAGTGTTTTGGTTATGGTACCTCCATAACTAGGTGAAACTAGTCATGCATGTATATGGCTAAGGTAACTAATAAAACATAAGCATTTAATCTGTAACTACTGGGGAAAATAGTTGGCTGCATACGAGAAATCCTAATGAAGGAAGAGATTGTCCTTATTGAAGGAGTGGAAATCCGTACCTTATGTCCAATAGAAGCTAACGGAAACGATGAAGACTAATCCGCCTTGACGGATAACACTACATATTAAATATGGACGTGTATGAGTTGTCTGAATTACACATGTTTTATTGGTTCTGTGTGTTATTAGCTTGTTATACGTATTTTGTCATGCTTTACTGTATTAACTGTCATTATTCTTATGTTCTGTTGTGTATTATTCATGTATTAGTGTATTATAATACTTGTATTGTAATACTAAGTAACATTCTAAAAATAGCAGGTTTCCATAAATAGTAAGTTTCCAAAAATAGAAAGTTTCCAAAAATAAAAAGTTCCCAAAAATAGTAAGTTTCTATAATTAGAATTAAACTGAATTATAAATAATAAGTGAAGTTAAATTAGTACAATACAAGTCATGATTATAGTTTGTTAATTAAATAACTGGTTATTTTAAATAAACTATACGTTATATGATTTTAATTAAAATACATGTTTAATTAAAATGACTAAGTATAATACCTTAGGTTATACATGAATTAATTTAAATAAATTAATTAACCTATAATTTAATATGACGTGATTTATAAAAATAGTTTTTATAAAAACCCAAATCCCGAGCCCGTGTTTTAATTTAGTCGAACCAAATAAGCTATAAATAAAGTCCCACCGAGACCTTGGAAGGGTCCCGGTTGACACTACTTAATCAAATAAACATGTAAACATACCCCGAATCGATGTTGGGGTCCCTTTGGTCTCGGGTTCGATCAAACAAAACCAACCGAGCCCCTTAGGGGTCTCGGTGGTGTCTCGGTTACACCAAACCGAACAAACAAACACACCCCGACCCATGGTCGGGGTTCTCTTGCTGCGCCGACCCAACACCAAACCAAACTGAGCCCCTTGGGGGTCTCGGTGGTGGTGGAAAAAACAAGCCGAGCACCCATTTGGTGTCTCGATGTCTTGGCCGGTCCACAACCACAAAGCAAACTTGCCATTGACACAAATTAATTAATGCTAGTTATTCCTTTTTTATGTTCAAGTGATTAATTAATTTTTAAACCTGAAATCATAAGAAAATAAAATGAAAAGAAAAGGTTTTTGAATATACCATTGCGTATAGAATGATGAGTAATCACGAATAAGTAAACAAATACAAAAATCGTCCGGGTTTGCCCTTGTTCTTAAGGTGGCTGGTGGCTATGGTGGAAAAAGGAGGAAGAGGACAAAGTTTTCTGTAACCCAAAATATGAGAGAAAATAATTCTCTAGAGGTTTTAATAAAATTGGTTTTGGGCCAAAAGGCCCACTTGACCTCTTTCCTTTGTCTAGTCGCGGTATGTGGGGCCCACATGGGGTAACCTATAGTTTTTGTGTGTTAAATAATTTACGTGTGTGTTCGTGATTTATTATTCTTGATTTTGGTATTCGTAATCGTGTCACATTTATAATATTCATGATTGTTCGTTATTTATTGTCGTGACACGTGTATTAATATTATAAATGGAAAGTTTAATTTTGCCGTGTTTTCGTATGTTACTGTTCACATGTACTGTTCATAGGTTTTTAATGCGGGTTTTACAACTCTTCCCCTCTAAAAGAACAATTCGTCCTCGAATTAGGGAAACATAAACATGAAATAAAAACATACCCGAATCTGATCAAGTGGATAATGGACAACATGAACTGGATGATAGTTGTATCCTCTGAGTAAGGACACATGGAACACGTTGTGAACATGTAATAGCTGAGGCGGTAACGCTAAACACTATGACACTTCACCAACGCGTTCTATGACGTCGAACGGTCTGATGAAGCGAGGACTGAGCTTCCCTCTGATTCCAAAACGTCTAACTCCTCGTGCAGGTGATATCTTGAGGAAAACGTGATCACCCACGTTAAAGGACACATCTCTACGATGTTTATCGGCATAGCTCTTCTGACGAGCACGAGCTTCCTGAAGCGTTTCCTTGGCGACAACGACCTTCTCATTGGTCACTTCAATAATCTATGGACATTCAAGCAGTCGTTCGCCCACTTGATCCAAGCAGACTGGAGCGCGAAACTTTGTGCCATACAAAATCTCAAAGGGAGCACACTTGATGTTAGCGTGCCAGCTGTTGTTGTATGTGAATTCTACTAATAATATATAACCGTCCCAGCTTCCTGACCATTCTAGAGAACACGATCGTAGCATGTCCTCCAATGTCTGAATGGTACGTTCTGACTGTCCGTCGGTCTGAGGATGAAAGACAGTGCTGAGCTTAAGTTTGGTGCCCCAAGCTTTCTACAGACTCTGCCAAAAACGTGATGTGAAACGGGGATCTCTGTCAGAGATGATTTCTGATGGAGTACCATGCAGTCTCATGATCTCCCTCTGGAATGTGTCTGCTAATTTGCTGATCGGATGCTCCTTGCGAATCGGCAGAAAATGAGCAGATTTAGTCAACCTATCCACAATGTCCCAGATAGCGTCATTCTTCTTCTGAGTAACTGGAAGACCAGTAACAAAATACATGGAGATTTTGTCCCACTTCCATGCTGGAATATCTAATCGTTATAGTAAACCACTAGCTCGCTGATGTTCGATCTTCACCTGCTGGCAGATCATACATTTAGAAACGAATGTGGCAACATCCTGCTTCATACCACTCCACCAAAAGTGTTGCTTGATGTCGTGGTACATCTTGGTAGAACCAGGATGTATGGTAAATGGAGAACTGTGAGCTTCAGTCAACACAACTTCCCTGAGGGTAGAGTCACCAGGAACCACTAGTCTAGTGCCCTACCATAAGATACAGTCATCGTCAACACGAAACTCCGTCTGCTGATCAAGATTCTGAATAATAGCCCAAATATCACCATCGTCCTTCTGAGCTTTCTTGATCCTAGAATGTAAGTCTAGTTCCACTCTAAGATTAGCCCAGTACCCGTGCTGTCCTTGTACACAAAACTCAATATCAGTCATCTCTAGGTCACGAATGATCTCCTTTTCAATCTAAATGCTAACAATCATACACTACCTTCTGCTTAGAGCATCTGCCATCACATTTGCCTTACCAGGATGGTACTGAATGTTGGTGTCGTATTACTTCAATAGCTCTAACCATATCCTCTGTCTCAAGTTAAGTTCCTTCTGAGTGAAGATGTATTTGAGACTCTTGTGGTCGGTGAATATGACACATGATTTACCATACAAATAATGTCTCCAGATCTTCAACGCGAAAAACTGCTGCAAGCTCTAAATCGTGAGTAGGATAGTTTTCTTCATAAGGTTTCAGCTTTCGTGATGCATATGCAATAACCTTCCCATGTTCCATGAGAACTCAACCTAAACCATTTCCTGAAGCGTCACTATATGTCTGAAATCCACTTGAGCCAGATGGGAGAGTAAGAATAGGTGCAGTCACTAACTTCTGCTTAAGATCTTCAAAGCTCTTCTCTCGCTCTTCCGTCCAGACGAATTTCTCTCCTTTCCTCATCAGCTTAGTCAAAGGTAAGGCTAACCGTGAAAAGTTCTCGACAAACCTACGGTAGTAGCCAGCTAAACCCAGAAAACTTCTAACTTTTGTTGCAGATGTAGGTCTCGGCCATTTAGTGATAGCTTCAACCTTGGTAGGATCCATGGTGATCCCCTCTATAGATACAATATTTCCCAAAAATGCCACCTTGGTTAACCAGAACTCACACTTAGAGAACTTGGCGTACAGCTGCTTCTGACGAAGAATCTGTAAGACTGTACGAAGGTGTTACTCATGTTCCTCCTTGGATTTGGAGAATATCAGGATGTCATCAATGAACACAATAAAGAACTTGTCCAAAAACTCATGGAAGACACGTTTCAACAAATCCATGAAGACAGCTGGAGCATTAGTGAGTCCGAAAGGCATGACTACGAACTCGTAGTGCCCATTGCGTGTACGGAAAGCAGTCTTGGAGATATCCTGCTCTTTGACCCGTAACTGATGGTAGCCGGATCTTATATCGATCTTAGAGAAATGCATGGCGACCTAAAGTTGATCGAATAGGTCATCAATTCGCGACAAAGGATAACGATTCTTGATCGTGATCTTGTTCAGCTCACGATAGTCTATACATAAACGCATGCTGCCGTCTTTCTTCTTCACGAACAGTACCGGTGCACCCCATGGTGATGAACTGGGACGGATGAAACCTCGTTTAAGAAGTTCCTGAAGCTGATCTTTTAGTTCCTCTATCTCTATAGGAGCCATACAGTAAGGAGCTTTGGAAATTGGCTCTACACCTGGTATGAGCTCGATTCCAAACTCGACTTTACGAACAGGTGGTATGCCCGGAAGTTCATCTGGAAATATGTCAGGAAACTCTGACACAATAGGTTGATCTTGGATCGATGGAGACTCGGCAGTAATTTCATGAATATTGGCTATGAAGCCCTGACAGTCGTGCGATAGCAATGTATGCGCCTCCATGGATGAAATAGTCTGTACTGACCTCCCTGGTAGAAAACCATGGTGTATGTACTCTGGAGATTTAACATCACCGAAGATAACCCGATAAGTGTAGCAGTCAATCGTGGCCTGGTGTTTAGATAACCAGTCTATGCCCAAAATCAAGTCAAAATTGCAAATGTCCAAAGGAAGTGCGTCAACTCTACGGATCTTGTCATCAAATTCTAGGGGAAGATCTCTGTACACTTGAGTGATTCGTACAGAGTCCCTAAGTGGCGTGGAAATTTATAAGGAATTATCTAATGGCATCAGGGAAATCCTAACACGTGCAGCAAAAGTAGTGGATACGACTAAATGCGTCGCTCCGGTATCAAATAGAACACATGCTGCCAAACCATTCATAAAGAGATTTCCAGTGATGGTACCTGAAGTCTTATTCGCCTGATCTCGAGTACTAGTGAACACGCGACCAAAAGTAGGAGGTGGCTTGGTGTCGGCGTATCCAGAGGTGCCTTCTATCTCACCCTGGCGACAGTCCTTCTGCTGATGGCCTTGTTGGCCACACTTGAAACAACCACCAGTACCTCGACGACAAATACCAGAGTCTCTGCGCTAAAAAGTAGGACAAACAAAATGCGTGAATCCTCCACAAGCGTCCTAGTTATCTGAGAGCCTGTTTAAGGATTACATGCATGAGACATGATCGTGGAACATAAACATGATTACATAAAAGGTGTAAATTTTACCAGATGAGGTAGAACGGTTAGGTTGTGAACCCCTACGGTCCTGATCTCTGCCGTTACCATTGTTCCTGATTTAACAATTGTTGGAGTGTCAGAATACCATAACATAAAATAGTTGAACATGAAAGAAGGTTAGTGTAGGGACCTGCTGTTGTTTGAGTTGTTAGCGTTGTTACGGTAACCATCGTTACCGCCACGCCTCTCAGAACCAGAACGGTCGTTAGTCTGACCGTTTCCCTTGGATGCTTGCTGTTAGGCGGCCGCAGGCTTACGGTCGTCAGTCTTCTGTCTGGAATATATATATTGTTTAACAGGGGTTATATGAAAAGAATAATACTGATGGAAATGAATTGTTTACAATTGGTGATTGAAGATACCTCATCACTGCTCTGTCATCACCAAACTCCTCTCGTTCTTCAAGCATCTCGAGCTTACGGGCTGCATCGGCCACTTGTGACACTGTAGTGAAAGTAGCACATACCAGGTTGTTGGAAACCGAAGTGCGAAGTGCCCATAAAAAATTCTCAGCCTACTCCGCGGCAGTTCCTGCGACTGGACCCAGAAAACCTGCTAACCGGAGAAACCTTTGCATGAATTCATTGTTGTTTTCACCAGCAATCTGCCGAATATTGTGGTAGTCCCTCTAGAGCTTTTCCTACTCAGCATGTGGAAAGTACTGATTAAGGAAGAGCTCCTTAAACCGGTGCCATGTCAGCTGTGCAACCCAATTGTCACCACCATTGGACTGCTTGATCGATTTCCACCACTACATCACATCACCTTCAAACTTATAGCAAGCCAGTATTGCCTTGTAAATACCATCACAACCCATAGCATCGAAAATCTTCTCGATGTGATAAATCCAACCCTCTGCCTCGTTAGGGCTGTCAGTCTGTTCAGACGAAAGGGGTCGTTGTTTGTTGAATCTTAATATGTGTGAAAACACTTAACCTTTTACCACTTATTTCCAATAATAAAAAGACCAAAACGTGTATTTTATGTCATAAAAGTCGGAATTATGCGTGGTTTGTGTTTTTATTGTGTTTCAGGATAAAAATATGAAAAAGGGAGAAAACATGGGCTATCACAGGCTTTTATCAAAGAAAACGAGAAAAGACGAAGTCAAAAGATCAAGAGTGCAAAAAGAACGGAAGTCCAAGGCCTATTCTGAAGATTTATCGAAGAAAAAGTCTAAAGACGGAAGTTTAATAAAGTCGAAGAACCAAGTCTAATTAAAGAAGAAAATTATAAGACGAGTTTAATTTATATCGACAAATCCCGAGACGACGTCGAGAAAGACAAAGAATTTAAATCGAGTCGAGACAAAATCTCCAACCAAGTCATAAGAGTAAACGGTGGAGGAGGAGGAGGGTTGTTGTGATTAACATCACCTTCAAACTTATAGCAAGCCAGTATTGCCTTGTAAATACCATCACAACCCATAGCATCGAAAATCTTCTCGATGTGATAAATCCAAGCCTCTGCCTCGTTAGGGCTGTCAGTCTGTTCAGACGAAAGGGGTCGTTGTTTGTTGAATCTTAATATGTGTGAAAACACTTAACCTTTTACCACTTATTTCCAATAATAAAAAGACCAAAACGTGTATTTTATGTCATAAAAGTCGGAATTATGCGTGGTTTGTGTTTTTATTGTGTTTCAGGATAAAAATATGAAAAAGGGAGAAAACATGGGCTATCACAGGCTTTTATCGAAGAAAACGAGAAAAGACGAAGTCAAAAGATCAAGAGTGCAAAAAGAACGGAAGTCCAAGGCCTATTCTGAAGATTTATCGAAGAAAAAGTCTAAAGACGGAAGTTTAATAAAGTCGAAGAACCAAGTCTAATTAAAGAAGAAAATTATAAGACGAGTTTAATTTATATCGACAAATCCCGAGACGACGTCGAGAAAGACAAAGAATTTAAATCGAGTCGAGACAAAGTCTCCAACCAAGTCATAAGAGTAAACGGTGGAGGAGGAGGAGGGTTGTTGTGATTAACATGAGCCTGGAATTCCGCCTGAAGTTCATCCCTGATTTCATTGCGAAGTTGGCGAAGGAGGGCTTGCAGAGATGCATTGAAAGCTGCTGTCAAATCTGGAGTATTACGATTGTTCACCATCTGACAATTTAAAACAACAAAATGCAACATAAATTATAAATCTGAAATGAGATAACATAAGAATGCATGAAAAATGTATAAATCAAAGAAGCAGTTTATAATGCATGAAACAATGTAAAAATGCATGATGCAGTTTATAAAACTTTTATATGAACGGGAGTGAACGCCTATGGTCAGTTCACTCAAAACAAAAGACATGACACGGGGACGCCAATGGGTCGGTCCCAAATTTAAAAGTTTCGATAAAAGCACATGCCACAAATAGGGCCAGTCCTGTACCAACCATTACTTAGTCATAAACCTACTACAATGATATGAATGCATGAAATAAAATGAAAATCAATGAATGCATGAAAACCAACTGTCAGTTCCAGGAAGACACTGGTGACTACCCGTAAGTCACAGGTTATTTTTACAGAGCTACAGGTCGAAACCTTGGCTCTGATACCATAATTGTACCACCCCATTTAATAGGATAAACTGCTATTGTAACACCCCCAAATTTACAACGCAGCGGAATACAACATTGGGGTGCTACTTCATAATACAAGCTCACGAGTCACAGTAAACGAATTTAAAAGAAATATTTACCAATAATGATTTCATCAAAAAGATTAGAGTTACAAGGTCCCAATAAACTTAAGAAAACTTATTTTTACAAATAAGTTTCAATATACAATGTTTATCTTTTAAATTTTTTTTTATCCAATGTATAAAATTCACCAAGTCCACTTACTTCGATATCCTCATCCAATCCCATCCAAGCAAGCTAATATAAACCTGAGATAAACATGCTAAAATGTCAACAAAAATGTCGAGTGAATCCATAGAGTTTATAAACAATAACTTTGAACACAAGCTTAATAAACATTATATTCATAGAACAATCAAACGATGCTAGAGCCACGAATCAAACCTTAACCGTGTGCCCAACCTGGAGTGATACACCCCCAATACTAAATACAATATGTCCTTGTATGCTCCTCGTAAGAAACATACCCCGGACAGGTCGTTAGGCAAAAATAGATCTATTATTATTGTATTAGCGTTTACCGGTTTTCGGTAATTAACGGTCCATGAAGGAAAGGCCACAACATAACACCCATAGCAACGTTCACATAATAAAACTACTTGTGTTCAATTTTCTAAAACAAGCATGTATCCCCCTCGCGGGTTTGTAAAACATAAAAGGATTTAAATGTGAGGCTATGAACTCACCTTAAGCCACAAGAGTAATGAAGTAGAAGTACTGAAGTTAAATCAATGAGGAAGCGAAACAACATTCTCCTAAGTATCACCTAGAAGAAATGATGACTTAGCATAGAGAAACAAACACACGTGATAGAAACAAACAAAAGATGCAAGAAGAATCAATGATCGTGATATGGCGTTCTAAGTACTTTCTAACTAAAATGAAACTCAACCAAAATACCTTTAGGACCTGAACTAATCCATCTCAAGTATCAACCACTTATGGCCTAACTCAATTATTTATAAAAAATTATGTTATTTAACTCCTTTTAAACAACATGCCTTTATAAAAATTCTGCCCATACCCCAACTTAATGAAATCATATCTCAACATCCATAATAGGTATGAACATGAGGTTTTCGTCTCAAACTAGATATAATTCCTTAGTTTACTGATATTAAAAGAAAAATAACCCAAAGCGTTCAGATCCTAGGTGAAATTATCATTTATTCTCAAGTGTCAAATCTGATTATTTAAAACGTTTTTACGTCTAACCATTTTTAGTGTAATTCCCAAAACATAACTCCTTTTGATCCGAAACGAAAGCTCAAATATAATTTTATCTAATTACTACTGTTTTATATAATAAAATAGGTTACTCACTTTGAAAAGACCTGGACATATTTCTATTTGAAAATCTGGACACCATTTTTAGTTCTTTAAGCCATTTTAGTCATAACTCCATCATCCGGAAGGATTACGGCTCTACCCAAGGAACCACATGGTCCTAATATATTGTACCGTTCAAAAATGTAAATACCCAGTAGTACCCAATGTTAAAATAATTCGTTATAGGCCAAACAATATGATTAGTAAATTCTAAGTTTGTTTTTAAGACTAGCTTGCTAATTTAGACGTATCTCACTCGTCCGAAAGAGATACGGCTCCATCCAATTCACCAAATGGACCTGAGATTATAAGCTATATATTTATATAAAAATACAGTAGGCTTCAAGACAAAAATATTAACCAAAGTTATAAACTAACTGCATAACACTATAAGAACACCCAATAAAACAAGTAAAACCGTTTTGAACATAATTTGGTCATCCGAATGAGTTATGGGTCCATCCAAATCAACAGTTATACCTTAGGTTATTATCTACCCAACCAAGCATGAACTCAAAGACCTCAAGTCAAAAATAATTCGTCATAACACCAACCACCTGCTGTCCCAATTTCTAATCCAAACACCACTTTAAATCCAATCTATCCTATCCCAATATCAATTCCAAACTAAGACCTAATGCCATATCACTTTCATGATCATCTAAATGCATGCATTCATAAATAAAATTCAGAAATCAAAAAGAGAAATAATCAAACAAAATTAAACAATAATCAAAATAGATTATGGCTTACATTGAGGTTAATTGAAGAAAACACGAATTAATCATCCACTCCTATTGGGGTTGTTTTGATCAAACGACCCAAGAGACCAAGAAAATAACATCTTTTTTATTTTAAAGACAATCTAAGCCTTCTATTAATTCCATAACTCCAGCCCTCAAACTCTTTTTAAAAGATTTTTACACAACTCCTTTATTTCTTTGATTCAAGGTTCTAAACTTTGCATAGGCTAATTTCTAGTGATTATAAAGGATGGATTATGATTGCATGTTCAATATAAGATGGTGATGGTGGTGATTTGATGATGATTCATGGCTGAATATGGGAGGATGAAGAGTGATTTGATTTTAGAGAGAGAAAGGTGTGAAGGTAAAATGTGGTTTTGAAAGAATAAAAAGGAGTAAATAAAAAAATTAATCCCATTGGTGGGCGTGGGTGGTGTAATTCCGGTTTTGAGGTGTCCAAGGGGAAGCAAAAATATATTTTCTTGTCAAATATAAGTTTTATAAGGTTTATTCAGTGTTATGTAAACATTTAAAGGTGAAAACACGAGTTTTAACATAAAATCGGGCTTACCGGGTAACGTAGAACTCTTGAAAAGTGGAGTGACCCATGTTTGTAAATATAACTAAATTAAGTTCATATAATATTATTAGTGAATCTATTTGAATGTTAAAGTTAAATGTTTTTCAAAAGGTTTGACTGTTTAAGCTAAATGCGCAGTTTTTAGATAAAACGCGATAAAAATCCAAAAAGTCAAGTAAAACGTTAAAGTTAATATTTATAAGTATTTGTAGTATTTTAAGGATATTATAAGCTATGTGAGACACTCAAATAGTTAAAAGCCCTAATCATGGTTTGAAATTAGCAAAAACGTGAAAAAACGCAAACCGAGTAATTCGTAAACATAACATTTAACTCAAAAGTAAAATGAAGAACGAAACATGAATAAAATATCGATCTTGAAAATATGGGTTTTTACATTCTACCCACCTTAAGGGAGCGCCGTCTCGGTGCTCAATTCAACTTATATCTACATGGATTGCAACGGTCGATACACATTCGGAAATAAATCCATATAACAAGTTACGAGTGGAAAGGAGTGAGCGCATTTGGAAATTTTTCAAAGCGACAATAAATTCATAACCATCGGTGATGACGCCGATTAAATAGAAACACATATTGTCACGGGTCTCGTTAAAAGAGATCACGTCATAGAAAATCTTCTCGAGAGTACATAACTTCATCGAATGCATTACAAAATTACTCAAAATTGTTACTGATCGTACAAAATCACCTAATCACATGATCGCTAACAGGGAATCCTTTCATCAAAAGAGATTTCATCGACGCAGAAATCATTCGGACTATACATTACTCCATCGAACGCACTACGACATAAATTAAAAGATTGAATGTTATCACTAAGCACATATTATCACATTACGACACGCTTGCAAACTAACCAAGCCATGCCAAATCAATTAGTTCAATCAAGTTAACTCATGCTTTCTAAATAGCCAAGCCATGATAAATATGAATACTTGACAGGATTTTTGGATGAGTCCAATCAAAGGAAAGTTTGCACGTTAAAGGATGTTCACGGGCCTGATAGCCATGGATTCATATCCAAAAAGATTTTTCTCATAGGAGGGTGCTCACACACGGATCCATACCCTAAAGATAGTACGGGGTGCTCACAAACGGATACATACCCAAATGATATTACGGGGTGCTCACAACCGGATATATACCCAAATGATATTACAGGGTGCTCACCAATGAATCCATACCCAAAAGATATTACAGGGTGCTCACAAACGGGTACATACCCAAAAGAATATAGGTATGTGTTACCTTCCGATCGGACGTCATTTCACAATGCCGCCTCGAGCTCGCACAACGTATGGCCACTCGACTAAATCACATATCACATAAACACATAACAAGCAAGGTTTTGCACATAAATTTCAACTCTGGCTATCCACCGTTTATTCATCGACGATCAAAGGGGATCGAGTCAAGCACAAGGATTCCTCAATTGAATAAACAAAGACGGCAACCCGGATTGTCGTTCATCTACCGATGCGCGGTCGGCAAACTTAAACTATCCATCGCATACTGTTTTATTCCCTACAGATTATGATGACGGACGACACCACTGGATCTAGTAGGATCCGACCATTGTGCTTGGCTCTCGCGCCGAAGGCTCTCCTTTTTTTAGCCATCCTTGTGTGACCCTACGTTGGTATACGAGTCCGCACTCTACGTTGGTATTCGAGTTCACAATGAAGAATAGGAGCAAATCAAACACCTCGAATTCAAAACTCGAGATTATGAAGATTCGTCCGTGGCATTATCTGACCGAACACATGCGTTTCGGGGGAAGAAGTCTTCTTCATTGGCCTCGAAGTTACTCGAACTCGATTTTCCTCTAGTTGGTAGTCTGCTGATCTTGTTAAAATTTCTTCTTAGTGTCGGTACGAGGTTTCTTGGTAATTTATCACCAACATGGTGATTTAGACGGGATTCACACATTGTACATGACAATTTTTTTTTACGGAAATATTCGGTCAAGGTGACTTTCTAAGTCAACACCAATCGAAAGAGAAGATGTCAAGGAACACAAGGAATTGAACATGTTCTTACGGAATCGAATTGAACATGATTACTTGCATAAGGATCCGCCATTTGGAAGTTTCTCACCCAAACATTTATCCAAAACCACTAGTTTAAAGGCAACGATTGATCTGACATGACGTGGCTCTTCCTGAATTATGCATAGTTAGCTAGGCTATGTATAATTAAGGACCAAGCAACGACATATTTAATACATCACGACTCTTCCCGAATTATGCATAATTAGCTAGGCTATGCATAATTTAGGACCGAGTGAGGACATATTCGACACTACTAAAAGAAACTTTATGATTATTGCACAACATACAAAATTATGACAGTTTTTGACTTATTCTTGAAAATAAGTAAATCACTTGACATAGAAATCAGAAATTATTTTTACCCTTGTTTCTAGAAATACATCAACTATTTGTTTATTCATTCTTGGGAAACATATTTTTCCTTCGTCTTCTTGTAAAAATACTCAACATAATTTGATATTTAGTTCGATAAAATACTTTATATATTAATATATATTCTTGAAAATTTTTATTTCATAAAATGACGCTAAGGTGGTTTGGAATCAAGGATCAATGCAAGTATAAAGAGTAAAAATCAAGAATCAATGAGATTGAATGAGGTGAATGAGCAATATATTTCTACTAAAATTACTTATACTATGAGTCAAGATACACCTAAGATATGTCAAGAGTTTCAGGGTAACAACAACATCTATAGAAATCGTGAAATGAACATCGAGCATCATCACAAATGCCGAAAATTAAACAATGATAATAATCTCTATAATGAAGCCAAGGGTAGTACATGCGCTCCCCAATTATACATTCAATATCTAAAAGGTTATCTCCACTGTTTCGCGTTAAAACGCATATTGCACCAAATTTAGTTTCCAATAACAAGAGAAGGACAGGTTGCAGGGTCCGTGAAGGGGACAAAAATACAGCAGGCAACATATCCTTACTAACAGTACTAGAAAAATAACGATGTATATAAAATGGTCCTATTCCAAGGACAAGATCAAAGTTGAACAAATCTGGACTACTCAATTCCAATGTTAGAATCGTAAGATCAGGGGAGTGATAAGGTATGATGGAACCATACGTACCTAGAACATTAGATATATATCTTATATATCCTTAAAAGAAATAATACTAGTATGCATGTGATGAGAAATCCACTTGCGCGTTCTAATTAATATCATTTAACTTATTGTATAAGCGATTATTTTTACATATTTAAATTACCCTACCATTGAAAACTTCCTATATTTTTTTTCATGTTTTTAACTTTATAAAGTTGTTGTTTTTGAAAAATTATCATTTCGAGAAAATTACTATTTTGAGTTGATTCGGTTACTGGGTTATCATAATCGATAAAATTATTAGAATTAAAGATTTCTATACTTGTGTCAAAGTTTTATTGTCATTAATTTCTTAAATAATATAAATGTATATATAAAAAATAATTAGACTTTTTTTTATCTTTTTTTTACAAGTCTCGTAGCAACGTAAAACGACATTTCAAACAAAAATCGTGTTTTGCCGGATGGCTAAAACTGACTCTAAATTCTCGAATCGCTCTTTGAAAATTTATGTCAACTTTTAATTAATAATTTCAAGTATTTAAATTTACACTTAAAGTGTATATTTTGATTTTTCTCGAGTTTATTCATTATAACAAAACACAAGCTTTGTCTTACGTTAAATTATTCGTAAAAATAAATTTTATCTTATTTAAATTTTAACAATAAGTTTTTACAAAATCTCAAACCTCCAAATACGTGACAAAGTTTCCACTCACGAGCGTATATTATGAAACATGCCAAAGTTTATATTTGACCCAAAAATCAATTTATATCATGTTTAAACCCATGTATACACGCGTTTGAAACCGTGAAATTTCTCAATAACCCTTTCAACTAATCTAAGCAAGTTTCGACGGATCTCATCACAAGCATTTATCAATAACAAGTTAAGTCGTAAAACAAATGATTATATTAGTAATAGAGATTACTTTAAATGATTTAACAAAAAGAATAGATAGGAAATAGTTTCGCCTCCTTCGGGCGTTCCTTAGTCGCGGCTCAAAAGAGAAAAAACCAAACCATAACACAAACAAAATCTAACCATGTTTAATATATATAGATATATATAATATGGTAACGTATATATATTACATATGTACGAAATTAACCATATCAAATGATAATGGAAACACCATTATTTAGTATAAATAGTACAATCGAAAGTACGTCCATAGAGATGATCGAAAAGTGTAAATTACGATCTAATAGTTCGTCAAAGAGCGGTATCACACGTATATAATTACAATTTATACCACGCATTTGGTATAAAGTATACAATTAAAGGCCTAGCACAAAGCACATAAAGGATCGGGAAGGATTGCACGCGCGGATATCGGACTTCGGTGAACGACTCGTGAAGTTTTTTCGAAAACAGTCATAGTCCAGGTTTTGAAAAACGACCTAGTTCGCTATGACTCATGCTTTGATACCAATCTGTAACACCCTCAAATTTACAACGCAGCGGAATACAACATTGGGGTGCTACTTCATAATACAAGCTCACGAGTCACAGTAAACGAATTTAAAAGAAACATTTACCAATAATGATTTCATCAAAAAGATCAGAGTTACAAGGTCCTAATAAACTTAAGAAAACTTATTTTTACAAATAAATTGCAATATACAATGTTTATCTTTTAAAAAAAACATTTTTATCCAATGTATAAAATAGACCAAGTCCACTTCCTTCGATATCCGCATCCAATCCCATCCAAGCAAGCTAATATAAACCTGAGATAAACATGCTAAAATGTCAATAAAAATGTCGAGTGAATCCATATAGTTTATAAACAATAACTTTGAACACAAGCTTGATAAACATTATATTCATAGAACAATCAAACGATGCTAGAGCCACGAACCGAACCTTAACCGTGTGCCCAACATGGAGTGATACACCCCCAATACTAAATACAATATGTCCTTGTATGCTCCTCGCAAGAAACATACTCCGGACAGGTCGTTAGGCCAAAATAGATCTATTATTATTGTACTAGCGTTTACCGGTTATCGGTAATTAACGGTCCATGAAGGAAAGGCCACAACATAACACCCATAGCAACGTTCACATAATAAAACTACTTGTGCTCGATTTTCTAAAACAAGCATGTATCCCCCTCGCGGGTTTGTAAAACATAAAAGGATTTAAATGCGAGGCTATGAACTCACCTTAAGCCACAAGAGTAATGAAGTAGAAGTACTGAAGTTAAATCAATGAGGAAGCGAAACAACATTCTCCTAAGTATCACCTAGAAGAAATGATGACTTAGCATAGAGAAACAAACACACGTGATAGAAACAAACAAAAGATGCAAGAAGAATCAATGATCATGATATGGCGTTCTAAGTACTTTCTAACTCAAATGAAACTCAACCAAAAATACCTTTAGGACCTGAATTAATCCATCTCAAGTATCAACCACTTATAGGCCTAACTCAATTATTTATAAAAAAATTATGTTATTTAACTCCTTTTAAACAACATACCTTTATAAAAATTCTGCCCATACCCCAACTTAATGAAATCATATCTCAACATCCATAATAGGTATGAACATGAGGTTTTCTCCTCAAACTAGATATAATTCCTTAGTTTATTGATATTAAAAGAAAAATAACCCAAAGTGTTCAGATTCTAGGTGAAATTATCATTTTATTCTCAAGTGTCAAATCTAATTATTTAAAACGTTTTTACGTCTAACCATTTTTAGTGTAATTCCCAAACCATAACTCCTTTTGATCCGAAACAAAAGCTCACATATAATTTTATCTAATTACTACTGTTTTATATAATAAAATAGGTTACTCACTTTGAAAAGACATGGACATAATTCTATTTGAAAATATGGACACCATTTTTAGTTTTTAAGCCATTTTAGTCATAACTCCATCATCCGGAAAGATTACGGCTCTACCCAAGGAACCACATGGTCCTAATATATTGTACCATTCAAAAATATAAATACCCAGTAGTATCCAATGTAAAAATAATTCGTTTTAGGCCAAACAATATGATTAGTAAATTTTGAGTTTGTTTTTAAGACTAGCTTGCTAATTTAGACGTATCTCACTCGTCCGAAATAGATACGGCTCCATCAAATTCACCAAATGGACCTGAGATTATAAGCTATACATTTATATTAAAATACAGTAGGCTTCAAGACAAAAATATTTACCAAAGTTATAAACGAACTGCACAACACTATAAGAACGCCCAATAAAACAAGTAAAACCGTTTTGAACATAACTTGGTCATCCGAATGAGTTATGGGTCCATCCAAATCACCACTTATACCTTAGGTTATTATCTACCCAACCATGCTATGAAATCACAGACCCCAAGTCAAAAATAATTCGGCATAACACCAACCATCTGCTGTCCCAATTTCTAATCCAAACACCACTTTAAATCCAATCTATCGTATCCCAATATCAATTCCAAACTAAGACCTAATGCCATATCACTTTCATGATCATCTAAATGCATGCATTCATAAATAAATTTCAGAAATCAAAAAGAGAAATAATCAAACAAAATTAAACAATAATCAAAATAGATTATGGCTTACATTGAGGTTAATTGAAGAAAACACGAATTAATCATCCACTCCTATTGGGGCTGTTTTGATCAAACGACCCAAGAGACCAAGAAAATAACCTATTTTTTATTTTAAACACAATCTAAGCCTTCTATTAATTCCATAACTCCAGCCCTCAAACTCTTTTTAAAAGATTTTTACACAACTCCTTTATTTCTTTGATTCAAGGTTCCAAACTTTGCATATGCTAATTTCTAGTGATTATAAAGGATGGATTATGATTGCATGTTCAAAATAAGATGGTGATGGTGGTGATTTGTTGATGATTCATGGCTGAATATGGGAGGATGAAGAGTGATTTGATTTTAGAGAGAGAAAGGTGTGAAGGTAAAATGTGGTTTTGAAAGAATAAAAAGGAGTAAATGAAGAAATTAATCCCATTGGTGAGCATAGGTGGTGTAATTCCGGTTTTGAGGTGTCGAAGGAGAAGCAAAAATATATTTTCTTGTCTAATATAAGTTGTATAAGGTTTATTCAGTGTTATGTAAACATTTAAAGGTGAAAACGCGAGTTTTAACATAAAATCGGGCTTACCGGGTAACGTAGAACTCTTGAAAAGTGGAGTGACCCACGTTTGTAAATATAACTAAATTAATTTCATATAATATTATTAGTGAATCTATTTTAATGTTAAAGTTAAATGTTTAACAAAAGGTTTGACTGTTTAAGCTAAATGCGCAATTTTTGGACAAAACGCGATAAAAATCCAAAAAGTCAAGTAAAATGTTAAAGTTAATTTTTATAAGCCATTGTAGTATTTTATGGATATTATAAGCTATGTGAGACACTAAAATAGTTAAAAGCCCTAATCATGGTTTGAAATAGCAAAAACGTGAAAAAACACAAACCGAGTAATTCGTAAACATAACATTTAACTCAAAAGTAAAATGAAGAACGAAACATGAATAAAATATCGATCTTGAAAATATGGGTTATTACAGCTACAGTAAATTATGGCGTATCATCAAAGCATGCAAGGTAAATGTCTAAACATTCATGACCATAAATACAAATACCGGAATCAAACATCAGTAGTCTAGTAAATCACAAACAAGCAATATAAGTATTGTAGATAGAAAGGACTAAACAATGTCCAAAAGAAGTAAAGTATGATAAAATAGGAATAAATGCATAAGGTAAAAGAGGCCGGATAGCTTCCAATCCGAATGCACATACTCTGGAGTTCCTACTTGCGTCCTTGGGTACCTGCCGTTTGGGAACACGGAAAAGTAGACGGCTGAGCATAACGCTCAGTGCACTGATATACAATAAAGCATGGAAAACATAGAGTGTAGAAGCAAATAAAGAATATAAAGCACGAATGGCAGTGGAAATGAATAAGTCCTAAAAAACCTAGTTGTTGGTCATGTTAACTGGTTTTAGTTCTAAAAACATAGCTTATGTTACTTATGAAAATCTGTATTAGTTAATGGACCATAATAGCCAATATAGGTCATGAGGTCAACAACGTGCATGAATACTTGGAGGGGAGACCTCATCATGCAATTAGAGGGGTTGCTTCTAATTAACTGGTAAGTGGGTAGGAGGGATCAGCTCCTTGTGAAGGATGCAAGGCACACACCACATTCACCATGAAATCCTGACTGAAACATGTAACTAGGATGCACCCATACGCCACACATGATAATATAATAATATAATGGCCAAATAACTGAAAAGGTACGCCACGAGTTATCACTCCGCCGTGGTGAAGTCATAACACTGGTGTCTCTAGTGTTATGGTTATGGTACCTCCATAACTAGTTGAAACTGGTCATGCATGTATATGGCTAAGGTAACTAATAAAACATAAGCATTTAATATGTAACTAATGGGGAAAACAGTTGGCTGCATATGAGAAATCCTAATGAAGGAAGAGATTGTCCTTACTGAAGGACGGGAAATCCGTACCTTATGTCTAGTAGAAGCTAACGGAACGATGAAGACTAATCCGCCTTTTCGGATAACACTATATAAGAAATATAGACGTGTATGAGTTGTCTGAATTACACATGTTTTACTGGTTCCATGTGTTATTAGCTTGTTATACGTATTGTGTCTTGTTTTACTGTATTAACTGTAGTTATTCTGTTATTCTGTTATGTATTATACATGTATTAGTGTATTATAATACTTGTATTGTAATACTAAGTAACTTTCTAAAAATAACAGGTTTTCATAAATAGTAAGTTTCCAAAAATAGAAAGTTTCCAAAAATAGAAAGTTCCCAAAATAGTAAGTTTCCATAATTAGAGTTAAACTGAATTATAAATAATAAGTGAAGTTAAATTAGTACAATACAAGTCATGATTATAGTTGGTTAATTAAATAACTAGTTAATTTAATTAAACAATACGTTATATGATTTTAATTAAAATACATGTTTAATTAAAATGACTAAGTATAATACCTTAGGTTATACATGAATTAATTTAAATAAATTATTAACCTATAATTTAATATGACATGATTTATAAAAATAGTTTTTATAAAAACCCGAATCCCGAGCCCGTGTTTTAATTAAGCCGAACCAAATAAGCTAAAGATTAAGTCCTACCGAGACCTTGGAGGGGTCCCGGTTGACACTACTTAATCAACTAAACATGTAAACATACCCCGACTCGAAGTCGGGGTCCCTTTGGTCTCGGATCCGATCAAACAAAACCAACTGAGCCCCTTTGGGGTCTCGGTGGTGTCTCGGTTACACCATACCGAACAAACAAACACACACCGACCCATGGTCAGGGTTCCCTTGCTGCGCCGACCCAACACCAAACCAAACTGATCCCCTTGGGGGTCTCGGTGGTGGTGAAAAAACAAGCCGAGCACCCCTTTGGGGTCTCGGTGTCTCGGCCGGTCCACAACCATAAACCAAACTTGCCCTTGACAAAAATTAATTAATCCTGTTTATTCCTTTTTATGTTAATGTGATTAATTAATTTTTAAACATGAAATCATAAGAAAATAAAATGAAAAGAAAAGGTTTTTGAATATACCAATGCGTGTAGAATGACGAGGTGATCACAAATAATTAAACAAAAACAAAAATCATCCGGGTTTGCCCTTGTTCTTGAGGTGGCCAGCGGCTATGGTGGAAAAAGGAGGAAGAGGACAAAGTTTTCTATAACCTAACATATGAGAGAAAATAATTCTCCAGAGGTTTTAATAAAATTGGTTTTGGGCCAAAAGGCCCACTTGGCCTCTTTCCTTTGTCTAGGCGCGGCATGTGGGGCCCACATGGGGTAACCCGTAGTTTTTGTATGTTAAATAACTTACGTGCGTGTTCGTGATTTATTATTCGTGATTTTGGTATTCGTGATCGTGTCACATTTATAATATACATGATTGTTCGTTATTTATTGTCGTGACACGTGTATTAATATTATAAATGGAAAGTTAAATTTTACCGTGTTTTCGTATGTTACTGTTCACGTGTACTATTCATAGGTTTTTAATGCGGGTTTTACAGTGCTCATGTCCAAGCTTGTACCTAAGGCTCGTTGGAAAGCCTTCTAAAAGTTCGTTTTGAACCTACTGTCTCGATCACAGATTATTGAGACTGGTATTCCATGTTTGGTCACTATCTCCTTAAGATACTTCTTTGCTAGCTTCGCCAGGGAATCGTTTTCCCTAATAGGTAGGAAGTGAGCGGATTTGGTGAGTCGGTCGACGATTACCCAAATAGCATCGTAACCGTGAGATGACTTTGGAAGTTTGGTAATAAAGTCTATAGTGATGTTGTCCCACTTCTATTTTGGTATCTTAGACTGTACAAGCAAACCTGATGGTCTCTGGTGTTCGGTTTTGACACGTGAGCATGTCAAACACTTCTGAACATAGGTCGCAATGTCAGCTATCCTATTTGGCCACTAGTATAGCTTCTTCATATCCTGATACATCTTTTAAGATCTGATATGTATAGAATATTTAGACTTATGGGATTCGTGGATGCTCACATTTCTCAAGTCTGCAAAACAAGGTAACCAACTCCTCCCGTGAAGACTCAGAGTTCCATCTGCTCTTAGTTCTAATTTCTCCTTTTTAAGGTCGGTTCTGAGCATTCCTCCGACGTCTTCCTTCATGAGGTTTTCTGGTATCTGGGCTAGGGTCTGAGCTTCTAAAATTTGCTTGGGTAGGTCCAAGCTGATTTTCATATCTAGTGCTCGGATCCTCATGGGAGGATCGGCTTCCTTACGGCTTAGTGCATCGGCAACCACATTTGCTTTAACGGGGTGGTATTTGATCTCGCAGTCGTAGCCGATTAACAACTCAATCCAACGAATTTGTCTCATGTTCAGCTCCTTTTGATCCAGTATGTGTTGCAAACTTTTGTGGTCAGTATGCATAGTACACTTTGTTCCGTAAAAATAATGTCTCTAGATTTTTAGAGCGAATACTACGGATCCAAGATCTAGATCATGAGTGGTGTAGTTCTTCTCGTGTTTCTTCAATTATCTTAAAGCATAGGCGATCACTTTCGTTCTCTGCATCAATACTGCACCCAAACCTTTGTGTGGTGCGTCACAATATACAAAGAAATCATCGTTGCCTTCAGGTAAGGCTAAAATGGGTGCACTACACAACTTCTGCTTGATCAGCTAAAAATCTTATTCTACCTTCTCTCCTCAATCAAACTTTATTCCTTTCTGAGTGTGTTTGGTCATTGGTTTGGCTATCTTGGAGAAGTCTTCAATAATTTTGCAGTAGTACCCAGCAAGGCCTAGGAATTGGCGGATCTCTGTGGGTGATTTAGGGGATACCCAATCTTTGACAGATTCAACCTTTGTTGGGTCTACGTGAATACCGTCACTATCAATAACGTGACCGAGGAATTGCACTCAGGGGATCCAGAATTCACATTTGGAGAATTAGGCGTAAAGTTGTTCCTCCTTGAGTACCTTTAGTACTTGTGCAAGGTGTTATCTGTGTTCTTGTTCGTTCTTGGAATAAATGAGTATATCCTCAATGAAGACTATCACGAATTTATCTAGGTAGTGTCTGCACACACGGTTCATGAGGTCCATGAAATGGTCGGTGCGTTGGTCAAACCAAATGGCATAACCTGGAATTCGTAATGACCATAACGAGTTCTGAAAGCCGTTTTAGGAATATCTTCCTCCCTGACCCTCAATTGATTGTATCCAGATCTCAAATCAATCTTGGAGTACACACTTGACCCTTGTAGTTGGTCAAATAGGTCGTCGATGCGAGGAAGTGGATAACGATTCTTCACCGTCAATTTGTCCAGTTCCTTGTAGCTGATACACATTCGGAAGGAACCATCCTTCTTTTTGACAAATAAAACAGGAGCTCCCCAAAGAGAGGAACTAGGTCGGATGAATCCTATGTCAGATAATTCCCCAAGTTGCTCAGCTAGCTCTTTCATTTCTCATGGTGCCAATCGGTATGGAGCTTTAGCCACATGTGCAGCTCCTAGAATCAAGTGAATTTGAAATTCCACCTGTCGGGTCGGTGGTAAGCCTTGCAACTCATCAAGAAAGACCTCAGGAAAATCTTGGACGATCGGTACATCCTTTATTTGCTTCTTCTCGGGTTTGTCTTCTTCATCAGTCTGGGAAATATGAGCTAAGAAGACAGGACATCCTTTCAACAAATATTTTTGGGCTTTGGTACAGGAGATAACACTAAGTCTAGTGTCAGTAAGGTCCGTATTACCGTCCCCTTGAATGATTAGAGTTTCGTTTCCCCATGGAATATGGACTAGCTTTTCATCATAAACAATGACTGCGTGGTATCTTGCCAACCAGTCCATGCCAATAATAACGTCGAAACTACCAAGGTTTACCGGTATTAGGTGAATGTTGAAGGGATGTTTAGAAAGATTTAAGGTACAACCTCTAATGATGGTATCAGCTTCTACAATATTACCGTCAGCTAATTTTACGGAGTAGCGGTGGTCTAGAACTGATGGGATGACTTCTAATACATTACTAAATTCAGTGGATATAAAATTTCTATCTGCTCCAGTATCAAACTAAACGGACGCATAGCGATTGTTTAGTAGGAACGTACCAGTAACAACATTGGAGTCTTGGTTGGCTTTTGCATTACCTACCACGTACATCCTTGATGAAGCTCCTCCATTGTTCTTGTTCTGGTTAGCCAACTTGGGACAACCTGGTCTCACATGTCCTGGTGCTCTACATTCATAGCACGCAACTCCTTTCTTTGGTTCATTGTCACTTCCTCCTACAGCATTGTGGTTTCCCTGCTGTCCATTCCCGTTTCCACGGGCATTGTATCTGCCCCTGTTGTTGTTTCCAGGGTTGTTGTTGGGTCGGACCTGGGTGACAACATTGACTTGGCAAGTACGAGCAAAATGGCCAATCTGTCCACATTTGTTGCATGACTGACACGGACTACCAACGGTATGATGATAGTAGCACCTCGGGCACAAGGGTTTTGTACCTACATATGGCTTAGCTCCTGTTGTGGTAGCACTCTAAACCTGTCTAGCATTTTGTCTTCTGGGAGGCGGCTGATGCTGACTACAGAAACTCTCATCTGCCTTCCGCTTGTTCTCCACTTGCCTTTCTAACATAGTACGGACTAGTTTGTTGATCAATTCAGTAGCGAACTAAATGGCACTCTCGATAGTAGTGGGTCGAGATGCGAGCAGGCTGTCATGAATGGCGTCTGGGAGTCTACTGACATACTTCTCAATCTTTTCTTCCTTCTCAGGGAACATTCTGATACACATCAAGGTCAACTCTTGAAATCACTGGTTGTATGTCACGATTTCATTGTTCTTGCATTTGAGATCCCATAGCTCCACTTCTATCTTTTTCATCTCACCTCTTGGACAATATTTTTCAGTCATCCTCTCTTTCAAATTGGTCCAGTTGATAGCATAAGCAACATCGTGTCCAAGAGTAGCAACCACGGAGTTCCACCATGTGAGAGCACTCTCAAGTAATGTTCAGGTGGAAAATTTGACCTTGTTCTCATCAGCGCAGTCATTGATATGGAACACAGTTTCCAGTCTTTCAAACCATGCTTTAGTTCCACAACGCCTTCCCTGTCCTTGTAGTATGAGGGCTTGCATTTCTAGAAGTCAGGGTAAGATCAATCCCTGGTGGTACGGTTTTCTCTGCGGGCATTGGAGTTTTGGATATCATCCATGTTCCTGCTAGCATCTCTAGAGGCCATAGCAGTTGCAATGCCCTGATCAATCATTTCCCTTAGTTGGGTGGCAGTCACGTTTTGGGTAGCATCGACATTGTTGGGATTCGTTTTAGTGATTGCCATTTGTCTATAGTCATACACAAAAATGAGATCATTAGTTTTTTGTCAAGAGTTCATAATATAATACAGCACATAATATAACAAGGATAAGGAGTACATGTCGTTTCTAAAAGAAAACAACCATAACATGATGCACAATCAATCCAAGACGGAAGCGTAGCACACCTTTCTGGGATAGTGGTACACATAGTCTAAAGTATTACACATACATACACCTATCTATGAGAGTAAAATGATAAGATAGGATACAAAAGATGGAAAGTAAACAAAAGTACATGAGGTCCTATATCATGATATATGGGATGCAGCCCAATAGCTTATCATGATGTACAAAAGATTTAGCACATCAAATCTACACATGCCTAACTGATCCCTCAGAAATGGCCAGTGCAACTGGTGCAACTGGAACTATAGGTGCCTGCATGTCACCCTGAAGGTATCGTCTGCTCCTCTCAGATGGGTTGTCTCTGAGATCAAACCCTGGTGGCGTACCTCAGTTAGGTCGAAGAACATCAAGAAAGTCTGCTCCAAGGTCAAGAGAGAGGTATGGGTCTGGTACTACTAACCCTATAAGGTAAACACACGCTGGCGGAGAAAGTCATTCTCCTCCATCAGCCACTGTAGGGTGTCGTAGACCGTAGCCCACGTTCCCCGCACGACATGAGCCTTTGCCCTAGCCATCCAGGAAAGGGAGTCCAGACGCTCCTACATATTAGAACGTCCGACCTGTTCCGCTACTAGAAAGGTGCGGACATCTGCCATGTCATGTGCCTGACGTGCCACCAAGGCTTCAATTTGGGCCTAGACGGATTCAACCCTAGCACGTCCTGCCCCGGAGCCCTCCCTAATCTCGAAAGTGGAGCCGGGAGTAGCCTCATACCTCCTCTTACGAGGGGGTAGAGACCCGGGAGCATATCCGTGTAAAGATGAAGTCGGTGGGAAAGGTGGAAAAGTATGATTCATCATGTCTTCTTCCCCAGTTGGGGAAGCAAGTAAAGTAGGGGAGAATTAGCAGTCGGGACGACTCCGTCAAACTGGTTGTCCTCAGACTCAATATCTGAAGGCAACCTCTGCAACACGGAAGCTGGTGATAGGGCAGTGGGAGATGTAATCGGTGAAGTCATGGTGAATCTGAAAATAATATCATTTTAAATTGATGTAAGTAAAGGCTTACTCAAATTTAAAGGTTTTAAAAATAATCATACTCGTAATTTATACACTACGTGCCATTTTAACATGCAAGTTAAAGGTTACATTAATACTTATAAGATTAATCAACCGAATGTTAATAATCAATGCACAATTAGTCCACGTAATAAATGCATGCTCTACACTCTATATGCGTAACTATTCTAGTCCCGATAATCCCAAAATATTTTTATTTAGTTATAGTCCAGTTTAAAAAAATCATTTTTAAATTTTTATTAAATTTGATCTGGTTCTCTATAACTATCTCTCTGATACCATTCTGTGACACCCCCAAATAGGTCATATGCAGCGTAAATAAAATTTGGGTGTCACGTAGGGTGATCAACAGCAGATAGTATGTAGAGCAATATATAAAAGATTATCAAACAAATATTACATGAACCTTAGTACAAATGTAAATAAAATTGTCTTAACATAAATCATCAGTTTGTTTATTCCCAAATTTATAAAACCCTGGATGAGCTCTATAAATGTTGCATATCATGATGCTTGACTCCATGCACACGTCAAGTACCTGCTTCAGCTACCTGAGAAAAACATGTTTGAGAGTCAACATAAAGTTGGTGAATTCACAGGTTTATTAAAGTAAGTTTGGACAGTAAAACATTCACTGAAGTTTTAATGCACATAACATCAATACTTAAAGATAACTACATTTCCTATTGTCTGAAACTGACACTTAGACTCGTAAAACCCTCAACTAATGAGAACCCTTCGCATTAATAAAAATGCACCCAATACAATGTTTCGACATGATACACATCTGTTGTCCTGATCCAGGCACAGTGAGCGCTACTCACCCAGATGGGGATGGTCAGTCCCAAATAGATCTATTTATAACATTCAAGTAATTCACTAATTTTTAACAGTTTTAGTTCACGGGTAAGTGAGGCATTCTACAATAGGCAAATGTAATCTAGGTTAAATGCAATTCAGTTTACGTCCATAAAATATGTTGCATGTTTCCTTTCCCAATAAAAGGTTTAAAGGTTTGTCAATATATAGTGTGAGGCCATGAACTCTCCTTAGTAGTAGTACTGCAATAAATCACAAGTAATATAACGTAATGCTCGCGACACAGTCAACTGCCTAAATAATTGTACACTCTCAGTAAATGCATGAAATAATGCATAAAAGTCTCTGAAAAGTATATGTGCATGCTTATACTAGTTTTAAGCATTTTATCATGATCTCCGTATTTTAATTAATCGTTTGTACAAGTAGTAAAAATATCCATTTTTATTACGTGGTTAATAATACCGTTCAAGTAATTAATTCTTTACTTATTATTCTTTTGCTTTTACTTTCATAAATTAGTTTAATTAATTTATAAAAAGAATGATTTTGATATATTTAGAAGGATGGGAAAAATATAAATACGTTTAATATATTTATTTTTATAATTTATTCGCGTTTAATTTATATAAATTATATAAACTATTTTTATAAAATGTATAACACTTTATTTAATTTAAGTTAAAGTTCCTAAAATTTCTATAAATTATTAAATAGTCCCTCAATTATAAGTTTGAGATAATGACAGTTTAAGCCCTTATAGATTAGGGTGTAGTTATAATTTTAATATTATAATTACATAAAAAGGATTTAGGACTTATATATCTTTTGGCATTTGGCAAAACAAGTCCCTCATCATTTAATAGTATATAACTTTCAGTTATTGGCGTATATAGTCCCTAGGGTTTGTATAATTTATGGATATGGCAAAAACAGTCCCTCAAGTTATAATTAGGTTTTAGTACTTTTATTAAGTGACAAAAACAGCCCCTAGGGCTTGTATATGTTTTGGCTATTTACGCAATTAGTCCCTAGAGTTGTGAAAACTTAAACTAAGTTTCAGTTAGTTACAATAATGATCCCTAAGGTTTGTTAAGTAAAGAATATGGCCAAAAATAGTCCTTCTAGTTTTGGGAAGTACCACTTGGCCTTTATAGTTCATATTTTCAAGGTTATAAGGTTTCAAAAATCACGGTTTTAGTCCTCAAACTTTATAATTGTACGCTTTTGGCCCGAGAATTTTGTACATCACATTTAAGGTCTCAAAAGGTTTATATAAGATTAAAATGTCACATTAGCTTATTGGATAAGTTAAAAAGAGCTTATGGGCTCGACTAGTGTTAAATGGGCTTTACACGGCCCAAAATCATTTCAATTGTTTTCAATGGGCCGTAGGTATTTTTATTAGGCCTAGGGTTATCTTTTAAGTCCAACAAAGCACGGGCTTATAATATTGGGCTTATCACACGTATATGGGCCTAATGGGCTTATGTGGTTCTCAG
This sequence comes from Glebionis coronaria, assembly GCA_025667525.1. Classification (NCBI taxonomy): domain Eukaryota; kingdom Viridiplantae; phylum Streptophyta; class Magnoliopsida; order Asterales; family Asteraceae; genus Glebionis; species Glebionis coronaria. The sequence continues at coordinate 575,720,112 of CM046876.1, forward strand.
CTAGGTTCTATTGGGCTTGGTTAAGCCCGTTAAGACCATATGGGCTTTTAGGTCCATACTAATATTATTTACGAATCCACTAATGGGAGTTATTATCTAACAAGATTTTGGCAAGGCCTAATAAGCTTATATAAGTCTAGAGAAAAATTACATATTACTACAATAGCCTAATAAGTCTCGGCTTATAATACGTTTTAGGCTTTTCTTGTTTAACATTAATTTACAAGTTATATCTATGTCTTATAATCATGTCTAGACGAAAATTATATATGTTCATATGATAGAAAAATCCATGCCACGACTTATGTCTAGGTTTTTGGTGTTCCATGGTTTTTGTACAAGCTTACTAGTCATGGTTATCTCTATGAAGATACTGGTGATATAAGAATGTAAGTGTCTAACATTTGCTATAGTGTATGCTTAAAATCAGATGAGAGTAGATAATGAAAGAAGTTATGGTACTTACTTGGTTTTTATAGAATGATGATAGTAATGGAAATATCAAGTGAGCCTTGAATCTACTAAGAATATGATGCGAAAACCCTAGCTAGTGTATATATATGCCGCGTATTTCTTTCCCATTTTTGCTTTCTTTGACTCGATTTAATGACATAAGAGATAAATGTGTAAGTTGTTGGGTCAAAAAGTTGATGTGGTAGAAACTCAAAATGAAGAAAACGTGAAGTATTTGTCTAGGCGTTGACAAGAGCATTCCAGGCGTTGACAAGAGTTATTTAGGCGTTGATGGAATCAAGCATTGTCGTGTGCAATCCAAGCATTGTCACATGCAATTCAAGCATTGACAAAACGTAGACAAAGAAGCTTATGGAAGCTTCTATTTAGATAAACATGCAAAAGATATTCTGCATAAGTTTATTTAAATAGAAGATTTACTTGTTTATTCATCATTATCTCTTGTAAACCCTAATCCTTACACTATAAAAGGAACCAAGGGTCATAGGTTTTATTCATTCAATTCATTCACAATGTAAACCTAAAGTGTGTGTCGCACTAGACGTGGGATTCAATGTATACACGTCTAGTGGATGTTTATTATTAATATAATGAACATCCCTATTGTTTTAATTCATGTTATTGTGCCTAAACACCTTGTTAATGTGTTGTGTTCTAATTCCGCTTTGATTTGTTAATCATATGAACATGATGCATTCCTAGTAGCTTAAAAGATCCGGAAACCAAGGTTTTCACAATTGGTATCAGAGCCTCGTGGCTCGTGATGCTAGGACCGACAAGGTGTTCGTAATGTTGAAAAGAAGAAAAATCCGTCTAGGGTTTTTCTGGACGTTTTTGTGTGCGCAGCTGTATTCAGAAGGTCATAACTTTTGATTGAACCGTTGGATCGTCACGAAATTTTATATGTGTGTTCTACATACATAGATCTAAACATCCGCCGGAGGGATTGTCGAGTTTTATCCCCAGGCAAAAGTTATTAAGCGTCGAAGTTGGCTGATGGTTGATTTTCAGTTTTCTGCTTTTACATAAAATCATGAACTAGGGTTCCTCAAACCCTAGATCTACCTAGAAAGCAGAATGTTATGATGTTCGTGGCAGTTAAAACGTGTGAAGATACACGATCTTAGGTTATTCACAAACCCTAATTAGGGTTTCGATGCTCAAATTTACAAACCCTAGATCAACTTTGAAGGCAAAAAAGCGTATTTTTGTGTTTGAAAAGAAGTAGCAGCAGGGGAAGGAGAATTTCACGTTATAAGTCACTGGCAATCAAGAAACTTGGTCCAGTCCTAATCATACGACGTTGATCGATTGTGATATACAAGGTCTATATAAATATTATTTCCTTGTCAATAAAAGTTTGATAGGGACGGGGCAAAGATGTACTTTGCTGGTGATTCAGAGATATGCTGCTAAGTCTGTTCACGTGTGACTGATTTTTAGCAAAGACGTGAGTTAAGTGTGTTCACACGGTTGAATTATAAATTAGGTTCGTGTGTTCACACGATCAAGGAGTACAAGCGTGACGTGAAGAGTTGTGTTGTGATACTTTGTGTTCACACGAAGCTTTGCTTCTGATTGGAGGAAAATTTTTGAGTTCACACGAAGTTTCTGTTTACAAGGTCCTTATTGATTGCATTCACACGAATGTTTCATGAAGAGTATTCACACGGTTTGTAAACTATGATTGGTATAGAAGCTTTGCATTCACACGGTTATTCAATTCTCATTGGTTGAGAAAGTATGTGTTCACACGGAATATTAACAATGATTGGCTAAAGTTACGGCTGATCATAGATTATATGGCGAATACATTGTTCCCTTGTAGCAAAAGCATAATATACGGAGGTATTTGTGGAAGATATATTCTTTCTGTAAATACTGGATTTAAACAGGGAATCTAATTTATTTGTGATGTATGGAGCTATTTTTGGAAGTGACGTAGAGTGTCATTTACAGAATGCAAAGATATGGGATATGGTTACTTACTTGTATTCTTTTGGATGCTGATAATGTCAGCAAGTAAGTTAGCCGTTGACAGAGTATGGTTTGACGCTGATAAAGATGGCGCTGACAAGGTTTATGGTTGGCGCTGACGTTTGTAATCCAGACGCTGACAGGAAGAATTTTGACGCTGACAGAATAAGTCAACGCCGATGGAGTTGACAGTGTCGTCCGATATATGAACTTCAACGCTGACACGTATTGTCCGATATTGGACAATACATCTGCCAAAGATATTGGACAGAAGAGATATTGGACAACACAAGGTTTGCTGCTGTTTGAGAAAATTGGACGTTTTTAGCACACAAAAAGGAGGATTATACACACAAAGGTACATGGAATCTCCGTTTTTATTTAGAATATCATGATGATATTTATGGCTCGGATATTTTTACAAGGAGTAAATGGTTTTTAAGTAAGTTAGCAATAATTCATGAAGACTTTGTTTAATATTCGAATATGTAATCGGGATAGCCTTGTGAAAGAGTTATTCGACTTCTAACTTTTACATATGAGGATATTGGTTCATTAAGACTTGTCATGAAGAGGTGTTAGCTTAAGGGGAAGAATTCTTATGGTAAGTTTGATGATTGAAGAAGATTTTCGCGGGTTTGTGTTCTATCATATCTTAAAGTGCCTAGACTTTAAAGGTAACTTGTTCGTGCTTTACATGGTTGGTGATGAAGTCTTGTCATAACACTTGAAGGAGTTACATTATCGTTCTCAGTGTCTCACAAAGGATGAGAATATTGACAAGGGATCGAGGTCTACTTATATCCTCCTCTATAAGTTCTTAGTCACATGGATAGTACAAGACATGGAATACAAGGTTGGGTTATTCTACTTCTACATCAAGAATACTTTATTTATTTTTCTTCAAGATCATTACATAGAGCTACTTCTGGAGAATCTTCAACATTGCAACATTGTTTACTTCCTTGTTGATGTGACAAAAAGGGGAAGAAATACATGCTAAACTTGAGGGGAAGCAATTTGAAGATCATGTACAACTTACAAGAGATACACATAGAGTTTTGCCACAATCAAATAGGGGAAGATTGTTGGGTCAAAAAGTTGATGTGGCAGAAACTCAAAAATGAAGAAAATGTGAAGTATTTGTCTAGGCGTTGACAAGAGCATTCCAGGCGTTGACAAGAGTTATTTAGGCGTTGTTGGAATCAAGCATTGTCGTGTGCAATCCAAGCATTGTCACATGCAATTCAAGCATTGACAAAACGTAGACAAAGAAGCTTATGGAAGCTTCTATTTAGATAAACATGCAAAAGAAATTCTGCATAAGTTTATTTAAATAGAAGATTTACTTGTTTATTCATCATTATCTCTTGTAAACCCTAATCCTTACACTATAAAAGGAACCAAGGGTCATAGGTTTTATTCATTCAATTCATTCACAATGTAAACCTAAAGTGTGTGTCGCACTAGACGTGGGATTCAATGTATACACGTCTAGTGGATGTTTGTTATTAATATAATGAACATCCCTATTGTTTTAATTCATGTTATTGTGCCTAAACACCTTGTTAATGTGTTGTGTTCTAATTCCGCTTTGATTTGTTAATCATATGAACATGATGCATTCCTAGTAGCTTAAAAGATCCGGAAACCAAGGTTTCCACGTATAACACGTAGAGAAACCTTTGTTATATGCTTTGTGAATCTAAGTATTATGCGGAATTTAATACTTAAACAAGAACACAAGATGTAAACAAAACTTTCACTTTGATTATCAATGTCGAACTTGCTTACAATGAAAGATGTTTACGAATGAAAACTTAATGAAAACTTGATACTAAACATTAACCTAAAGGCCTTCTTTTATAGACTAAGAAGCCTTGTACAATAAGCTACATATCAACTATTCTAGGTAAAGATAAACATAGAAAATACATTGTCGTTTCTATCCTTACTAGAAGTATTCTAGAACATAATAAACGTGTAGCTCATATCTTCCATCAGTGCTTGTCTTCAATCTGTCAACGCTTGACTTTAACTTGTCAACGCTTAAGCTGTCAGCGCTCACTTTGCTCTTGTCAACGCTTGAGTTGTTCTTGTCAGCGTTCAAGTGATCTGACCTTAATTTATTCCCAACAATCCTCCCCTAAACTTGATATCCACTCTTATGATCAAGTTTCTGAATAAACATTAAGAACTTGGAGGAGTCTGACAAACCTTATCATATTGATAATAAATAAATCTGATCAAATTCTTTGCCACGTCACTTGTATAGTCTATCTCCAACTGGGTGTCCTTCATCTTTTCCAAAACAGCCTTGGATATGAAATACTGAGCATCTACAAGTAAATACTCAGCAAACTTTGTAGAACTCAAATGGTATACACCAGCAGCTGAATATAACCTCCATTGAAGACCACTGAGGTCATCTTCAAGATCCTTCCATATTTCTGGATCTTCCTCATTTGTTCCACACATTCTTTTGAATGTGGTCCAAAGTTTTATTCCATTAGCTGAAGTTGGTGCTTCAGCCTCATACTTGGTCTCTAGCAACCTCCAAAGGTCCACCAAGTCTTCTCTATCACAACTTGCAAATAAAGATATAAGAGTGGTAAAAGTGTGTACCTCCTTGCCATATCTTCCAATTTTCCAAAATCCACATTCGTCTTCATCATAACTCACAATTGGATTCCTGGAATCTAGTGGTAACACATGCACCATATCTGAAGCTTCTAATGGGGAGAGCTTGAGGCTCTTTCTAATAACTACTTCACTTGGATATAGTTGATTCATATCTTTTGGAAACTCAAGTGTAAATCCCTTCTTCACTGGTCTGGGAACTATCATAGCTTTCTTGATTTCCATCTCTTCTGCAAGTTGCTCCTTTCTTTCATCTGAAAGAAGTCTGAAAGTGTTTTCTTCCTGCACTTTCACCCAAATAGGATAAGCCCTATGTTCCAACTCATCAAATGTCAAAGCCTTCAGCTTCTGATGTGTCCATCCAACTCCATGACATCTGAGCAACATAAAGTAGAGCTTCCTTCTATCCCTTTTCAACTCAGAGAGAATGTTGCTTGGCTTGTGCTTCAAAATCACCTTACAATCCTTCTGAACTCTAAGAAGAATTTCCAAACCCCATATCTGATCTGAAATGGTCAAGTCTGGATTATCCATACAGCTTTCTTCCCAAGAATTGTACATCTGAACCACCTCTGGCATATCAAAATCAATCTGCAACTTTAAATCTCTCAGCTTTTCCCTAGCAAGCTCATCACCATACTCAAGTCTTTCTGGTTCAATAATCATCACACTTGAGTCTGAGCTAGCTCCATCACTTTCTTCTTCAGAAGTCACAACAAATGGTGACTTTTCCTTTTCACCTTGTTCCATCATTTGCTCAGCCAATCTTCTATCAAATTCAACCTGAGCTGCATTCTTTGGAACAATTTCTTCTACCAACTTACCCTTACCCTTATCTGATGGTGCAATGTTTGGTAAGGTAGATGGTAATACCTGAGTAGGAACATCCTTGATGATAGATGATGACTGGAATACATCACCTCCATATGCAGATCTGTCAACGTCCAAATTTCCTCTATCAACGCCCAAAATACTTCTATCAGCGTCCAAATTTGTCTTGTCAACGCCCAAATATTTTCCCTCAGCGCCTTGTGTAACCTCTCTCAACATAGCTGTAAATGATAAATTTAGATTGGTTGGAGAGATTAAGGACGTATCAAAACCTGTTTGTTCCTTCAAAGTAGTAAGAGCTTCAGCAACATCCAATGATTGACCATCTTGACTGCTCTTATCACTCAGATTTCTTTGATCTTCCTCCCCTTTGGAAGGCTCCTCCATACCTCCCTTTGCATGAGCACTCTCCAAAACAACAATCCTCTCTCTTAATTGCTTGATTTCAAGGCCTTGTGAGCTGACAATTTGTACTAAGTCTGCATTTTGCTTTTACAAGCTAATGCAGACAACCGTCAATTCCAAAAGAGTCATTGGTTCCAGTCTGCCCTCTTCTGAAATGGGGATTTGACCTCCCAAGTCAGGTTCATTGGGCATGGATGAGGACTTAATTATGGTGGGACTGCCTTGGCCAGCTTCGAAGCCAGAACCAATAGTCCCAGCCTCATCCAGGTCACCAGCCACACTTGTGGTGGTTATTCTCTCTGCTTCATGGCTAGGACCACCAGAGGAGAACACTCCAGCAGTCCTTTGGCGTTTAATCAACCTATATTCAGGTGGTGTGGAAGATGGTGTGGAAGAATGGGTAGATGTGGGTTGGTTAAGGGGTGTTTGGGATTGTGATGGATGGGTGTCAGCGTTGGAAATAGGCACATCAACGCCCACATTAGATGTGTCAGCGTCAAAGGGTTCTTGGTCAAGTTGCATTTGTTCAGGTGAGGGTAAAGGTTCAGGGATAGGTTTAAGTTGTGGGTGAGGGTCAATATGAGGTTGGGGGTCTGGTTGGGGTTGTGCTGCTGCAATAACAGCAAGCATGGCTGGGGTTAAAGGTAAGTCCCTTTGAGGTGGTGAATTCATCTTGGTAAAAATAGCTTTCTTTTGTTCAGGGATTTTATAAAAATCATTGTGATCCCTTGAACAATATCTTTGATCATCAAAAATCATTTGCAGAAAACGGGGATAAGCTAAAGTCATTTTTGCCCCCTTGTTTTTACACATTCCTTCAAAAATCATTTTAGACCAGTTATATTTTTGCCCTGTTGCAATACACACAATAGCAGTTGCAATGGATCTATTGATCTCATTGTGTGCAGTACATTTGGGACTCAAATATTGAAGGAGAATGTGAATGAGGTACTTCCAGGCTGGGGGAAATTCCTGCTTATGGTACTTATTAAGAGTACCTTCATCAGGAATAGGGTATCCCAAAGCCCTAAGCCCTTGTTCTATTTCAGTTATGGGAAGAATGGTTATACCATCAGCATCATCAAGATGCAAGGCCTGGCGTACCAAGGCCTCAGTAACCACCCAAGATCTCCCATGAACAATAGAAGTTAATGTGGTCACTCCATTAACTGTTGAGGAACTGACAGTGTTCCAAAACTGTTTAATGTGTGTGACTGGAATGAGTGGTGCATGAGAAAGAGCATACCTTAATGGGGATGCGTTCAAATACGCCACCATTTGTGTGTATTGAGGGAACAAAGTATTATCAGCAACAAGATAAGCAATCATGTTGTGTTGAGACTTGAACCCCAAATCCAATTCTGCTGAGTTAAATCTTGGTGCCATTGATGAAAGCTGTTAATTTGAAGTATAGAAGATGAAGGTTGATAAGAGAAAAGTGTTAGACAAGAATTATAGATACCCTGTTTAAAAATAGGAGCCAAATTTATAGGAGTGGATGAATGCATGTGATTGGCCCAAAAATAGGCAAAGTTTTTCAAAAACTAATCATGAAAATATTGAAAAAGTTATAAGTTATCTCATGCATTTAATGAAAGTAACAACTCCTAAAATTACGGCTTGAAAATATGTCAAAAAGTAACAACTGGGTAGGTCCCATTGATTGTCAACGGTCAAATATAACCCATCAACGCCCAACGGCTATAATCCTGTCAACGTTCGCCTAAAGCCATGTCAGCGTCCAATTTGGTCACAACAACGCTTGAAAAAATCTTGTCAGCGTCCAAAAATAAAATTGTTTTAAAAAGTGAAAAATGACTTTAACAAGTAATTTATCCTAGAGAAGATAACCAAAAGCTGATAATTATCATAGGGCGGCAAGCACTGTCCAGTTATGCACACTTGCACAAGCAAGATAGACATAACAGTCCTCTAGTGTCCCTTGCTAACCAAAATTCTTAACAACCAAGTTACCTCATAAAATTCTTGTTACTCCCAGGTAAATCCCATATCAAAATGATTCCCAAGTCTCCCAACAGACCACAACCAATTCTAGGCCAAAAATGTCTTGGCAGCATGCAAAGTTGATATACTATGCATGCTACAGTGCCTCATGGTTTAGTAAAACTAACCCATACTCACCTGTGGACACAATCTAGAATTGTGATAAGAGTATCATATGGATACCCAAAAATCCTAAAGGTTCCTAAAACCTCCCCTTAAACAAAGATACAAAGAGTTTGCTAAAAACATGCATGAACATCAAAAATTTATGTCAAGATAGGAATGAAACATTCCAACCATCATCCATAAATAAAAACTTGTCCAAATGCTTCTTCTTTGATCCATAAGCAACTCTGTATCCAATGGTATACTGCTAACACCATCTACACATTTAGATTGAAAACCACAAAACTAACATTGTTGCTGACTACGCCCCGATAACACATAACAGCGTTGAAGGAAGCTTTGTCAGCGTTAGACAACTATATTGTTGACAACGTTGCAAAAACACTTATCAGTGTTCAAACAACCTTTGTCAGTGTTAGAAAAATATAGTGGAAAATCTAAATTATCAATAAGACCAATAATAATAATGCATCATCCTGTACATACTTTTACAAAAAGAATCCAAAACACATACTTAAGTGAGATTAACCATTCCAATACTTGTTACCAAGTACTGAAATCTTCCAGCATCAAAAGGTTTAGTTAATAAATCTGACACATTTTCCTCAGTGTCAACCCTATCTGGTTGTATTAAACCTTTCTCAAAGCAATCTCTTATAAAATGGTGTCTAATTTCTATGTGTTTAGTTTTAGAATGATGCACAGGATTCTTAATGATGCATAAAGTACTATTATTGTCAACAAATATCTTAGTATGCATGAAGTTATACCCATAATCCAACAGCTGGTTCTGAATCCACAACACTTGACCACAACATGCTGCTGCAGCCACATATTCTGCTTTAGTTGTAGAGTTAGCCACCACTGTCTGTTTCTTGCATTGCCAAGATATTAATCTGCTCCCAAGAAATTGACATCCACCAGTTGTGGATTTCCTATCAAACTTGTCACCACCATAATCACTATCTGAATATGCAATCATCTCCAATGGTGAATCCTTTGGGTCCCACAAACCAAGAGTAGGGAAACATCTTAGGTACCTAAAGATCCTCTTCGCAGCATAAAGGTGACATTCTTTGGGAGTCACTTGATGGCGTGCACATGCACACACAGCAAACATGATATCAGGTCTGGAAGCAGTAAGATACATCAAGGATCCAATCATAGATCTATAATGCCTGACATCAACATCTTTCCCATCTCCAATCTTTCCCCAAGGGTGTTCTCTATCCATAGGAGTAGAAGCCCTCTTTCATGTGGAGAAAAGCCAAACTTCTTCAAGATTTCCGCAACATATTTGTCTTGGGAGATGAAGATACCATCTTCTTTCTGCTGAACTTGTAAACCAAGAAAGAAGTTCATCTCCCCCATAGCACTCATCTTGAATTTGTCTGTCATGAGCTTGGAGAAATCCTCACTCATCTTTGGATCAGTAGACCCAAAATTGATATCATCAACATAGACCTGCACAAGCAACACATCTTTGCCTTTCTTCTTTGTAAATAGTGTCTGATCTATGGTGCCCCTCTTGAATCCATTGTCCACCAAATAGGTAGACAAAGTACCATACCATGCTCTAGGGGCTTGATGAAGGCCATACATAGCCTTTTTGACTCTATACACTTTGTCTGGATGCGTAGGATCCTCAAAACCAGGAGGTTGCATGACATAAACTTCTTCAACAATGGTGCCATACAAGAATGCACTCTTTACATCCATTTGATAGACTGTGAAGCCCATGCAAGATGCATAGGCTAGAAAGATCGTAATAGCTTCAATCCTTGAAACTGGTGCAAAGACTTCTTCATAGTCTATCCCCTCCTCTTGTGTATAACCTTGAGCCACTAACCTTGCCTTGTTTCTGACCACAATACCTCTTTCATCTCTTTTGTTCCTGAGAACCCATCTTGTCCCTATTGGTCTGACATATCTAGGACAATCAACCAGCTCCCAAACATCCTGAATAGCAAATTGGTGAAGCTCATCCTGCATTGCTTCCACCCAACTTGGTTCTTTGAGAGCATCAAATATCTTCTTGGGTTCTTCTTGTGACAGAAAACATGCAAACAAACATGCTTGTACAAGAGGGGTATCAACCTTCTTGTGTATATTGGCAATAAATCCACCAAGACTTTGATGGGATCTTCTTGTCTGAACTGGAGTCATAACATCACCAATGATCTGAGATGGGGGGTGATTCTTCATTATGGAAGTGAGAACTCCTCCTTCAAAAAGTCTGGTGTCCTCAACTTCACGCTCCATGTTGCCAATATCTTCTTCATCAGACTCTCTTTGAGCAACAACAATCTCTTCATGGACATTGGAAGGTCCACCTTGTTCAAAACTGGAAGAGAAAAGATGCCCATAAGTGTTGTCAACGTTTGAATCTTGGTTGTCAGCGTCAGGGCTGACAACGCCTGAAATGTTGTTGTCAACGTCTGAATTGGTCTTGTCAGCGCTGGATTTTCCTTTGTCAGCGCCTGAAGAACCATGCATGTTTGTATTTGGTGGTATTTGGAAACCACCATTATCTTGTCCAGCAGCAGCAGCAGCAGCAGCAGCAAAAGCATCAGTCCAAATGGGAATAGTAACATATTCAAATGTAGGAGATGCCTTTTCTGCTTGTGATCCAACCCTTTCATCAACCTGTGTACCTGAAACATGAACAACTTGTTCCTCCATAACATTTGAAGTTACCTTCATAATGTCTGGATTACACTACAAGAAATCAGGCAAATACCCACGAAAATTACCCACGCTCATCATTTGGAGGCAATTTACCCACCTAATACCCACATGCTACCCACAATTAGTGACTTTCATAGTCGATTTTATTTTCCCTCGAACTTCCCACGAACTTACCCACACAAATAGCCACGTAATAATATTTGGTGGGCAATATGTGGGTAAATAACTTGGCGCCAAAACACTCCCCATGGATTACCCACGTTGTAAACTATCGTGGCTATATTTGCGGGTAATTTAGTGGGTAATGTTATTTACCCACGAGATACATATATCTATTGTATTGGTGGGTGAATTAACATGGGTGTTTTGTGGGTGAATATGCAAACCCATGATTTTACCAATCTTATCGTTTGTGTGGGTATTTTTTGGTGAGTGAATAAAAATGACACGTTGAGGTGGTTTTATCAAACCCATTTGGTAACTGTTGCCTCCAATTTTTAATTTGGCGGGGTTTTTTTATTGAGTTAATCAATGAAGCAACTTCCTCCATCTCTGTTTCATGGGTTGTGTTGCTTTGGTGTCCTGTAACTTGGTCTTATCTATTTTTATATGTAATTGTTTATTTGTTTATTATGGTAAATATAATAACAACTTAAATATAAGTGTAAATAATATTAATAAACATAACAAATATTTAATACTTACCCATTTATTAGCTCCTTCAACCCCTTCAATTTGCAATGTACCGCCCCTTTCTACAACCTCCACTCCCATCAATCAGCTCCTTCAATCAATCCATTGTTTAATGTCTTCTGATTATACATTTAAACTCTATAAAGGTAAATCCCCAATAATCTAACTGCACTTTGATTTGAATATATCTCTCTTTTTAGGGTCTTTTGCTCTGTTTGTTTGATCATAATGATAATTCTAATGAATGTCGTATGTTATATAGTATATGAGAGATGACAAATTTGAATGAAATATCTTATTAATATTTTATTGCTTTTTGGTGTCTTGATATGCTAGAATTATCAGTAGATGTTTGTGAATTATCAGTAGCTGTTTGTGAATTATCTAATATTTGATATGTCTTGGTCAATCCATTCCAATTTTAAGCTGGAACATACTTTTTAATGTGTCCATTTGACAGATTTTGGAAAAGACTTCATATGCCTATTCAAGATATTATACCATATTACTACTGTCATATGGATAATGGACATATATATAGACAAATTCTTTCAACAGTTTCTATCTTGCATTTTTTGCACCTATCATATAAAAGTTTTTAGTTTTGTTATATATGTGTAAGTTTGACACAATTGGAATTGGTTAGATAGTATTGTTAATTTTGTTTCTTTTTTTCTCAGACAAATATTTTGGTTTGGCATCTACTACATATACAGTTTTAAAATGAGAACGGATCGGGAGTGGATGTATAGTAGCAGATTCTTACAAGGACGTAAGGAATTCAATCCTGCATTTATAAAGCAAGTTGAATCATTTGTGGAATTTGCTTGCCAACAACCAACGACTGATAAGGATAATGACTTATTAAGGTGCCCATGTAGTTCATGTAAGAATCGCGCATATAGATCAACAGACGATATTAAGGTGCATGTTGTGATGAAAGGGTTTGTTAAGAACTATCATCAGTGGACCTCTCATAGGGAACCTGAAGTGGGCTCTAGTTCTAGGCAACCAGATTGCAACACCTCATCTAATAGAGATAATGAAGTGCCAAATCCATATCGTGACATGATCTTAGAAGCAACAGGTCATGATTTCAATCCAAACTCGCATGAAAATGTATCTCAACCACAACCACCAGATGCGAAAACTAAGAGGTTATATGAGTTGCTTCATCAAGCTGATGAACCATTATGGCCTGTATGTACAAAAGTCTCACAGTTGTCACTTGTTTCAAGGATGTTAAACATCAAGTCAGAGTCTCATATGTCAGAGAGGATCTATGATGATGTTATGCAAGTTTTCGAAGATGCATTACCGCCTGATAGTAAGTTGGTTGGTAGTTTTTATGAGATAAAGAAACTTGCATCAGATTTAGGTCTTCCATGTGAGAAAATTGATTGTTGCATTAATGGGTGTATGTTGTATTGGGGTGAAGAAGATAAGGACATGTTAATTTGCAAATTTTGTGAACATCCTCGATATAAAAAGAGTAAGTCAGGTTCGAAAAAGAGGAAAACTGAAACGCCACATTGATTTATGCATTACTTCCCTCTCACACCTAGGCTACAGAGGCTATATGCTTCCAAGGCTACAGCCGCTCATATGAGGTGGCATGATGAGCATGTTCAGGAGGATGGCGTCATGTGTCACCCGTCTGATGCCGAGGCATGGAAGCATTTTGATCAAACATATCCTCCATTTGCAGAAGAGACATGTAACGTAAGGTTAGGGTTATGTACAGATGGGTTTCAACCCTTTGGGCAATCAGGAAAGCAGTATTCGTGTTGGCCTGTCATTGTAACACCGTATAACTTGCCTCCATGGATGTGTATGAAAGATCCATATATGTTTTTAACTCTTATTGTACCCGGTCCAAAGAATCCAAAGCAGCGAATAGACGTCTTCTTACAACCATTAATAAAAGAGTTGACAACTCTTTGGAAAGGTGTAAAAACTTATGACATTTCGAAGGAGCAGAACTTTACCATGAGAGCTGCACTTTTGTGGACGATTAATGATTTTCCGACTTACGGAATGTTGTCTGGGTGGAGTACAGCCGGAAAGAAAGCTTGTCCATATTGTATGGAGAACTCAAAAGCTTTTAGCTTATCTAATGGTGGAAAGGTTTCATGGTTTGATTGCCATCGCCAGTTTCTACCAGCGGATCATCCTTTTAGGCGAAATAAGAATGACTTTATAAAGAATAGGGCTGAACTATCACAACCTCCATTGACATTGACAGGGAACCAAATTATTGACCAAATTGACGAGTTTGGATTTAAGGAAGTTACAGAAAAAGGAGGGGCAGAATTTAACACTTCCATAAGCAAATCATGTGGGTGGAGGAAGCGTAGCATCTTTTGGAGATTGCCTTATTGGAGTAATAATCTTATTCGTCATAATGTGGATGTCATGCATACTGAGAAAAATGCTTTTGAAAACGTATTCGATACGGTAATGGATATTGAAGGAAAAACTAAAGATAATGCTAAAGCAAGAGAGGATGTAAGAATTTATTGCAAGCGTAAGGAGTTGGTGAAAAATGAAACAACCGAGATATATCCACAAGCTTGTTATAGCTTATGGAAAGAGGAGAAAAAGGTTGTTTGTGATTGGGTTGCAAAACTCAAGTTTCCTGATGGGTATGTTTCGAATATGGCAAGATGTGTCGATATGAAAAAGTACAAGATGTTTGGAATGAAAAGTCATGATTGTCACGTGTTCATGCAGCGATTGATCCCAATAGCATTTCGTGAATTGTTACCAACGACAGTGTGGAAAGCTTTAACTGAGTTGAGCTTGTTTTTCAAAGATCTTACGTGTACAAGGATTAAAGTGGAAGACATGATACGACTGCAGGCAGAAATTCCTGTTATTTTGTGCAAGTTAGAAAAAATATTTCCTCCCGGATTCTTTGACTCAATGGAACACCTGCCTGTACATTTGCCGTATGAAGCAAGAGTTGGAGGGCCTGTTCAATATCGATGGATGTACCCGTTCGAAAGGTACATTACACTTTCAATTGTTATATATATATTCTTAATGGGCAAGTTAAAAGGTTATATTTTTATCTTGGTCAATGATTTTTAAAACTGATAAATATCTGTTTTAGGGGCGAGTGGGATAGCATTTTTGGGTGTCCTATTCGGTTAAGCAAAAGAGGCCCTTTACACACACAAAATCGAAATACTTGTAAAAATTTCTTAGAAGAATCATATTTTCTGAATACATTTAAGAAAAAGACGACAAGGTAGCTAAGAATATGGGGTTATCTAGATCACTCGACTCTTTCTTTGATCTGTCAGCATCACAATTTAGTTTGACTCAAAACTGTCATTTCAAATTTTAGTATTTTTTTAAGATAAACAATGAACTGATAAAGGCATATAAGTCACTTTCCTCTACGGTGCAATGGATCTGTTGGTGGTTTAATTCCAGACACCTGTTTAGCCCATTTTTTGTATGCTTTGATTCACTTCAGCTCTCCTGTAAATACATAATTCAATCTTATATCTGTCGACCTTAAAAACTTGACTATATAGCAGAGAATAAATCCCCTGTAATTGGCACCTGTTTAGAATAAGTGGTTCAAAAAATGGCGTGAACTCATGTAGAATAAGTGGTTCAAAAAATGGCGTTAACTCTATGTCTTGCTGAATTCATACATAAATTATAGGTAAATACTGTTGTCTTAGATTGCACATTTTCACACAATGCCTAATGCAAAAGATCAGCAATTGTTTGACTGACATCACACCTGCACATCAACATATTAAACAAGAACAATACCCGTGCGTTTCACGGGTAGACGATTATTTATAAATTAAGGATGGTTATAGAATCTAATATAAAAATTAATACAATATGAACCTATCTCATTTAAATAAAAGATATAATCCTAGAACATTCTAAATAAGAAATTACGATGGTATAAAATCATTATTCTGATAATGTGTCGGATGATCATAGTAAACATTAACATGAATCAAGATTAAGCACTTATTAAGTCTAATAATCTTGCATAGTGTCCACACATTGATTATTTGCAACTTGATCAACACTCATCCTTGTGTTATCCACATCACCACGACTTGGTGTTTCAGATGATGCTATTTTAAAATTTGAAGAAGAACACACAACTTTATTTAGATCATATGTAATTTAAAGTAAAGACAAAGATTCTTAATGTGTAAAATCACCAACATGGCAACATGTGTTTTGATATCAGAAGGCTTTACATCCATGATCACATAAGTGATGCATTTGAAGTATACACTGAAATTAATCAGTAGTGGGATTCTAAGAACACTAACTAATAAAAGAGTAAAATATGATATGAGCTCTATACAACCTACCTACTTTTTAAACATGTTTATCTATTATTAATCAAGTACAGTAGTATTTAACTTCTGTGTTAGTTTAACCATAATACTACAACCATAATACACATTTGTTAATCTACACCCTACTGTAACCTCATATAACTCATTTGTTTACATAATCAACGAACCTCCTATCCTAAATTACCACCAAAACTTCTCATATCCATGATTTCCTCCAAAACCTTCTCCCACTCATTCGCAATATCTCTCTTTTGTCAAGTTTATAAATATTCAATTGTTTGTCACTCTTTGTTTTGCCATTTTCAAAAATTTCATATGGGTCATCTAAGTTATTGTCTTGAAAACAACACAAAAAGTGCTTGAAACTTGTTAAATCAAACACTTATATGATGCGCTAAATTAAGAACCATTAGCACATGTCACCGATTTTTACAAACAAATACTAAAGAGCACATAAGAACTGTTACATGAACTTTCTGAGCTTGCAAAGATATCGGAAGTAAATAATTCATGATTACAAAATGCTGTAAATTTTTAACATTCTAAATATAGTAACTTCAAAACAAACAAATCATTGTTGGTTTGTAGATGTGCATCTACAAACTACTTCAGACCTGTAAGTACATAGTAATGCAACATGTTGCATCTTTAAACAAAACAATCATGTTACTGGATTATTACCTTTTATTTTTGGCATAATGGTTCATGGAGTAAACATCTGCATTTTGGTTTAAAGAAGCGACAATAACATTATCGACTTCGTTATATATTACAATAAAAAGAATATGATAAAACAAAGATTAATAAGTTAAATAACAAAGATACAACGTGATCATCGTTTCAATGCAGTAAACAATTAAAAATATACGGCCCATACGATCAAACTTATGAGGGAAAGCAGTCGATGGCCATGTATGTGTGTTCATGGAATAAACATCTGCATTTTTTACAACTCCTTCGCCATCAAATAACAATTTCTATCCATCTCGTCATATGAATCTTCGATAACAATGACACCATCCCACTTTAAGGTCATCAAGTTGTTCTCACTTTGCGTTGTCTCAGCGCCATAGGCGAATCAAGCTCGCCAAGGTAGTACCAAATTGTTTGCCATGTTCCTTGAACTTCGATGATTATAATTAGTAATATGTGGATGTTGATGAATACCACGCCGCGACTTACTTATATACAGTTTTTCATGACCAAAATGACAACAAAAAATACAAATCTGAAACTTTGAAGTACCGAAATTATATGTGAGTTTGTTACAAAAGGATAGAGTCAAGTCACTATCCCTTTCTTAAACCAATCTATTTCATAACAAAAAAAGATGATAATAATAATACTAATAACTTTCTCCTACTCTACAACTACAACTGCCATCGTATATGGGTCACATATGTTTCAATCTCACTACACCAAGCTGTGCCTATGATGGTCTTTGACAAGATTGAGTCATTTTGTTACAGGGGTGGATCTCTACCCGTTTAATGATGGTCTATTAATGTTAAATTGTACCGGTGAGTCAAGTAGAAGAATTAGCTTACAAGGACACATATTAAATGGGTTGAAACATGTCAAAGTGTCAAAAGTCACCATATGCTACCTTAACATCTTTGTAGATAGATAACTAACCACATTCAAACTTGATTCTTTTTTTTTAAATAGGAAAAAGCTATGCAATATGAAAGTAGGTAGAGATACGTGTACCGCTTTCCTGTAAGGGCGCTTATATTCAGTGCCATCAGTTATAAGGATTTTAGCTTACCTGGTGAAAGCGAGCCACTCAAATGTCCGCGGCCTAAATGGGGTTTCCTTATGACTGTTTGCGACCCTTTCCTTAGCCTGCCGCAAATAAGTACCTTGTAAGGTTTTAATTATAGACCTGTTAGGTAAGGAGGTCAGGTGCTTTACCAATAGTCCATATCTATGTAACTTCTTAAGTTACACATTGAATTAAACATATTTTTATCTGTCCTCAGAGAACATACACACCTTCAAACTTACATGTTGTCAAACCTTCGGATTCAAGGATTGACACATGTTCAAATAAATGCGGCCAAAAATAGTACATTTATTTTGTGTCAATATGAATGAGCCCCGTAAGCGACCCATCCACATCCTGCTGGTATTAGTGAGCTCACACGTAAATGAAATGTGAAGGTATAAAAAGGTTTTCGTGTATTTCCAATTGAACAATTGACCCATAACAATGATATATAAGTGGGACAATACATAAAAATAGATTCTAAAGAAGACCCACCTAGGCTATATATAAAGGTTTTTGTGTTTTTTCCAATTGAACAACATTTTTAGCAAATGACACAACATAATTGGTCATTTTTAGATTATACACATACTAGATTAGAAAAACAGCAGTAAGAATTATGAATTACCTTATCCGATTGATGCATGTTGACCACTGTATGTATCCCAATGTTCTTCTGCAAATTTTCTCAGCATAATCTAACATGAACCGTCGTATACAAACCTAATAAGATTAATCATTTACAAAGCCCCTTAACACACAAATTAAAATAGCAGAATCATACAATTTAAGATTAATATTCAATTAAACAAAATCCCTGATACGCTTAAGGTACAAAAAGTAATGCCAATTAATGTATTACCTTAGTGGATTCTTGTTAAGGGCGGTTTGATTATATTGTTTGCAGAAATTGGATACAGAATAGTCAGTTGAGAAATAATTGGGACAAAGAAGCGGTTATAGTATATATGACGTCAATTTATGACGTCAGAAATAGGATAGGTGTCATTCAAAAAGTTTTTCTTTTATTATATATAGAGATAGAGATATGTTATGTTAGTTACTCATGTTTAAATGAGCATATATCTTGCTTTAATTTTTCACATATTTAAAAAATTTAAAACTTTATTGTAGACATGGCTAGACGAAGGAAAAGGCTTGTAGTAGGTGAGAGTAGGCCAGCGGAGCGTAGGCCAGTAGAGCAGAGGCCAGTGGAGACTATGCTAGCAGAGAATAGGCCAGTCGAGCATAGGCCAGTGGAGCATAGGCCAGTGGAGACTAGGCCGACTAGGCCAGGGGAGACTAGGCCAGAGGAGACTAGGCCAGAGGAGACTAGGCCAGTGGAGCGTAGGCTAGTCCAGACTAGGTCGACTAGGCCAGCAGAGACTAGGCCATCACAGACTAGGCCAGCGGAGACTAGGCCATCGGAGGGTAGGCCAACGGAGACTAGGAATCGTGCCGGTGAAGGACAATCAAATGATACCCCTGCTGATTTAGCTATCAATGACAATACCAATGGAACGACAACTGAAAACATCATTGGGAACTCAAATAATTCATCAAATGGAAGAAAACAAGTGCTAGTTATTAATGGATTGTAAGTACTTTAAATATATAATTTGACCTTCACATATTCTTATACTGTTACTTTATTCCATTTTTATCAATTTTACAGATTAGACAGATCAAGCGAGTGTTCGCGAGAGATTAAAAGATATTCCAAGAAAGAATTGATGAGACCGGGTACTCTTGGACAAAGGTGTCTCAATCTACAAAAGACTTCTATTTTGGAGAATTTAAGGTATTATTTACACTTCAGTGGATTCTTAAGATTTATTTTCCCTCTATAAATACTAATTACTTTGCTTTAAAATAGAAACATTTTGCATGGGACCCAGAAACTGAGACATTAGTGAGGAAAGCATGGGATGCAAAAGCTTCTGGACGCTATGCTGATTTCTTTAGAGACATAAGAGCTACAATGGTGAAACCTGTATTCATGAATGATATCGCATGGACAAATTTCACAACTCATTGGAACACAGCAAAGTATAAGGAGATTCGAGCAAAAAATACACAAAATCGTCTAAAAGGAGAAGGTTCCTCAACTCATACTGGAGGCTCAATCTCATTTCACGGGCATGCCAAAAATCTGGTAAGTATATTAATAGTTGTTGGAGTCATTAGGAATTTGCTCTACATATCACAGTAGCATATAACAACATCGAGTTACTTGTATGTGACGAGGAATGCTAGTCTGTATTTAAAAGGCCAAAGTAAATAATCCTTGAACTAATCACCCCTTTTTATCGTGTAATGTATTTTACCTTGTTTGCACTTAATCCAAGTAAAAAGTGAGCCTTTTACAGTGAGTATGGGTCGGGGGTGATATGATTTTTCCAACAGGTTGGACATGTTACTTAGATTTGCATATTGATTATTTAGCGAAGTTGTTTAATCGGGATGATAATTGTTTATTGTAGGTAATAGACTGTATTCGCAAGAATGGTCATTTAAATTGCATCTGTAAAAAAGCGACATATACAAAATGCATCAGTTGTAGTTCAAGGCACTCTTCTGATTAGTATATTCAATTTTTTTTTATTCTTTAGTTTTTTTAGTCACAGGACTATAAGTGGTGTCCTGTTTTGCATCAATTGTAATACATCCAAAGATTTTATTAATCTCTTACTTACCCATATGTGATGTAGGAATCTATATACAAGCGTCCACCTACGGGATTTGAGCTTTTTCTGCATACTCATACTAGCGGCCATGACAAGATAACATTTATTAATGAGAAGTCAAAAACAATTCATGTAAGTTCTGAGCTCCTAATTATACAATATGGTTCTTAATTCTGTCATAAGTCATTATTAAATGGACACACTTCTAGGATAATGTGTTGCGTCTGAGGCAAGAAAGGGAGAAAGATCCATCTTCTGCACAAATTCAAGTAGATGAAACTAAACTTTACATTGAGGCAGCAGGTGGTGCAAAGAAAAGGAACTTGTATGGTGTTGGGTCAAAAAAAGTCGATTATCTTAAAGATATGCATTCTAGAAATGGAAATGATACAGCTTGAATTACCAAGGCAGATGACGGGCGGGACAAAAAGTATATGAAGATGGAGAGAAAGGTCAACAAGTTAAATAAAACTCTTGAGATTGTGTGCAATCGTTTCAACATAACACTTCCGGATTTGGATTCTGATAGTGAAAATACGGATGAAGGAGATGCTCATGAAGGTCCTTTGACTAGCAACCCCCGAGCAGGTGAAAGTAACTCTGAAAGTAACTCCCGAGCAGGTGAAAGAGAAGAAGATGACAATGACAGTCGCATGATCGTGAGTTGATAAGTTGTATTTAACTTTCTGTTAATTGTTTGAGACATCTTTATGGTGATTGTTATGGTTTGTTTTCAGCTGATTGTATTTGTTTGAGACATCATTAGAATGATGGTTTGTTTAAATTCTGAGACTATATATTTATTATCGTATGTTTTATATTAAGAGACCTTTTGTGTTTAATGTGTGGTTTTCATAGACGTAAATATTTAGCCATAGTTTACTCACAAACCACTTGTGGGTAAGTTGCTACGAATATACCCACAAAATATTCAAGGTAACGTTGTCATGTTCGCCCATGATATTTACACATGGTCATATATGTGGGTAATATTACCCACGAATTATGACGGGAAAATTCACCCACGTTTTTTAGACACGACAAATCCGTGGTTAATTATATTCTAGGATTATTGGGGTAGTTGACTTTTACCCACGATTAGTTTTGTGGTAAATTTTACCCGCAAAATACCCACGGGTATGTCTATGGGTGTTTTGTGGTGACTTAGAAAAACCCACAAACTATTTACCCATGAATGCAAGTCAAATACCCACACAAAATGACGTGGGTAAACTTACCCACGATACGAAAATGTCGTGGGCAAACAATTAGCCTCGAAGGTTTTACCCATATGTCGTGTATCGTGGGAAATTTGTGGGTATTACTCGATTACCCACGAAAATATGGCTTTTACCCACAAATTTGGTCCGTGGCTATTTGCCTGAATTTTGTAGTGTTAGTGACAGGCATATAATTTAAAGTTCTAGATAAGGGTTCCAAATCAAACAACCAATTAGGACCACTTTCAGGATCACTAGGTTTATTCTCTAAGAACCTAACATGTACTCTTTCAACAATACGTTTGTCCTCCTTAAGATAAACTCTATAACCCTTTCTCTGCACTGAATACCCCATGAAGTAACCTTCATCACCTTTTGCACTAAATTTCCCTAAGGCATCACTAGTGTCTAAGACTACTACATGACATCCAAAAGGTCTGAGAAAACCAATATTAGGTTTTCTTCCCCAAAGTAACTCATAAGGTGTCTTGTTCTGAATTTTGTTAACCAATGCTCTATTTTGTACATAGCATGCTGTATTCACAGCCTCAGCCCAAAAGGCTATGGGAGAGTGAGCATCAGCCAACATTGTTCTGGCTGCTTCAATTAGGGTTCTATTCTTCCTTTCAGCAACCCCATTTTGTTGTGGGGTTCTAGCAATACTAAACTGCCTAGTAATTCCCTTCCTGGCACAAAAATCATCTAGCTTCTTGTTCCTAAATTCTCCACCATTATCACTCCTAAGCATCTTAACCTCATTGCCAGACCTTTTCTCAATTTGAGTGATAAATTCAATAAGAACATCAGCTGTGTCACTCTTCATAGCTAGAAAGAATGTCCAAGTAAACCTAGAAAAGTCATCTGTGACAACAAAACAATATGACTTGCCATTCAAACTTTCTATATTAGTTGGACCAAAGAGGTCCATGTGAAGCATATGAAGAGGTCTGGAACTAGTATGCACCTGCTTGGACTTGAATGAGACCTTGTGCTGCTTGCCTTTAAGACATGCAACACAAGAGTGGTCATTGTGGAAGGCCTTTTCAGGCAAACCATCAACTAAACCAAGCCTCACAAGTCTATTTATATTTTTAAAATTTATGTGCCCTAATCTCCTGTGCCACAAATTGCTTTCATCAACTGAGGCCTTAGCATAAAAACAAGACATATTTGTATTCACTTTAATTCCATTTAAATTCACATTATATATGTCCTTATTGAAAGTCCCTAATCAATGCGAGAAACCCTAATCTTAACTTAATCAACACAAGGTATTACTTTTCAAACGTAATCTTATTATTGTATAATAAAGAATTACAAGTGTTATGGATAACACCGTTTGATGACAATGTGTTGTGCACACTTTGAAAAACAATAACCTTAACTTATGAATACAGTCGTAGCTGTTTGATTCACTAAGTTACACGCACTAATGTTCTTACTATCTCAAAGTGTTAAATCTTAATGCAAGGATACACATCCTATTTATAGTGTTACGAGTTTGACTTGAACAGTACTTGATGTCGACTACACAAGCTTTTACAAGTTCCCACATCAGTCACATGATGTCCTTCTATTCTTGGTAGTCTTCCATTATGCTTTAAGGAACAGTTGTCCAAAACAGTTTCCTTATTCTTCATATTCTCGAACACACAAATGGCATGTCCAAAGTGTGCTGAGAGTTATCAGGGTATTGCCACCCCTGTTAACTCTCAACCCCTCAGAGTCCCTAATACATCTTGGCTGTTATCCATCACAGCCAAGGAGTATGTCTTCAGGTAATCTTCGACTTCCCTGACAATGTCTCTGACATGGACTCCTCTGAGGTTGCTCACAGAGATTCGGATCTCTGTGAGTCTTGTGAAACTTGCCTGCCTCCTAGGCACAGGCAAGGGACTATCTATCAGCCTAATTATGTTTAAATCAATGAACAGGGAATCTAACAAGTTTAGATTCCCAACAATCTCCCCCTATTTAAACATAAATAGTGCTAGATCTAACTAAGTTAAGGTAAGTGAGTTTAACCGCTTCTTCTTACACATAACAGATCTAAACAAACATACCTCATGATTTTATTAAGACTTAAAGAAAAATTACAAGTTCATTACATAAGTTAAATAAAAGATGAAGGTAAAAGGGCTGATACTATCTTCAATAGTCATCATTTTTGATTCTTTCTTCAGCTTCGGCCACATCTAATCTGTTATCAATTTCATCCTGCAAAGTCTTTGCAAACTTCTTGGAATACTCTGAGTTGATCTTGAGACACTTCTTGTGACAGAGTAGCTGAATAGTTGAAGCCAGGCAAAGCTCATCTTCCCTCTGAAAAGCATATTGGTAGGCTTTGTTCATAAACGCCATTCCTCTTTCAGGCACTGAGTATGTCTGACCATCAACAGGGCCAACAATACCATTAGGAAGGATCAGATCCATGTGCATGCCATCCACACGAACATCTTCAGTAACAAAAGTTTCATCAATGATTTGGGAAATTCTTCTTCTTTTGTTGCCTGTCTTTGGGGGTCCTTGTTCGAAAAGCTGTGGTGGGGGATCAATCTTGAGTTTGGCAGCTGTTTCCTTGATCCAGTTAAACTTAGCCTTAAGAGTTTTAAGCAGAAGGAAATTTGCCTGTCCAGACTTTTTGGCAGCTAAGGCTTCGAGTTCAAACCATTCTGATAACCCAAGTGTTTTTAACCTGAAGTTGTCAAACACATCCATATTCCCTGTTTGATTATCCCTCCATAAGATCATCTGTGGGGTGTTTGTGGACTTGTGAATGGTGTATCTAAACTTGGTTATCTTGCCAGCAGCATACATGTTGTTCACGCAGGCATCATAGTCAGCTTTGACTTTCTTTAAAGCCTCAGCGCGTTTAAGTTCCATTTCCCTCAACCTTTGTTTTTGTTTTTCTTTTTCAGGTGGTGTCATCTTCCTCAGAGTGGCTTCATTTAATTCTTTGGCTGCCTTGAGCTCACTTAGTCTTTTGAATTCCTCAGCCTGTTGCTCTATTTCTTCAGGCGTTAGAGGTCTCTCATCGGAAGGTGTAAAGGTTGAAAATTGGGAAAGGTCTGTTGTGGATCCTCCTGTCTCTAGCATCGCAGCTATCTTCTTAAGTTTGGTGTCAGTATCAACCAAAACTATCTCTTTACCTTTCTTTGAGACAGAGGACTCCACACTTATGTTTTTCAAATCATCAGCTCTTTTGAGGAACGCTGTCTGAGCCTGATTTTGAATAGATTTTGGTAGGGAGCTCACAGTGAATTTAAGCTTCTTGGCTGCTGGTTCATCCTCATCCTCAGGCTTGCTGATGTTAACTAAGATCATGGATTTAGATGAGTCAGCTCCATCTTGTGTCTGTTGCTCCCCCTGAGTCTGATCCTCATCATCAGGTACTGTAACTGGTGTGATGACTTGAAGAGGAACAGGTGTTGTTGAAGGATTGGCTGAAGATGATCCTTGTTCAGCAGATGCAAGGCTGAGTGTAGTTTTCTTCTCCCCCTCACGTTCATCCTTACTACTTTTATGCTTGGATGAACGTGCCTGAAATCTTCTTGCAATCTGCTCCACAGAGGCAGCCATGGCACGCTGTCTTTTTCTGGATGCCCTGGCAATCTTCAGCAATAGGTTGGCATTGGCATTGGTGTTTGCCTGAACTCGCCTGACAATAAAACCAGCATGGTTGTATTGCCTGTTGCGCACTGCATTGAAGTGTCTGTTCATGTTGTTTTCTTGTTCTTGGAATAATGCAGGGACAACTGAGTCAATGGCATTCTTGATTCTTGTCGAGAGATGACTTAGTCCTTGAGCCACACCTTTTCTTGTACCCTCCTGAATAGGCTCAGTGACAGCCTCAGTCACAGCCTTCTTTATAATACCTGGAAAGGTGACAGTAAAATTGTGCATCTCTGACTTGATCACGTCCAGCTTTCTTGATAAGCGCTCAATATCAGACTGATGGTGTACAGGCTGAAGATTCTTGATATTGAGGCTTTGTTGAGCAAAAACATCCTCCCTTGGAATCAAGTCGAAGTTAGTCTGGGTAGGATGATCAAACAAAAGGAATTCAGCTGTTGGATCATAAATTGGTCTTTGGAAGACTGTTGTTGCAGATGTAGCAGAGTTTTGTGTGTCAACAGCTTCCTTAAGAGGAGAAGTCTTGTCATCTTCTTTAGGAGGAGAGGCTAACAGCTGGTCATCCTCATCTTCTTCCTCTTCTTCATCAAACATTCCCTCAGGGAATTCATCTTCAGGCATTGGTTCAAACTCAGCGACATAATCTTCTACAGAAAGCATTTCTTCATCAGCATTGAGCACAAGTTCTTCTTCAATCTGAATGTCCTGAGTTATTGTTTCAGCCTCCTTTTCATGTACCTGAGGTTCTTTGACTGGCTGTACAATTTCAGCCTGCAAGTTTGTTGAAATTAGTAACAGGGAAAATATAAAGTGAATGGTCGCCATTTCGCTGTCCTAGAGAGGCTGAGGGTGATTACTCAGCCACTCCAAAGGATAAATCCTTGGGATTCTTTTAAGTGTGAATGAAGTGTGGTTAATGGTCGCCATTCGCTGCCCCTAGGAAAGCTGAGTGTGATTATTCAGCCCCCCCAAAAGGTAAAAACCTTTGGGACTCTTTTGATTGTGAAACATATGTTGTTTAATGATCGCCATTTCGCTGCCCCTAGGAAAGCTGAGTGTGATTATTCAGCCCCCCCAAAAGGTAAAACCTTTGGGACTCTTTTAAGAGTGAAACATATGTTGTTGTAGGTTGCCTGTTACGCTGCCCCTAGGAAAGCTGAGGGTGATGATTCAGCTCCCCCTGAAAGGATAAATCCTTTGGGACTCTTTTAATGAGGGAACCAAGAGGCTGTGTGAAGTACAGCCATCAAGGTTGAGACATTAATGTATTCAGGTTGTTGTTAGCCTGAATACTGTCTAGAGGGTTCAGGGTCATCGGGGTGCTTTATAAACACAAATGAATCACTCCCTGGTGCAAAGACAGAGTGTACAGAAGTCTTAAAGAATTCTAAGTGAAATGACAGACTTCTATGGGTCGAGGATTACCCTAACTTCACCACTCTCTCCTACAGACAAATGAGAGTGGTTGATTGTGAACCTCTAAAAATGTACACTGATTACCTGTGAGATATCAGCTTGGTTTGGCTGGTTTCCTGTAGTCTCTGCTGACCTAGAGATACTAGACGCCTGTTGTTTGTCAGCCAAAGATTCTGTATCCACAAGAGTATCTGGACCAGAGGCGGTGTCAATCTTCTTTTCCTTGGCCTTGCTAACAGCTTTAGGTTGGGAAGAAGAGGGGATTTTCTTCTTCTTTAGCTGTTGGCCAGAAGAAGCCTTGGACTTAGTAGTGTGCTGCCCAGAGGTCAAAGACGTAGACTTGCCAGCGACACTAGAAGTATTCACCTTCTCAGAGGAAGGGATCAAGGACCTCTCAGCGATGGGTACCTGGTTTGCAACGTTCAGCATGTGAGCGGTCACAGGGAAATCCTCAGCTCCTATCTCCTTGTAAATGGCGCCTGTGATGCGATAGGGCTTCAGGGTTGTCAAGGCCTTGTTATGGTAGTTCTCTCCCAGCAAACTCTCAAAGATCAGGGACAAATAACGCACGTAACAGATGTTCTTTTCCCTGACCTGATTCCTTCCCTTTAGTTGTTCTACCAGGTTAGAGAAAAGAAGGCTTCCAACGTCAACATCAGCTCCCAATATTAATCCATACGCAATAGTCTGATGTTTGAACGACATTTGATCTTGTGATCCCTGCATGCCTCCCAGGGACTTCACAATGTGGGTGAAGAGGACACGCCACATAGGAGAAAAATAGTTGATCTTCAGAGGGGCTTTAGCAAGGATTTCAGCTGGTGTGAGGGCAGGGTTAATGTCATGACAAGGGTTGAGTGTGGCCAATGCTTCCTTGACAGCCTTTTTGTCAACTGTCTTCAGGCATTCATCTCCATGTTTAAGTCCGGCCACACTGGCAAAATCAGCAAGGGAAAAGGAAAAAGGATGTTCATTGCAAGAAAGGCTAAAGGTAATGGTGTCTTCTTCAACTTCAGCAGAATACCAGAATTCCCTAAGGTATTCTTGGTAAAAGGTGGAAGGAGATTTGGTGAAGGCTTCGTTTAGGTCACAATTCTGCATGAAATTTACCAGATCCGAGTAGGTGTTGTTGGGTGCCTTGATCCATCCAATAGCGTTATTTGACGCGATGATGCTCTCGTTGATCTCGAAGTTCACATTGGAGGCTTTTGGTACGGGAAACGCCATTGATTTAAGGTTGAAGGAGAATGAAAATGGCGGATGGTTGAGAGAGATAAGAGTTTTTGAGAGAGAAAATGATTTTGAGAATGGTGGTGGGTGAGAAGAGAAAGAAGACAATATATATAATCAAACTTGAGTGAACAGTTATTCAACCGTATTAAATGCAAAAGCGAAAATGACTGCTCAAGTGGGTCCCATTGACCTTTCAAAAAATTTGTCTCCTCGTTATCCAAAACTTAAATGATTAAAAAATGTGAGAATGTTTTTTGCATTTACTTGGAACGCAACTACCTAGTTACATGTGAAAAACATTTAATAAAACATTTAATATAGAATCAATCATTTAATGAACACATTTAATATCAAGCCACAGGCTTTGAAATATTGAGCATCCCTAGCTCAGCAACTAGCCTGTTGAACGTAGGTTCAGCCAAAGGCTTTGTAAAGATATCAGCTAGTTGCAGCTCAGTGGGAACAAAATGCAGCTCAATATCTCCCTTCATAATATGATCCCTGATAAAATGATACCTGATATCAATGTGTTTGGTACGAGAGTGAAGAACAGGGTTGTTGGATATGGCAATGGCGCTGGTGTTGTCACAAAAGATTGGCACTTTGTCATACAAGATTTCATAGTCAGCCAATTGACTTTTCATCCAGAGCACCTGAGCACAACAGCTGGCTGTAGCGACATATTCAGCTTCAGCTGAAGACATAGCCACAGAGTTTTGCTTCTTAGCACTCCATCCAACCAATTTTCCTCCTAGGATTTGACAGCTGCCTGAAGTACTTTTCCTGTCAATACAGCATCCAGCATAATCTGAATCTGAATAGGCTTTGAGATCAAAGCCTGATTCCTTTGGATACCATAGTCCTAGGGATGGTGTTCCTTTGAGATACCTGAAAATTCTCTTAACAGCCACTAGATGGGATTCTTTTGGGTTAGCTTGGTACCTTGCACAGAGACATGTGGAGAATTGGATATCTGGACGACTGGCTGTTAAATACATCAGTGACCCAATCATGCCTCTATATAAAGTCTCATTGACAGAGACCCCTGACTCATCAGGGCCCAAGTTGTTGGGTGGAAGCATGGGGCATTTCACTGAAGCACAATCAGCCAAGTCATATTTTTTAAGTAAATCCTTAACATATTTTTCTTGACAAATAGAAATTCCCTTAGGACATTGTTTAATTTGAAAGCCCAAAAAGTAAGTTAATTCACCCATCATACTCATCTCATATTTCTTGGTCATTAATTTAGCAAAACGTTTACTAAGATTGACATTTGTTGACCCAAAGATGATATCATCCACATAAATCTGCACAATGATGAAATCACTCTTGTCCTTGAAGGTAAAGAGTGTTTTATCAATAGAACCCCTGACAAATTTGTTTTCAGATAAGAAATTTGAAAGAGTTTCATACCATGCTCTTGGAGCTTGTTTCAGACCATACATTGCTTTGTGAAGTCTGTACACATGGTTGGGAAACTCGCTGCTCTCAAATCCTTCAGGTTGAGCAACATAGACTTCCTCAGCCAAATCACCATTGAGGAAGGCACTCTTTACATCCATCTGATAGACAGTGATGTTCATATAGGCAGCATAAGCAAGAAAGATTCTGATGGCTTCAAGTCTAGCAACAGGTGCAAAATTTTCATCATAATTAATTCCTTCAGTCTGAGAGTATCCCTGTGCTACCAATCTTGCCTTGTTCCTGATGATGTTCCCAATTTCATCCATCTTGTTTCTATAGATCCATCTAGTGCCTGTGATATTCTTTCCAGGTGGAGCTGGCACTAGTGTCCAAACTTTGTTCCTTTTGAACTGATTGATTTCTTCTTGCATAGCAGCTACCCATCCATCTTCTACCAGAGCCTCAGCTACTCTTTTAGGTTCAATTTGAGAAAGAAATTCAGCAAATAGACATTCATTGGCTGAGGCTGACTCAGAGTCTTGGATTCGCTGTCTGGTTGTGACCCCTGCATTTGGTTCCCCAATAATGTTGACAAGAAGAATGTGTTGATCTCTTGACCACTTATTTTGAGGAGCTGGAGTTTCAAGAACAGGGGTACTTGAGGGCACAACTGGAATAATTTGAGTCTCATCCTGCTGACTAGGAGGGCTTTCTTCAAAAACTACTTCAGTGTCTGAGTCTTCTTCAGCCACATCAAGGGAAGCAATTTCATTATCAGCAGGAGCAACTTCAGAGTTTTGAAGAATTGGTGAGTCATTAATATCATGAGAAGGACCATCAGAGATTTGAGGTTCTTCTTCATCAAGTCCCTGAGAGGTAGGAACTTCTATGTTGTGAGTAGACAGAGGATCAAAAGTAGGAACATAAGGAGTGAGAGTGTTGGAGTGGTGATGACTGGTAGGTCTGGGTTCTGTGAACTCATCACTTGGGAAAGAAATATTTTCATTAAAATCTACTTCATCACCCTCTGTTCCTGTTCTCTGTATGACTTCATCATCTTCATTAAATCTGACATGGAAAGTTTCTTCTACTTCTTGTCTTCTGATGTTGAATACTCTGAAGGCTTTGGCTGTTGGAGAGTATCCCAAAAAGAATCCATCATCATCCTTTTCATCAAACTTTCCAAGTTTATCCCTGTAGTTATAAATAAACACAGGCATCCAAACACATGAAAATAGCTGACGTCTGGAGATCTTTTTCTGAAAACTTCATAGGAGGTTTTGCCATGTCTTTTGACAATGATTGATCTGTTTTGAGTATAGCAGGCAGTGTGTACAGCTTCTCCCCAAAATTGCTTTGGTAAGGCTGCACCATTTAACATAGTTCTTGCTGCTTCAATCAGAGTCCTGTTTCTTCTTTCAGCCACACCATTTTGTTCAGGAGTGCCAGCTGAAGAGAAGTTCTGTGAAATCCCTTTTTCATCACAAAATGATTCAAGTTGATGATTCTTGAATTCTGTACCATTATCACTTCTTAGAGCTTTGACTCTAACATCATTCATATTTTCCACTTGTCTGATGAAGGACATGATGGCATCAGCTGCATCACTTTTCCTTCTGAGGAAGAACACCCATGTATATCTTGAAAATTCATCAACTATGACCAAGGTGTATTTGTTGTGATTAATGGTTTGAGGTTTGACAGGCCCAAACAAGTCCATGTGAAGGAGATGTAAGCACTTGTCAATAGAGAATGATTGCCTAGTCTTGAATGAAGACCTGTGATGTTTTCCTTTGACACAGGCAGAACAAGTTTTGTCTTTGGAAAACATTACTGAAGGTAGACCAGCAACCAAGTTTTGAGTGGCTATCTTATTGATGTTCTTGAAGTTGAGATGAGACAGTCTTTTGTGCCACAGCCAGTTGACACTTTCAGAGGCTTTGGCAAGAAAACAATTTGAGCTGTCTTCAGAGCACACAGCCATGTTGATGACATAAACATCTCTCCTTCTAGGTGCAACCAGCACAACATCATTATTTTTGTTGAATATGGTTCCGTGAGTCTTAGTAAACAAAACCTTATAATCAGCATCACATAACTGGCTGATGCTAATAAGATTGTGCTTAAGACCATTCACATATGCAACCCTGGTAAATGTGATCCCATTGCAATTCACTGAGCCATATCCTTCTGTGTCACCTGAAGAGTTATCTCCAAACACCACTTTGGGACCTGGCTCCTTTGAGTATCTGTGCAGGTATTGTTGAATCCCTGTCATGTGTCTAGAACAGCCACTATCTAGATACCATACCGATTCCTTGAGATATTTCTGCACAGATACATAGAAACTGTAACACCCCCAATTTCACAAGGCAACGGAATATCAACATTGGGCGTTACTTCATAGCACATCACACACAGTCATAGAAAACGACCTCAAAAGAGACGTTTTATAAAATAAACCATTCGATAATTTTATTAAATCAGAGTTAACTAAAAAGAGGTCCCACCAGTTTATACAAACCTTAAAAAATAATAAAGAATTGTCAAATGTATCGAATGGAAATTGTTTGTTTTGCCTTTACTTTATCTCGCGCGGCTCCATGCTCCAGCTGCTCTTAAACCTACACACCTGAGAATACATGCTAAACTGTCAACACAACGGTTGAGTGAATTCATAGGTTTTTAAATAAACAATAATGGGTTTTAAAATAAACCATAAAGCTTTTGAACACAAGAATCTCATCCATTGGCGATATTGTAACACATACAATACCTATATTCCACACTATTACGCTAAGCTCATGACACCGATGCCTTAATCAATAAGTTTGCCCTAGTCAGGTATCTTGCCAAATACCCCATACTTCACGTACAACACACCCAGCTGAGCCTCCAACTCACAGGTGCGACCTGCCTGGGTGGGGGTCATCATTCCCAATGGATCCATTCGTCTGTACGAGCGCCTACCCATCATAGGTAGTTAACGGTTCACGATTTATAGGGACTTTTCACTGGCAATAAGCAACTTAGCCTTACTAATAGTGGCTCATTACCTATACAATCAACGCTTGTGTTCATTTTTCAAAAGCATTAAATCAAACGTCTTTACGTTTATTTACAACAACTTGTATTCGTTCAAAGCATATATTGAAACAACGAATGTTTATTCACAAACATGTATCCTTTCAAAGGATATATATAATCTCATATGATTATTTTGTAGGCAACATGTATTCCCCCTCGCGGGTTTATAAAAACTTATAAAACAGTAAAAGCGAGGCTATGAACTCACCTGATATAGCTATCACACGTAGATCAAGGAACAAATGTCCAATAGTCGATACACGACTTCACGAGATACCAATCGCTCGTTGATCGAGAGCAAGATGCCCAACGGTCAACATATGACCGAGTGAGACCTAACATGACGAGACTCGTCTTAGTCTCGAGACTATACATAAGTCATAAATATATGTAAATAGTTCACTTTAGTAAGTTTGGACATTGCATAAGTTTTAAAAAACTTTTGATAACAATTTACCATGTGTTATCCCATTATGGCCATTAAGCTCATTAAGGCCCATTAGTGGCCCATTACACTTTTATATAACTTAAGGCCATTTCAAATGAGTATTAGACTCCAATTTGGTTATTAATTTCAGGCCCAATAATTTCCCCATAGCAATTACAAGTGTAAGTTGGGCTTTTGTGGCCCAAGTCCACTTTATATGGTTTTTCGGTTCTAAAACGCCTCCAAACGATGTCCACTTAATATTTCACGTTGGTCGAGTCTCGGGTTTCATAAATCTCAGTATATAGATGAGTCTATATTTCTCGAAAAGTGGGTCCTACCACCTCGTGTTATATAAAAATGGTCAAGTTTTACATTATATTAATATGGTTCAATTTTTACAAATTCTCGACATACCTCATAAATTTGATCGTTTCTCTTAAACCATAAATAATTTACATGAGTTATTTTCACCAGAATCATTCTTAACTTATATAGTTTACTTATTATTAGTCCAATTACTCCTAATTTATATTATCATGGCTCATTGACCCATTCTATTACTTAGAAGAGTTGGCTGTTTTTCGCAGCCAACTTTAGTTCCACCGTTTTGACCGCCATTTACAAACCATTTATCCGTATAAAACCATTCGATTTGTGTATGTTCTACATAAGTTTAGCTACAACCCATAGTTTTACATTTTTCATTGGTTAGGAGTGCTTTTATGAGTTTTCTGTCCGTCTTGACAGTATGATCAGATTTTATACTTTTTATCATTTTGGCCATATCTAATTCATCGGGTATCGTTATGAGCCGAGCCACCTGGCCAAATCATCAGAAAACAAAAGCCTATCAATCTATGAATTCAAAACAGCATCAAAACCTACTGATTTACTTTTGTAATACGTTCTTTGCTACTGATTTATATGTAGAAATCAAAATCAACACCTAAGGCTAAGGCTAGTTTAGCTTGTATTTTTGTATCGTAAAATCATATACAATGTCCATTAACATTATTAAACTATTAAATCACTTATTACGAGTAGTCAATCAAATATTATATATTTACATAACTATTATACAATCAAATGAAAGGAAATAAAAAGAATCCTTACAATGAAAAAGATGAACAACAACAATTAATCTTTTTATCCATCTTAACTTTTCACCAAGATGTTAACCCTCCAATTTTTGATGATAAATTAATTACAAAAATATCAAAAGGGGTGATGAGTTCCTGGTGCTAGATGATACTCGGCAACATTGGATAAAAGTTAAAAAATGAGATGTTTAATGATTGTCGTATACAAGTTATACATGAATAGATAAATGAGACATAAAACATGTATTAGATTTTCCTAAAATAGGACACGTTAGTGTTTTGTTGTCTCCATATGGGTTGCCGCAAGTATGATACATGATGAGGAGGTTTATAATTTAAATCTTGCCCCACAATTTGCTAAAGCGGGTATTATCGAAGTCCGATATTTTTAACGTTACGCGATTTGAAAGATACGCGTTAAGCATGAAAAATAAACGCTCAATATAAAATAAAAATGTCGACATTCGGAGAGCATTAATATTAAGATAAATAAATGAGGCTTATAATTTAATAAATGTTAACGCGTCGTATAAACAAATGTCGCATAAAGGCTTAACGTGAATTACCAAAAATGCTCGTAAAACGATAAATTAAAACGACGACAATAGAAAATATTTATATGTCATAATGAGGATATTTACGGTCGATGACGGACATACTTTATCAATTAATAATAAATGACACGTATTCGATACGTTAAAGCCTTAACCTTGTCCGTTAGCCGAGAAATCAATATTATTCGTCGAACGAACATGACAAATAAAAGTCGATTAATAAATATTGATCCGAATATTCAAAATAGTATTAGAAATCAGTATAAATGTTGATTTTAAAGTGCGGTTTACTACATTAGCTACCCCTTTAGGAAGCGACGTCCCGACGCTTAATTCGTCTCAATAGTCTTCGATATAATGACGAAGAGGTGAGGAATAGACAAGTCATCGCCGAGATTCCTAACGAAGGTTGGATGAACAAAAGTCAAAGCAACTAGTATACATAACGAGCACAAATGAATGGATTCAATGTAGCTTCAATCCTTATAAGAAAAAAAAATAATACATAACTCGAAGGAGAAGTCATTGAAAGCGAAAAATTGACAAGCCATCAATTTTTGGAAGTGGTTCAAGGTACAACACTACTAGCTTATCAAACTTGCGACGGTCGATATAAGTTAGAAAAATTCCACATGAAAAGTGAAAAGACAAAAGAATTGGGCGCATTTTGAAAAATTTTCCAATGCGACTATCAATTTAAAACAATCGGTGATCACGTCGATCAAACTAAAACACACATCGTCCACGGGTCTGATAAAAACAATTACTTTGTAAGAGAAAATCGCATGGATCACACATAAGTCCATCGAAACATTACAAAATAATCAAGACGAGGTAATTAGTACTAGTCATACAAAATCACCTAATAGCATTGATCTCGAACATGCAAACTTATTTCGTCAAAAGCGAATTCATCGACACAGAAATCGTTCGGAGTATACATTACTCGATCGGAGGAACTATGATCCAGATCAAATATAAAAGCCATCATTAGGCACATATAATCACATTACGACATGCTTGCAAATTAGCCAAGCCATGCCAAATCAAATAAGTTCAATCAAGTTAAATCATGCTTTCTAGGTAGCCAAGCCATGATAAATAAGAATATTTGATAGGATTTTCAGATAAGTCGAGTCAGAGGAAGGTTTACAAGTTAGAGGATGTTCTCTATCTTTATTGCATAGATGCATATAGAACAATATTTTCTTCATCAGAGGGTGCTCACACACGGATTCAGACCCAGATGACATTGCAGGGTGCTCACAAATGGATCCATACCCAAAAGATATTACAGGGTGCTCACGAACGGATTTATACCCAAAATGTATGCGTTACCAAGATCAGGTGTCATTTCACAGTGCCGCCTCGAGCTCGCACAATGTATGACCAATCGACTAAATCACATATCATATAAACACATAAGAAGCAAAGGTTTTTCGCATAAATCTGAAATATGGCTATCCACCGTTAACCATCGAGATTGCCTTTAACGAACCCTTGATAATAACAAGTAAAATTTCAAAATCTTTA
This sequence comes from Glebionis coronaria, assembly GCA_025667525.1. Classification (NCBI taxonomy): domain Eukaryota; kingdom Viridiplantae; phylum Streptophyta; class Magnoliopsida; order Asterales; family Asteraceae; genus Glebionis; species Glebionis coronaria. Next base: position 575,756,364 of record CM046876.1, read on the forward strand.
CAACCAAGATAATTTTTCGTTGATGACTTAATCGTCGATCAAACCACAAATACACACTTAAATCCTTATGTCGATTAGACGAGTCGTCTATTCCCGGAACGGGTAATGGTTCTTAACAATTAGCTTATAAAGCTCGCGATAGTTAGGACACATTAGAAATGGTCCATAGAAACAAATTATAACTCGAGAGAAGACTTACAGGGTTACTCATACATAGACGATAATCAATAATAACCATAATGACGACGAAACGAACGATTCGTACCAACGAAACATGAGTCGAAGAAATACATCCGTATACAAAAATAATCACAAACTAAGTCAAACACTCTTGAGCCCACTTGTTTATAATTTCTTGTTTTCATCGAAAGGCGTCCCAATCCATGTAAACAAGAATTTATAAATTTATGGTTCGGGAACTTATAACTTTCTTGTTCAAATAAAAAGGCGTCCCAGTTTATTTCAACAAGATGATTATAAATCATCCTACTCAGTAATACCGTCACAAAACACGATAACATAATCAAATTAAATGCCAAGAAAAGTACATGGTGTCAAACTTACTCCATGATTTCTGTATGCAAACGTCCCATTCCATCTGAATAAAGAAACCATAAACAATCTAAGGTCCAGTGGTTTAAAACTTTCTTATTCAAATGTCCCAATTCATTTCAATAAGATAACCTTAAACGACACATAGTTGGACGATTTAAATTCTCTATATTTAAATGTCTCATTCCATTTAAATATAAGGTATTAAATTGCTCAACTAATGACTACTATGAGCATATCTTTGTTGTACCCAAATTATATAATGATTTGGGTATATATATTTTAGGTCCAACATTGGCATCCTCCTTTTCGCCACAAAACGTAATCAAACACAATTAAATTAAACGTTATATTACGTAGAAGATCTCTCCTTGAAGAAATGATTCTCCAAAATCATAAGGAGTGCAGAAATATAATAATACGCTTATCAATTACGTTTCAAAAGGAGATGTCCTAAAATGGCACATCACGATGCGATGACAAAAATCGAGCTTAAATTAGTCGACATGTGATAGATTATGAAACAATATATATGTACCCTTAATATCAAACGAGGTCCATACTCGTATTCGGATAATAAAATAATTATCAAGAAAAGTGATTGGCGGCAAGGCCAAACTCTCTATAAAACCGTATCATAAAATGTACGATAATCACGCAAGGACCATTGTTTCATGCGCAATACCATTAAATACCATAGTATATACATTCAGTATACATACAAACATTTCTACATACACACATGATCACAATATCACAACCAAGCTTTGGTTTCAAGGAGCCATGAGCGCGCGGATACTTTGTAAGGCAATCAAACAATTTTACAAAAGAGCAGTTATAGTCTAGGTTTTAAAAATGACCTAGTTCGCTATAACTAGTGCTCTGATACCAATCTGTAACACCCCCAATTTCACAAGGCAACGGAATATCAACATTGGGCGTTACTTCATAGCACATCACACACAGTCATAGAAAACGACCTCAAAAGAGACGTTTTATAAAATAAACCATTCGATAATTTTATTAAATCAGAGTTAACTAAAAATAGGTCCCACCAGTTTATACAAACCTTAAAAAATAATAAAGAATTGTCAAATGTATCGAATGGAAATTGTTTGTTTTGCCTTTACTTTATCTCGCGCGGCTCCATGCTCCAGCTGCTCTTAAACCTACACACCTGAGAATACATGCTAAACTGTCAACACAACGGTTGAGTGAATTCATAGGTTTTTAAATAAACAATAATGGGTTTTAAAATAAACCATAAAGCTTTTGAACACAAGAATCTCATCCATTGGCGATATTGTAACACATACAATACCTATATTCCACACTATTACGCTAAGCTCATGACACCGATGCCTTAATCAATAAGTTTGCCCTAGTCAGGTATCTTGCCAAATACCCCATACTTCACGTACAACACACCCAGCTGAGCCTCCAACTCACAGGTGCGACCTGCCTGGGTGGGGGTCATCATTCCCAATGGATCCATTCGTCTGTACGAGCGCCTACCCATCATAGGTAGTTAACGGTTCACGATTTATAGGGACTTTTCACTGGCAATAAGCAACTTAGCCTTACTAATAGTGGCTCATTACCTATACAATCAACGCTTGTGTTCATTTTTCAAAAGCATTAAATCAAACGTCTTTACGTTTATTTACAACAACTTGTATTCGTTCAAAGCATATATTGAAACAACGAATGTTTATTCACAAACATGTATCCTTTCAAAGGATATATATAATCTCATATGATTATTTTGTAGGCAACATGTATTCCCCCTCGCGGGTTTATAAAAACTTATAAAACAGTAAAAGCGAGGCTATGAACTCACCTGATATAGCTATCACACGTAGATCAAGGAACAAATGTCCAATAGTCGATACACGACTTCACGAGATACCAATCGCTCGTTGATCGAGAGCAAGATGCCCAACGGTCAACATATGACCGAGTGAGACCTAACATGACGAGACTCGTCTTAGTCTCGAGACTATACATAAGTCATAAATATATGTAAATAGTTCACTTTAGTAAGTTTGGACATTGCATAAGTTTTAAAAAACTTTTGATAACAATTTACCATGTGTTATCCCATTATGGCCATTAAGCTCATTAAGGCCCATTAGTGGCCCATTACACTTTTATATAACTTAAGGCCATTTCAAATGAGTATTAGACTCCAATTTGGTTATTAATTTCAGGCCCAATAATTTCCCCATAGCAATTACAAGTGTAAGTTGGGCTTTTGTGGCCCAAGTCCACTTTATATGGTTTTTCGGTTCTAAAACGCCTCCAAACGATGTCCACTTAATATTTCACGTTGGTCGAGTCTCGGGTTTCATAAATCTCAGTATATAGATGAGTCTATATTTCTCGAAAAGTGGGTCCTACCACCTCGTGTTATATAAAAATGGTCAAGTTTTACATTATATTAATATGGTTCAATTTTTACAAATTCTCGACATACCTCATAAATTTGATCGTTTCTCTTAAACCATAAATAATTTACATGAGTTATTTTCACCAGAATCATTCTTAACTTATATAGTTTACTTATTATTAGTCCAATTACTCCTAATTTATATTATCATGGCTCATTGACCCATTCTATTACTTAGAAGAGTTGGCTGTTTTTCGCAGCCAACTTTAGTTCCACCGTTTTGACCGCCATTTACAAACCATTTATCCGTATAAAACCATTCGATTTGTGTATGTTCTACATAAGTTTAGCTACAACCCATAGTTTTACATTTTTCATTGGTTAGGAGTGCTTTTATGAGTTTTCTGTCCGTCTTGACAGTATGATCAGATTTTATACTTTTTATCATTTTGGCCATATCTAATTCATCGGGTATCGTTATGAGCCGAGCCACCTGGCCAAATCATCAGAAAACAAAAGCCTATCAATCTATGAATTCAAAACAGCATCAAAACCTACTGATTTACTTTTGTAATACGTTCTTTGCTACTGATTTATATGTAGAAATCAAAATCAACACCTAAGGCTAAGGCTAGTTTAGCTTGTATTTTTGTATCGTAAAATCATATACAATGTCCATTAACATTATTAAACTATTAAATCACTTATTACGAGTAGTCAATCAAATATTATATATTTACATAACTATTATACAATCAAATGAAAGGAAATAAAAAGAATCCTTACAATGAAAAAGATGAACAACAACAATTAATCTTTTTATCCATCTTAACTTTTCACCAAGATGTTAACCCTCCAATTTTTGATGATAAATTAATTACAAAAATATCAAAAGGGGTGATGAGTTCCTGGTGCTAGATGATACTCGGCAACATTGGATAAAAGTTAAAAAATGAGATGTTTAATGATTGTCGTATACAAGTTATACATGAATAGATAAATGAGACATAAAACATGTATTAGATTTTCCTAAAATAGGACACGTTAGTGTTTTGTTGTCTCCATATGGGTTGCCGCAAGTATGATACATGATGAGGAGGTTTATAATTTAAATCTTGCCCCACAATTTGCTAAAGCGGGTATTATCGAAGTCCGATATTTTTAACGTTACGCGATTTGAAAGATACGCGTTAAGCATGAAAAATAAACGCTCAATATAAAATAAAAATGTCGACATTCGGAGAGCATTAATATTAAGATAAATAAATGAGGCTTATAATTTAATAAATGTTAACGCGTCGTATAAACAAATGTCGCATAAAGGCTTAACGTGAATTACCAAAAATGCTCGTAAAACGATAAATTAAAACGACGACAATAGAAAATATTTCTATGTCATAATGAGGATATTTACGGTCGATGACGGACATACTTTATCAATTAATAATAAATGACACGTATTCGATACGTTAAAGCCTTAACCTTGTCCGTTAGCCGAGAAATCAATATTATTCGTCGAACGAACATGACAAATAAAAGTCGATTAATAAATATTGATCCGAATATTCAAAATAGTATTAGAAATCAGTATAAATGTTGATTTTAAAGTGCGGTTTACTACAGAAACAGATTAGTTCCTATGGTGAACCCACTTTCCAGTGGGTTCCCTGAATTGCTTGTTAGCAACTCTTGTGTTCCTGAAAAACTTTTGGCGTTGGGATGGACAGTTCATTGTTTCATGGTTATAACTCCCACAGATATCACACCCAGGGAAGTCACCACACTCGTCTGAGTGATGGTCTGTGAACCCACAGAATTTACAGGGAGGATAAGAATTGTAATTTCCCTGTTGTCTTTTGGAACTCTGTGGTCTGTCCCTAGAGGGTGTCTGAGCTCTTTTAGCTGCCATGTGTCTGTCATGATCTAAGGTCGAGTGGTGAGAATTCTTACAAACATTGCAATAAGGTTTGATTAATCTTTCCCCTTTGGGTTCACCTAGGACTGACTTAGGTTCATGAGAATTAGAGCATTCAGCGGAAGGCTTAATGTGTTGTTTCAAGAGTTCTACTTCTTTCATAAGAGACAACAGGCGATCTTCAGTGGTGGGGTCAACCTTATTCACAGCCTTAGTAGAAACAGGCTTAAAAGCTACTTGTTTACCAGTTGGTTTAGCAGGCACACGAAAAACTTTAGCTGGAGGATTCTCAATATCTATCTTAAGTTCATCCTTAGCAGATCTAGAAGAACTGCTAGGTTCAACTCCACAGAGTTTGGGCAAGGGTGGAAGCTCAGCCACATCTTAAGAGACAGGGTCATTAGTCAAAGAGGTATCTGACATATGAATAGTCTCTGTAGATTTAAAGACAATGTCTTTGGGTTTGGTGATAATCCTCAGCTTTTTATGCTTAGCAGTTATATCCCTGTTTAAGTCAGCAGGCACTTCATCCCTAAGCAATTCATCTATAGTAAACCTAGCACACAGCCATTTTTCAATAACTTTGTTTAATTCAGTGACTTGGTCATTTAAAGCTATGTTTTTCAAGGTTAATCTAGCTACTTCATTTTGCAGGGATATTTTCTCTAAGTTAACCCGCCTGAGAGTTTCACATTCAGCCTTAGCATTAATCATTTCAGTTTTAACAGAGTGAAACTTGTCAAGTAGGTTCTTCCTTTGTTCCTCAACAAAGTGCAAGTCAACAATGGTGTAATCAAGAACATGCTTACGTTCATCACAATCAGACATAGAAAGAAGCCTGTGTACCTTTTTCATTGTGATGTCGACCCATTGTCCTGATCTTGCATCACCTTTTCCAACAGCTGGTTCATCCTCAGCTATTGCCATAAAAGCCCTGACCCTTGTGGTCTCTTCTTCATCTGAAGTCAATGGTTCATCATTCCAATCATAGGTTTCAGCAACCAACCCTTTCTCAGCCTTTTTCTCACCACCTTTCTTTTTGGACATAGCTTCAATATTCAAATTCATCTGTTCTAACTCAGCTTTAAGTGTCTTGTACTTATTTTTGTAATCTTTCTTCTCAGTGTCTGAAGAATTGGATTGAGATGAGTTGTTATTTTGTTTGAACTTGTAGGGTTTGGATGAAGATGATGGATAAGAGGGTGAGGATGTTTTGGTGGAAGGACATTCTTTTTGAAAATGTCCAAGCTTTCCACAGGCAAAACATGTTTCTTTTGACCTGTCAGTTGGTTTGCTAGATGATCCTACTCTTCCAGATCTTTTGTAGTATCTTCTTTGGTTGGCTAGCAGTGCTCTTTCATGAAATTCTGCATTGAGGTCTGACAAGAACTCTTGGCTGCTACGGGTATCTTCTTCCATATCAGAATCGCTGTCAAGAGGATGTGTTGCAGAGATCAAAGCTTTGGAAGATGCTCCTTGGACTACAAATCTTTCAGTCTCTGATTTGTAGATAGTATCGATCAGCCCTTCTTCATAATTGTACTTTCCCTAGAGCTGAGCAAGGGTATCATTTTTGATTGAGTTGTTAGCTCTCTGAGTCTGATTCATGCTCAGCCACTTTCTTGGAAGGCTGTTGACAAAAGTGGCATTGATCTCAGCTTGACCAATAGTAACATCATTCATAGCGAGGTCATTTAGAAGAATCTTCAGCCTAGTATAGGTTTGCTGAACTTTTTCACCTTCAAGAGACTTAAAGGCATTAAACTGAAGTCTGAGTGCCTGAATCTTTGTCTCTCTTGTTTCAGAGGGTCCTTCATGGCCAAGAATGAGGTCTGTCCACATCTGTTTAGTTGTGGGACACTGAATGACAGACTTCATGATATGCTTTGGAAGACAGGAAATTATGATGCTTTTGAGACGTTTATCTTGGTTTGCTAATTTCCTATCAGCAGCGGTCCATTGTTTGACAGGCTTGGGAAGAGGGTTTTCTTCAGTAGAAGTAAGTGCCATGGGAATATATGGACCATTTTCTAAAATTTCTAATAGAAAAGGTTCAAGTCCATCAAGGTATACAAGAAATTGACTCTTCCAACTGGCAAAGTCTTCTTCATCAAAGACTGGTACACTGGTTACGTGTGATCCACCTCTTGAGTCAAGAAGTTGGGGTAGATCATCGTCATTTGGTGGGGCGGTAAGTCTTGGTGAAGATGGGTTTCTGGAAGGTGAGTGTGGGCTAGAGGTTTCCGGCATGGTGGATCTTGATTATAAAACGGAGAACGATGTTTCTTGAAGGTTTTAATATCAAACACCGCTCTGATACCAATTGAAAGTCCCTAATCAATGCGAGAAACCCTAATCTTAACTTAATCAACACAAGGTATTACTTTTCAAACGTAATCTTATTATTGTATAATAAAGAATTACAAGTGTTATGGATAACACCGTTTGATGACAATGTGTTGTGCACACTTTGAACAACAATAATCTTAACTTATGAATACAGTCGTAGTTGTTTGATTCACTAAGTTACACGCACTAATGTTCTTACTATCTCAAAGTGTTAAATCTTAATGCAAGGATACACATCCTATTTATAGTGTTACGAGTTTGACTTGAACAGTACTTGATGTCGACTACACAAGCTTTTACAAGTTCCCACATCAGTCACATGATGTCCTTCTATTCTTGGTAGTCTTCCATTATGCTTTAAGGAACAGTTGTCCAAAACAGTTTCCTTATTCTTCATATTCTCGAACACACAAATGGCATGTCCAAAGTGTGCTGAGAGTTATCAGGGTATTGCCACCTCTGTTAACTCTCAACCCCTCAGAGTCCCTAATACATCTTGGCTGTTATCCATCACAGCCAAGGAGTATGTCTTCAGGTAATCTTCGACTTCCCTGACAATGTCTCTGACATGGACTCCTCTGAGGTTGCTCACAGAGATTCGGATCTCTGTGAGTCTTGTGAAACTTGCCTGCCTCCTAGGCACAGGCAAGGGACTATCTATCAGCCTAATTATGTTTAAATCAATGAACAGGGAATCTAACAAGTTTAGATTCCCAACACTTATGCCTAGGTGTTCTATACTCAATGTTCTAGACATATTTGTAAGTGTTTGATGATGATTGAGGAGTAAATGAAGAGTTAGTTCAAGGACTTAGTAATGTTTGACCATTTATGCATGTATTTCGAGAGTTTATAGCAAACAAGGGGAGAGAAATGGTTTGTGGTTTTAGCAAATGGTATATGAATACTACTTGTATAGTGAGGAGGTAGTACACAACCATAAATGCTAACCTAGTACATCTTGCCTCTTGGGGCTTTATGCTAGCCGACTACCAATGAAGCAAAGGGGACAACATGGTACACTCCTTAACGACAAGATCCTAGTACAAGATTTGGTGAAGGCATGTTGGTGTTTTGGTTTGGTGGAACCCTTCCTAGCCGCGGGTTATATGTAACATGTAGGGGAAAAGAAAGTTTCAAAATATATAGGGAGATATAAGGAGTAAATATGTTGTAGAGTTTTAAGTTAGGAAGAATTTAGGTAAGTATGTATACTAGCATATATATGAGGCGTGTGATAGTATAATTCAAGGAGAAAAAATGTAACTTTTATGGTGTTTCTAGTATAAGTATATGCTAAGTATAAATTATTTGGTTAAGTTTAGTTATGGTATGGAATGTATACACATATATTGGTGTGTCTTGGAGATATTGAACGGATAAAATTTGATTATAAAAAGGGTTAAAGTGTAATCATATGTATGCTCAAAGAAATGTATATAAGTGTCTAAATAACCGTAACTCTGTTGGTCCCTTTTAAATCGTTATTACTTATCAACCTTAAGTAATAACTCTTTACCAAGACTCAAGTGTGTTGTTTTAACAATAGATAAGAACTATGAACAATTAAAACTACAATACCAATAAAGTTTCAACGTATAGACTTTTATTAGAATCAAATAAAGAATCTATATCCCACTTTGTTTGCAGAATAAAAAAGTGGTTGAATGACAATGGGTTGTGATCTCCTCTACTTACACGTATAACCAAAGTTAAAGTCTAAGCTCCAATCTAAACGTTCATATGCTTCTTGGCTATATGGTTTAGTTGGTATCGAGAGAGAAAGGTTTTCTAGAGTTTCTACTCTTGTATTTGTTGGCCCTTTCTCTCTCAATGTACACTCCTTTTATAGGCAGTGTAAAACTAGGGTTTGCATTTGCATGTTTCAATGCATGGGTTTATCCAGTGGGTGGTTGATGCCCATGCTAGATAAACAGTACAAAGTACATAATAAACTATTCTTAGAAAAGATAAAGGTTGTACTTATAGCTAAGTATACAAGCAACCTACTTTGACTTAAATTTACCTTTTCCTGCCCAATGCAAACCATCAGAATACTGAAGTGTCTTCAGTATCCTAGAGGAGATCGACATCATTCAGTTTGGTATTGTCAAACCAAAGTGAACTGAAAGCTCTTCTTCAGTGCTTGTTCTTTAGCAACTAGACCGCCTAGTATTTGAAGTAAAGACTCATTTGTCTTCTAAGTTAACTAGAAAAGGAATGCTAAACGTTCTTCAGCTACAAAGTCTTTATTAGGAACTTTGTTCCTCTGGTCATCCTTTAGCAGACTGGCCTTACTTCTGAGCATGAAACACTTAGGGGATTTTATATTCAAATCCTAGAGTTGCTTTAGGGTTAGTAAATGCTGACCCAACAATCTCCCTCTATTTGGAAAGACAAATAGTCTAAGTCTAATGTCAGTAGTAAGTGAGCATAACAACTTCTTCTTACTTGCACTGAACAATAAAGTACTTATAAACATCAAATAATCATTCATTCATTAAACATTACAATTACAACAAGAATAGTACAAATGATTATTCAATTTTCCTTAGGCCTAAGTTCTTCAATTATGGGAGTCTAAATTGATGGATCTGAGTTTTTGTGGTCTAGTATAGCAAGTAAGCACATGCTGAAGGTTCTAGCAGCATCAGTACGTCCTGGACCTCCCTGCTGAGAGTAAAATATCCTTTGAACATTCGAGAGAAGTTCATTGTTCATTTCATCTAGGTCACTTATGCCCACAAAGTCTTGATGTTCTCGATGATTGAACATTATCATTCCCAGCTCTGGTTTGTCTAGTACATGGCGAGGGAGATAATTTTGAAACAGAACACAACCTTTGTATTTCTTTGTAGTGACAAAAATGTCACCCACTCCAGCTTGTATCAGATTGGCTCTTTTTTTCAGTTCTAGTATAGGATCTTGATCCTCTAGAGAAACTTGGGTGATGATGTTCAGAATTTTACCCAGTTTTTCATGATTTCTCATAAAGTGCTCATTTCTAGTGCGAACTTCATCCCATCTCTTAGATTTCCTTTTCTCAATATTCACACTCATTTCAGTCCACTCAATGTAGGAAAGTTCTTTTCCTTGGAAGTTTTTAATGATCTCATCAGTTCCATCACCCCAATAGAACTTGAGATGAATATCACCTTTGTTGGTCAGCATATTAACACTGGTGATTGGTGAGAGATTTCTTATGTTCAGCCTTGTTATACAAAGCTTTTCATGTAACATTTTCTTCTTGAAAAGACTTTTAACTTAATCTTTCCCTATTTGTTCATACAAGCTTAGCTTAATATCTCTTAGCTTTTCTTCTTGCTGAAGCTTGTACAACTTGTCAAGTTCTTCTTGTGTGGCCACCCCAGATTTGATCAATCGATCATTCATACAAAAATCTCCTTTGTTCATGGGTATTAAGGGAGGTGAACCACTATCAGTTGTTTCTTCACTTGTGGTTAGCCCATCCATATGGTCATTTTTTTCTGATGACTCCCCCTTACCCTTTGTTGGGATCTTTTCAGTAATTGGTGACTCATAGACAACATGTTGTTTTTTATCCTTCTTTGGGCATGTTTCTGAAAGAGCTGCTGGATGGTGTTTTTCTCTCCCTCAGTAGAAGACAGTCCAACAGCTTCTGATGACCCACCAGCAGGGAAGAGGCCACAAATATGATCAAGAGTGGCAGATACCTTGGCTAGCATGGCTGGAACGATTTCAAGAGCATTTAATTTCTACTGAACCTCATCAGATAAGGTCAACTTTTGTTTCTCTAGTAACGTCACTCTATCTTTTATCTTTAACACAGAATCACACAAAGCATTAACTTGTCTAGGTACTGGTGTGAATTCTGATAGAAACTCCATGGAGGCATCGTTGATGGAGTCCATAAGAGATGACATCTCTTGCTTTAAGGAAGTGGTGGTGGCCACATCTTTGACTAGTGGCTTCAAAGCAACAATGATGACATCCTTGATTTGTTTAGCAGAAGGAGGAATTGGTCTTGCCTTAATAGTTGAGGTTTTAGTATCAGCAAGCACCTTTTCTTCCTTCAGTTTAGCCACCTGTGATTGAAGAATCGACACTTGATTTGTTAATTCTTTTACCTGTTCAGATCTGGGGGATGGTGGCTTTGGTTTTGCATCAGCAGTCTCTTCATCACTGTCATCAAGGTTGACTGGAATTCTTTCACTGAACCCAAGTTCCTTCTCCAAATCATCACCAGACATACTGAATACAAACGAAGGCAAGTGTCCCACCTTGGCGCCTGTGGTGAGATCCACCTCCTTGGGTGTCTTCTTAGAATCACCTCCAGTGTGAGGATCAGTTTTAAGTCCTTCACCACCAGGGTTGGTTTTACTTGATAGATCCAGAGAA